>OW796093.1:7129705-7670600 GCA_941860345.1 Chrysodeixis includens | reverse complement strand
TTCGTTCATTTCGTTCATTTCGTTCATTTCGTTCATTTCGTTCATTTCGTTCATTTCGTTCTTTTCGGTTCATTTCCGTTCATTTCGTCCATGTCGTTCATTTCGTTCATTACGTTTAAATCGTTTATTTTTTGTTTAAAATCGTTGAAAATCATTTAAATCGTTCATTTTGTTCAAATCGTTGAAAATCATTAAAATCGTTCATTTTGTTCAAATCGTTGAAAATCATTTAAATCGATTCATTTTGTTCAAATCGGTGTGAAAATCATTGAAATCGTTCATTTCGTTCATTTCGTTCATTTCGTTCATTTCGTTCATTTTGTTCAAATCGTTGAAAATCATTGAAATCGTTAATTTCGTTTAAAACGTTGAAAACCATTCAAATCGTTAAAAATCGTTTCATTTCGTTTAAATCGTTCATTTTGTTCAAATCGTTGAAAATCATTAAAATCGTTCATTTTGTTCAAATCGTTCAAAATCATTGAAATCGTTAATTTCGTTTAAAACGTTGAAAACAATTCAAATCGTTAAAATCGTTCATTTCGTTTTAAATCGTTCATTTTGTTCAAATCGTTGAAAATCATTAAAATCGTTCATTTTTGTTCAAATCGATGAAAATCATTGAAATCGTTAAAATCGTTCATTTCGTTTAAATCGTTCATTTTGTTCAAATCGTTGAAATCATTAAAATCGTTCATTTTGTTCAAATCGTTGAAAATCATTGAAATCGTTAATTTCGTTTAAAACGTTGAAAACCATTCAAATCGTTAAAATCGTTCATTTCGTTCATTTCGTTCATTTCGTTTCATTTCGTTCATTTCGTTCATTTCGTTCATTTCGTTCATTTCGTTCATTCGTTCATTTCGTTCATTTCGTTCATTTCGTTCATTTCGTTCATCGTCATTTCGTCATTTCGTTCATTTCGTTCTGTTCATTTCGTTCATTTCGTTCATTTCGTTCATTTCGTTCATTTCGTTCATTTCGTTCATTTCGTTCATTTCGTTCATTTCGTTCATTTCGTTCATTTCGTTCATTTCCGTTCATTTCGTTCATTTCGTTCATTTCGTTCATTTCGTTCATTTCGTTCATTTCGATCATTTCGTTTAAATCGTTTATTTTTGTTTAAAAGGAAAATCATTTAAATCGTTCATTTGTTCAAATCGTTGAAAATCATTAAAATCGTTCATTTTGTTCAAATCGTTGAAAATCATTGAAATCGTTAATTTTGTTTAAAACGTTGAAAAACCATTCTAATCGTTAAAATCGTTAATTTCGTTTAAAACGTTGAAAACCATTCAAATCGTTAAAATCGTTCATTTCGTTTAAAATCGTTCATTTTGTTCAAATCGTTAAAAATCATTAAAATCGTTCATTTTGTTCAAATCGTTGAAAATCATTGAAATCGTTAATTTTGTTTAAAAATGTTGAAAAACCATTTAAATCTTATCATTTCGTTTAAATCGTTCATTTTGTTCAAATCGTCGAAAATCATTCAAATCGTTCATTTCGTTCATTTCGTTCATTTCGTTCATTTCGTTCATTTCGTTCATTTCGTTCATTTCGTTCATTTCGTTCATTTCGTTCATTTCGTTCATTTCGTTCATTTCGTTCATTTCGTTCATTTCGTTCATTTCGTTCATTTCGTTCATTTCGTTCATTTCGATCTTTTTCGTTCATTTCGTTCATTTCGTCCATGTCGTTCATTTCGTTTAAATCGTTTATTATTTTTGTAAATCGTTGAAAATCATTTTAAATCGTTCATTTTGTTCAAATCGTTGAAAATCATTTAAATCGTTCATTTTGTTCAAATCGGTGAAAATCATTCAAATCGTTCATTCGTTCTTTTCGTTCATTTCGTTCATTTCGTCCATGTCGTTCATTTCGTTCATTTCGTTTAAATCGTTTATTTTTGTTTAAATCGTTGAAAATCATTTAAATCGTTCATTTTGTTCAAATCGTTGAAAATCATTAAAAATCGTTCATTTTGTTCAAATCGTTGTTGAAAATCATTTTAAATCGTTCATTTTGTTCAAATCGGTGAAAATCATTCAAATCGTTCATTTCGTTCATTTCGGTTCATTTCATTCATTTCGTTCATTTCGTTCATTTCGTTCATTTCGTTCATTTCGTTCATTCTTCACATTCGTTCATTTCGTTCATTTCGTTCATTTCGTTCATTTCGTTCATTTCGTTCATTTCGTTCATTTCGTTCTCATTTCGTTCATTTCGTTCATTTCGTTCATTTCGTTCATTTCGTTCATTTCGTTCATTTCGTTCATTTCGTTCATTTCGTTCATTTCGTTCATTTCGTTCATTTCGTTCATTTCGTTCATTTCGTTTCATTTCGTTCATGTCAATTTCTTTCATTTCGTTCATTTCGTTCATTTCGTTCATTTCGTTCATTTCGTTCATTTCGTTCATTTCGTTCATTTCGTTCATTTCGGTCATTTCGTTCATTTCGTTCATTTCGTTCATTTCGTTCATTTCGTTCATTTCGTTCATTTCGTTCATTCGTTCTTTTCGTTCATTTCGTTCATTTCGTCCATGTCGTTCATTTCGTTCACTTTCGTTTAAATCGTTTTATTTTTGTTTAAATCGTTGAAAATCATTTAAATCGTTCATTTTGTTCAAATTGTTGAAAATCATTAAAATCGTTCATTTTGTTCAAAATCGTTGAAAATCATTTAAATCGTTTCATTTTGTTCAAATCGGTGAAAATCATTCAAATCGTTCATTTCGTTCATTTCGTTCATTTCGTTCATTTTGTTCAAATCGTTGAAAATCATTGAAATCGTTAATTTCGTTTATAAAACGTTTGAAAAACCATTCAAATCGTTAAAATCGTTCATTTTCGTTTAAAATCGTTCATTTTTGTTCAAATCGTTGAAAATCATTAAAAATCGTTCATTTTGTTCAAATCGTTGAGAAATCATTGAAATCGTTAATTTCGTTTAAAACGTTGAAAACCATTCAAATCGTTTAAAATCGTTCATTTCGTTTTAAAATCGTTCATTTTGTTCAAAATCGTTGAAAATCATTAAAATCGTTCATTTTGTTCAAATCGTTGAAAATCATTGAAATCGTTAATTTCGGTTTAAAACGTTGAAAACCATTCAAATCGTTAAAATCGTTCATTTCGTTTAAATCGTTCATTTTGTTCAAATCGTTGAAAAATCATTTAAAATCGTTCATTTTGTTTCAAATCGTTGAAAAATCATTGAAATCGTTAAAATCGTTCATTTCGTTTTAAATCGTTCATTTTGTTCAAATCGTTGAAAATCATTAAAAATCGTTTCATTTTGTTCAAATCGTTGAAAATCATTGAAAATCGTTAATTTCGTTTAAAACGTTAAAAACCATTCAAATCGTTAAAATCGTTCATTTCGTTTAAAATCGTTCATTTTGTTCAAATCGTTGAAAATCATTAAAATCGTTCATTTTGTTCAAATCGGTGAAAATCATTCAAATCGTTCATTTCGTTCATTTCGTTCATTTCATTCATTTCGTTCATTTCGTTCATTTCGTTCATTTCGTTCATTTCGTTCATTTCGTTCATCTTCGTTCATTTCGTTCATTTCGTTCATTTCGTTCATTTCGTTCATTTCGTTCATTTCGTTCATTTCGTTTCATTTCGTTCATTTCGTTCATTTCGTTCATTTCGTTCATTTCGTTCATTTCGTTCATTTCGTTCATTTCGTTCATTTCGTTCATTTCGTTCATTTCGTTCATTTTCGTTCATTTCGTTCATTTCGTTCATTTCGTTCATTTCGTTCATTTCGTTCATTTCGTTCATTTCGTTCTTTTCGTTCATTTCGTTCATTTCGTCCATGTCGTTCATTTCGTTCATTTTTGTTTTAAATCGTTGAAAATCATTTAAATCGTTCATTTTGTTCAAATCGTTGAAAATCATTAAAATCGTTCATTTTGTTCAAATCGTTGAAAATCATTTAAATCGTTCATTTTGTTCAAATCGGTGAAAATCATTCAAAATCGTTCATTTCGTTCATTTCGTTCATTTCGTTCATTTCGTTCATTTTGTTCAAATCGTTTGAAATCATTGAAATCGTTAATTTCGTTTTAAAACGTTGAAAACCATTCAAATCGTTAAAATCGTTCATTTCGTTTAAATCGTTCATTTTGTTCAAATCGTTGAAAATCATTAAAATCGTTCATTTTGTTCAAATCGTTGATAATCATTGAAATCGTTAATTTCGTTTAAAAACGTTGAAAACCATTCAAATCGTTAAAATCGTTCATTTCGTTTAAATCGTTCATTTTGTTCAAATCGTTGAAAATCATTAAATCGTTCATTTTGTTCAAATCGTTGAAAATCATTGAAATCGTTAATTTCGTTTAAAACGTTGAAAAACCATTCAAATCGTATAAAATCGTTCATTTCGTTTAAATCGTTCATTTTGTTCAAATCGTTGAAAATCATTAAAATCGTTCATTTTGTTTCAAATCGTTGAAAAATCATTGAAATCGTTAAAATCGTTCATTTCGTTATAAATCGTTCATTTTGTTCAAATCGTTGAAAATCATTAAAATCGTTCATTTTGTTCAAATCGTTGAAAATCATTGAAATCGTTAATTTCGTTTAAAACGTTGAAAACCATTCAAATCGTTAAAATCGTTCATTTTCGTTCATTTCGTTCATTTCGTTCATTCTCGTTCATTTCGTTCATTTCGTTCATTTCGTTCATTTCGTTCATTTTCGTTCATTTCGTTCATTTCGTTCATTTCGTTCATTTCGTTCATTTCGTTCATTTCGTTCATTTCGTTACATTTCGTTCATTTCGTTCATTTCGTTCATTTCGTTCATTTCGTTCATTTCGTTCGTTCATTTCGTTCATTTCGTTCATTTCGTTCATTTCGTTCATTTTCGTTCATTTCGTTCATTTCGTTCATTTCGTTCATTTTCGGTCATTTTCGGTGTCATTTCGTCCATTTTATTCATTTCGTTAAAAATCGTTCATTTTGTTTAAATCGTTGAAAATCATTCAAATTGTTTATTTCGTTCATTTCGTTAAAATCGTTCATTTTGTTTAAATCGTTGACAATCATTTTAATCGTTCATTTTGTTCAAATCGTTGAAAATCATTCAAATCGTTCAGTTCGTTGAAATCGTTCATTTAGCATATTTCAATCATTTCGTTCATTTCGCTAATTTCGTTAAATTCGTTAATTTCGTTGAAATTGCTTATTTAGCATATTTCATTCATTTCGTTCATTTAGCATATTTCATTCATTTCGTTCAAATCGCTCATTTCGGCCATTTTGTTTATTTTGTTCATATTGTGGGATATCCAAAAGAGATAGACATATACCACCGTGGAGACGTTGTAGACCTTTGCAAAGTGTACAAATAATTAGTACATTATTTTGATGAATCTCTTAACGCACTTACGCACCAGCGGTTGGCTACCAGGCGGTTTGTTCGAGCGGTCCAACCGCTTAATGCGGTTTCTTCGCGGTTAGCCGCCATAGCGGTCAGCCGCTATGAAACCGCGTTCAGCGGTTGGACCGCACGAAGGCGCGTGGCCCATAAGCAAAATGGACGCCGTCGAGATAGCTTGTGTGACTTATTTTTACGTTTTTGAATTTCAACAATGAATTTCTCTGTGTCGAAGTTCATGGCTGCACAACGGTGCGAACGTGTTTTCAAAACACGTGCATACTTCACCGGCGGCTCGCCGCAAACTAAGGCGCCTTACGCACTAGCGGCTAACCGCGGGGGCGGCTAACCGCGCGGCTAGCCGCTTTTCCAGTTTAATATGCAACCGCTTATGATCGTACGCACTAAACCGCCACACAAAATTTTAACCGCGGCGGGTTGAATGGAGGGCCGCGGCCCGCTTCGCGCGGTTAGCCGCCATCTTGTGTATACGCACTGGCGGTTAGTTTGCAGCGAGCCGCCGGTGAAGTATGCACGTGTTTGTTGCGCAGCCATGAACTTCGACACTGAGAAATTCATTGTTGAAATTCAACAATGAGAAGCTATTTGGAATTGTGAAGGAGCAGTTTATAAGAATAGAGATTTAAAACGGAAACAGTGGGAAGAATTAGTAGATATTTTTGGAAAAGAAGAGATGACAACAGAGGCAAAAAAAAGTCTTGGTAAGTATTTATTATTATTGTTACATATTTTTTAAACGAAACTAAACATACTTTAAACATCTTAGAACATAATAAATAGGTCTATTTTTAGTTAAATCAAATTTTTTGCCATTCTAATTTCCCATCAGTCATAAAATATTCGGCAAACAATTCTCTGTATCTCAACGCAGTTTTATTGTTCCTTCTTAACCCTTCCTGTGTTACATTTTCTGGCAAAGGGCAACTGAGTGAGTCGTCGAAACAATAGCCATCTCGATCTCTTACAAAATTATGTAAGACACAAGTAGCTTTTATGATATCTTTTGCTAGAGTGAATTGAACATTTAGAGGTCTATGAAATATACGCCACTTGTTTGCATAAATTCCAAAACTGCATTCTACATATCTTCTTGCTCTAGAAAGCCTGTAATTGAACGTTCTTTTGGTTTCATCCAAATCTTTTTTTGCGTATGGGCGCATTAAATTCGTAGATAACGCAAATGCCTCGTCGCCTACAAATACGTATGGGATACATGTCTCGCTGCTTTGTGAAATCGGTTGTGGCTCTGGAATATCCAATTGGTTTTTTTGCATTTTTTCATAGAAAACCGAATTTTGAAATATTGACGAGTCACTGAATTTACCAAAAGCTCCAATATCAACCATAACAAATTTATAATTACTGTCGCATATTGCTAATAAAACCAAAGAGAAAAAACCTTTTATAATTAAAACACATCGAGCCACTGTTATTAGGTGCAATGCATCGTATGTGCTTGCCGTCAACAGCACCTAAGCAGTTAGGAAAATTTGCTCTTTGAAAAAAATCATTGGCAATTTTTTTCCAAGCGTCTTTGTTTGGTTCAGGCAAACAAATATCTTTCAGACAAAACCAAATTGCAAAACAAACTTCTCGTACGATTTCTGCTACAGTGCTTACTCCAATTTTGAATGTATAATGTAGTTCCGTGAATGTACAACCTGTTGCAAAATATCTGAAACAAACATTTTATTATTATTACATGTTTTATTGAATTCAATGACCTATGTATATTCTTTATTGCACATGTCACACGAATTACAACAAATCTATTACTTTATGACTAAATCATTAACTTGTTTGTTGTATTGTTCTAGGAAAAGAATTACAAAAGAAATGGAAGAACATTAGGGATAATTTCGTGAAAGCTCTAAAGGACAATGTTACCAGGAGTGGGTCAGCGGCTAAGAAAAAGACTCAATACATATTTTACAATAATTTAATGTTTTTGAAGGACACAGTATCTATCAACGAAACTGATTCAAGCATGCAAAGGCAAGAAAATGAAAGAAATGAAACAGAAAACGTAGCTGACCCAGTCGTAGTACCACCGCCAAAACGAAAAAAAAAGAAAAATAAAGAAGATGATATAGGAGTTGAATTGATTAACGTTTTAAATAAGAATGTAGAGTTGAAAAAGGCGGAAGAAGATGAAGATAGACTTTTCTTTTTGTCGTTGGTTAGTGAAATAAAAAAAGTGCCTGAACTTATACGCCTACGTACAAAATCTCAAATAATGCAAGTCATTACTGAAGCCCAAACGTCTGGATACAACTACTGTAACTCTACTTGGGATTACGTACGACCATTTAACTACAACCAAGGGCCATCCCAAGGATATCAGACACCATCATTTGCTAGAAATAATAACCCACCACCACCGCCCTCAGTTCCACCTACACACCGTGGAACATGTAATCAAGAACAATCTGTAATGTCTCCTGAATCAACATATTCACAGATATCTCAAGAATCTGATTATCTAGATCTTTTTAATGATAATAATTCTCAGTAATAGTTATAGTTTACTACTTTTTTTATTCAATTATAAACCCACATTGCGATTAAAATTAAAACATAATAACTACTAAAACTTTTTTTATTTTTATCATACTTACCTTAACGTTATTACTAATTTCTCTTCGGGTTGGATACAATCACGAAATTTAGTATCTTGTCCTTTGATGGTGTCATATAAAACTGTTAGTAGTTCTTCAAATGACGAAACACTCATTCTAACATAGCCGAAAAATTTATCTTGGTGCTTCTTCAGTTCTTGAAAACAACTTGCGAACTGGCCGAATTCGTTGCGTGTTTCTAGTAAAGGATGAATCCAGTATCTTTTTTTATATTTCTTTCGTTGTTTTCGGGAGTAAAAATAAATAACACAAGCTATCTCGACGGCGTCCATTTTATTTATGGGCCACGCGCCTTCGAGCGGTCCAACCGCCTAGCGGCCAACCGCTAGTGCGTTAGGGCGCTAACTACCAGTGCGTATATGATGACGGCTAGCCGCGAAGCGGCCCACGGCCCTCCATTCAACCGCCGCGTTTGAAATTTTGTGGCGGTTTAGTGCGTACAATTATAAGCGGTTGTATATTAAACAGGAAAAGCGGCTAGCCGCGCGGTTAGCCACCCCCGCGGTTAACCGCTAGTGCGTAAGGGGGCTTAGGGTTCAGCCTGCGTTTGCAAAGTAAACGCGAAAAGATGTGTTTATTTACGACTTTGCATTAGAAATCTTGAAATTATCAATGGTTCTCTAACTTATTAAGCATGTTATTATACATATAAACCTTCCTATTGAATTACTCTATGTATTAAAAAAAACCGCATCCAAATCCGTTGTGTAGTTTTAAAGATCTAAGCAAACATACATACAGACAGACACGGCACTTTGCTTTATACTATGTAGTGATTCGTGGGCGAAGCTGCGAGCAGAAAGTTAGTATTTTATGAAATGTTTCCTATTACAATGCATCGAATTGAAACCTTATACTTACATGAACAGGTTTTAGAAGGTGATCGAATTATATTTTGTTGATCGAATTATACATTGTCTTAGAATATTTAAGTGTTTAGAGTAGTAATGATGATATGGATGAATCCCTTACTTTAGATACCAATTCTGAAAGCCAATAATAGTAAAATGTCCGGACCGAATATGGCTACGGCAGCTAGTGTTACTATGGCAACAGCTAGCTTCATGGGACATATTTTAGTGCACAAGCGTGTGTGCAAACACATGCGCACCTTCTATTCCTTTTCTCTCATAGCCCAATGAGACGGCAATATCCAAATGCCATTTGAAAAGTAGGAATAAATATCTGTAACTAGCTTTTGCCCGCGGCTTCGCACGCGTTAAGAAGTATTATTGTTTAGCAAGTTAGTGTAAAAAATTAGGGCCTACAAAACTTCCTTCTACACAATATTCATAACTAATTTGTCATTTGGCGCTAAACCTATCAAGCTACTGGGAGAACTTACTCGTGAGCAAGCAACATAGAAATGCCCATAAGAGAAGCAATGTTCTCTCAAATCAATACCCGCAAATTTGAGGGTTTGCCCCTGAGACTTGTTTATAGTCATGGCTAGTCAAAAATCTAAGAAGATTTCTACAGACATCCGATATTTCATCCCCTTATGTGTGGAATTTATCAAAATCTTTCTTAGCGGATGCCTACTTTATAGTACCTATGTGCATGTAAAGTCTCAGCCCGATCGGTTTAATTTTGACAAAGTTTCATAAAAAAAAAATATCCCCTATTTTATCCCCTTGGGGGTAGAATTTATCAAAATCCTTTCTTTGCGGATACCTACGTCATAACATCTACCTGCATGCCAAATTTCAGCCCGATCCGTCCAGTAGTTTGGGCTGTGTGTTGATGCATTAATTTCGATCGAATTTGATTACCATAAAAACGGTTCTAGTGAGTTAATCTTAAAAGATAGACATATACTGTCGCGGACATTTTTTTAGATCACTTCAATAGGAATAATTCTTACATACATATATTGTGTGTATCTTGAACCGTTTTCGCAGCGCACGCAACGGAAGCCCTCAAGGATGAACAATTTTCCCCGTTTTTTTTCACATTTTCCATTATTTCTTCGCTCCTAATAGTTGCAACGTGATATTATATAGCCTAAAGCCTTCCTCGATAAATGGTCTATTCAACACAAAAAGAATTTTTCGATTCGAACCAGTAGTTCCTGAGATTAGCGCGTTCAAACAAACAAACAAACAAACAAACAAACTCTTCAGCTTTATAATATTAGTATAGATTAACAAAATAAACAAAACATTATTTATTGAACCTATTCGAAATTGTACAATTTACAACTACGACGTCACAATAAAGTGACGTCAAAGAATCCTGCATTTCGCAATCGAAGTTATCACCGCTGCTCTACATAATAAATTTTATGAATTTCACGCGGTTTTTCTGCTGAAATATATACCTTATGTAAATCATACACGTGTTTTCTTTAACTTTGGACATGCATCACACGGCTTGACCATATAATACCGGTATGTTCTTACTTACTGCGCTCATAGTTATAAGTATTATAGATTTAAGTTCAAATATCAATAGATATCATTTTTAATCGGTATTTTATCACGCTTTATAACAAGATATTATTTAATTTGTATGCTCAAGTATAGTCAAAGTGTACTTTCGCTCTTATTTTCTTTGTAATATGGCATATTTTTTTAAGCTTTTTGTTAAGGATAGTCGTTACTTTTCGCTTATTCTGGCCCAGAGTGGTAGATGAATAGTCCGGTTGTCTTCTCCTTGTAGACTTGCAAAATGTGCTGTGTGTATGTACGTAGATTTAAAATAAAAAATCTTTGCTATTTTTCGGTTTCATTACAATGTGTGATAAGATTAACGACTGTCTTTGAAATATTTTTTGAACTACTGCCTGTAACTATGTAACTGCCTTCAATAACTTTACATGAGACTAGCTTACAATACAGCAGCTGTACTTAATTCTTTCGGCAAAGCACATTATTAAGTGATATAATCTCATATCTGAAAGATAAACAAATGTCACCTTAGAAATCTGTGTATCCATGGAGAGATTATTCTACTTACTCTACAAACACGATTACGACTGTTATGTATTAATGATCTGTTTCTAAACAATACGGTTGGTACCTAGTGCTTCTGGTTTCCCGTTTTAAAAGATAGCGAAAACTGTCAAATAATCGAGGGGTCAACATGCTGCTTTTACCATTGTGTGACGTGCTGTGGGTTCGATTCCTGTGTTATGTATATTGCCTTTTTTTTTCTTGGGAAATCATCAAATGACCCTCCGCCTGCTGTGAGTGCAGCGGGAGGGGAGAGTCCGGCTTTGACTTACTAAAACCCACCATGTTCTTCCTCCTGGAGCCCTTTGAGTGCCAGGGTCGCGGTAACTCTTACGAACATCAGGTAAGTATATTGCCTTCATGTAATTCTCTAATTCTAGTACTAAAGTTTATGAAACCCTCCACGAAAGAGAAAAGTGATTTAATTCAAAAGTGCGCGAGAGAAATTGAAAATGACAAGTATGACTAGGCCAGATTGCCCTTTATAGCTGGTGTTAAATATATTTAAACGACATACCTAAGGAACATTGCCAAACATCTTGCACAAACTTATCAAAAATGATTTAAATAACAATTGGAATTGAAATAAGATAAGATTCGATAGCATATACATTTGGTATTCCGTATCGTAATTATTAATATGAATTAAGTGTTATCGGCGTTACTTGTGTATCTATAATGTTACAAGGCTAATTCTGTGACAACATCACAGATGCTATATATCGTTGTTCTCATACTGTCCTGTGATAATAAACTTTATTTATAATAAACATTTATTAATTAGCTCGTGACAGTTTAGTGTGAGTGTGCTAAAGTACCAGTTGTTCCTTCCCTTGGCTTTTCTAAGGAGTTATGTGTCAGAGATGGCGTAAGTACATTTGGATAAACAATTGCTTGAATACTTTTTAAATAGACGAAGTGTCAATAACCACTAGGTATAATAAAATAGAGCCATAAAACACGTGTATTCAAAATGCAATCTTAAGTCTTACATTGTAATAGATAAGTACTCTTTATAAATTATTTAATTGAAATAATGTTTATAAATTGAATACTAAAATTTTTCGAAGAATTGTTTTAGTGTAAATATTATCAAACGCACTGAAAATGCGTAGGAGATTTAAATGATAGTGCATCCAGTGAGTGTCATATTTTTTATTACTTTAAACAACATTGTGAAATAATGATGCATTTATGGACCTTTTTAATAATAGATACCTTAATTTAATAGAAATCTCAACTTTGCTTGCTGACATTTAGTGGCGATTTAGTCCAGTTTAATTCACCCTCGGAACAAAAATGTTAGTTACTTACTCTGATTACCTGACTTAACAACATGTAAATTAAACAAACTAAAACGCTTTTTACCAAGGTTTTAATTAAAATTAAAAGCAATTAAATGCAACAAAAAAATAATTTATACTTACAAAGGCTTTCCATTGCTACGAATAATTGTAATTTAATTTTCAAAACCATAATACATTGCTTAGCAAATATTTTTCTTTAAAACGAAATCTGCAGTACACATTTCCTCATCAATTTCCATCTCGCAGGTGGCGTATAACTTCTTTCTTGAATGTAGCGAGCGATGTGTTGCGCAGGAGCAACCCAGTCCTGGAGTCCATCCCGACGCCGGTGGCTGTGGACACCACCAAGCAGGTCGAAGCTGCGCCTGAGCAACTAGTTGTAGAACAAACCAGCAATGAAAAGGTTTGTTATCGGGGTGTTTTTCTTTTTAATTGTAGTTGGTTTGTTTGTATTGTCAACAACATACCTACAAACTTTTTTTTTCAAGGTTTACGCAGCAATTGTTTACACGAATGTGGTTATCATGATTAAAGGTTAGAATATTATAAAATAACAAGTTATTAAGACATTTACTTACAGGCACAGCCTAGTCATGGGTTCAGAAAATCTGACCAATGAGGCTTGTCACAGTTTGAAGAGCCTCGTTACTTTGACTTTGTTGATGTTATGTTAATTGGATTTGTGGGTGACTGTGCTTATTATATATAAATAGGTACACATTCGTAGTAAAAGGTTTTCCTACCAAATTATCACAATGATAGTCAAACTTCGTGACATTGCACTTGACATAGCTCTGTAATCCACAACGAAATTCGCTTATCACGAAAGTAGGTATAGGTAATCGTATTACTGTAACTATGGATACTACTTAAGAATTAATCAATCATCATTTATAACAAGCCGGTTTGTTCGCCAAAATTATCTTTTATGACGTCATATAAAAACAATTGCAGTTTCACGTTTTGTTTTGTAGCCAAGATCGGAGTCAACGCTGAGGAGGGACAAGTCGTTTCGGAACACAATAGTCAATATTGTGATGGTAGAAGCCAAGGGACTGCCTGACTCGCCAGATGATAGAAACTCTCATGGAGTCTACTGTAAATTTCGGTAAATATTCACATGGCGGACTGATGACAGTCTATAAAAATATAAATAAAGTTTATTTTTTCGTTTAAAATTATCAAATGACCCGCTTTGAGGCAGGAGAGAATGTCAGACTTTCACTGACTAAAACCCTTATGCTTATGTTCTAATAAATTGATTTGATTTGAATTCATATATCGGAATTTTCTTTTTCGTCTATCTCGACAAAAAATCTTCTCAAAAAAGCTTGAAGTTTTTCATCAATTATGTCCTAACACTACAACGTGATACATTTACATCGATGTGAAAGAAGAATGCGCATTAATTTTATTTGTATTTCAGAATGGGATCTCAAACACACAAATCGAAATCTGTTCCAACCACACGACACCCACAATGGCGCGAGAAACTAAAACTAAACCTGTGCAGCGATCAGTTGCTACATATATCGCTGTGGGACAAAGGAAAGCAAAAGAACTTTATGGGCAGGTATGTAACATTCAGTGTAATATACAGTAATTTAGTATACCACAGTTCATTCAGTGTAGCATGTTTTAATATTCATAATCATATCACCTTTCGTTTATAAGCTAATCGCGACCTACCCCAGCTTCGCACGGGTGAAATACTGATATGTTATAAATACAGGGTGACTTTGAAGTCGTGGGCAATATTTTAAACTAAGACACTATTAATGATACTAATAGCGTTAGGGCTACTTTTACGCAAAAAAAAAAGAAAAAAAAGTGGTGGAGTGTGGGGCTTAGGACGTGAGGCGGCCCCGAACCCACTAAAACCCCCGGGTTTTCGGCGTGCGCCACCATGGAGGGGTCACGGGAAACCAAGACGATTACTTCCGCGACCCCTCCGGCGCCTGGCCGGGCGTCGGATGCCCGGCCCCGCCGGGGGGGAACTAGGTAACTACCTGCATTATTATTATTTTTTTTTAAGTAAAAATAGCCCTAACGCAATTAGTATCATTAATAGTGTCTTAGTTTAAAATGTTGCCCACGACTTCAAAGTCACCCTGTATAAACATTCTTTTTGAATCACAAAAAAACCGCTTCATAATCCGTAGCGTAGTTTTAAAGATTTAAGCGAATAGACAGAAAGGAAAACGACTTTGTTTTATACTGTGATGTTCAATTATAATCCGCATTGGTAACCTAGAGTATTTTAAAAGAATTTGTATTTTTTAATTTATCAAAAGTTTTCTGTTATAACTGCCCTCTTAATGCTCAACTAAAGTACCAGTTTTATTTAAATACCGATCGATGTTATCGACTTGACTCAGCAACCTATAGGTAAACCTATTGATTTGCCAACAATTTTATACACTCAGCTCAGCAGTCCATCAAAGTTAACCGTTTTCCGAAGTGATATACTTTCTTTTACGGACACGTTTTTTTACGAATGTCCTGACTATGTACTGGAGCCATATCCAGTTGGAGTTAATTAATTCGTCTGATCTCCTCAGTTGTTTGTATAAACGTGCATGTTATCGTCGCGACCTCGCGGGTCACGGGCAGTCCGCACCTTACAGTCACAGCACATAATTTATAGCTTATTGGAAATATTTTCCGGACATAGTAGGAGAAAATAGATCATTAATGAGTGATCTCAGATCTAGATAATTCTAAACGTGTTGGAGATAGTAACTGCTAAGCAATCGTTAAGCTATAGTCTATTTTTGTAATGCTTTCTATACATAGTATTAAAATTAAAGTAAGTCGCTTTCCGCTGTCGGTCTGGCTATCCCTATGTATACTTAGATCTTTAATACTACGACTTAGAACACTGGATTGTGGTGCGTTTTTTTAATATACAGAATGTTTCAAGAGACAGTTTTATATTTATAATATTATATCAGTCATCAGCATTCCACCTGTGCAAAGCTGGGACAGTTCGCTAGTACTCGATAAATGATGATGATTAAAATGTAATCTGCGATAGGTGCATTGGATGTTAATCATCGATATTTATATTATAAAGACTTAAATTAAAAGGTCAATGTAACACCAATTCAAGTACAATTTTAAACATAAGTGATTTTCCAAATAGTAACTGAGTGCAATTATTTTTAAGCTGTGTTCTAGATCTGTCGTTGAGGGAACGAGAGCGAACTCATGATATTTGGCAGGACCTGGACGAAGGCTTCGGATCCATACATTTATCTGTTACCATTTGTTCTACGAAACAAAAAGAATCGAATGAAATTGCTAATATTGAACCTAATGTTGAAGATTGGCAGTCTAAATATGTAAGTATAACGTACCCAATATCGTATAAGACGTACCATAGCTATTTAGGCTACGATCTAAATGTATGTCTGTAAACATCTTAACACATGAGCGATAAAAGAATTTCGTAGACGCGTAGACCATGCTACGTTTTTTCGTAGACAGAAATGTTACGTGTAACAGATGTCTGAAATACAATATAGCTATCTTTTTTTGCGTGGGTAAATGATAATGAAAGCATCATTTAGTAAATAAAATGTAATTGTTGAATATATTAAAATATTGAATAATTTTCAGGCCTTCTACAATGTGCCTTCGGATTTATGTGTTGTGGGACAATTACACGTAAAGGTCATTGGTGCCAAAGGTTTGTACGGCAAGCCGAGTGCCTATTGTACTATTGAGTTGGACAATGAGAAGATACAGACACCCTGTATCAGTTCTACTGCAGAACCGGTGTGGAATAAGAGCTATGTATTGTAAGTACAATTTGATAGTAACAATAACGTTTTGGATGAAGCTAAATTAAAATGTATCATTAGCTGAAAGATGCTAATGATACATTTTAATTTAGCTTTATCTAAAACGTTTGGTTTTGTCTCTTTTTCTAAAAGCTTGCTGTTTCCTAACAATTAGTTCAAGTAATATTAAATATATTCTTTAAAAAAAATATATTTTAAGCAACGGATACCATTTTACTTTATTTTTGTCTAGCCTATATAGCTCCATTACTAAGCAAAACCCTCCCTGGGATAGAAATAGAAATACATAGATAGATATGTATTTATCTATTTCTATCCATTACAGGTCATTGCTTCTGCAAGCCAATTCCTACTAATGGCATACCGCCCGTCACATTGTCGGAATTTGTTTTTCTCCATACAATTGATGCTCTTTTATTTCTAGCAACATATACGACGTGACTTCTGTCCTAGAACTGAAAGTGTGCGATAACTCCATCAACTCTATTCTCGGCGATTTCTTGGGGAGAGTGAGCATACCTCTGCTGAGGATAGACAGCGGGGAGGTGCGGTGGTACGCGCTCAAGGACAGCAACAAGAGGAGGATAGCGAAAGGAAACTGTCCTAGAGTGAGGCTGGAAATGGACTTGTGTTGGAATCCTGTAAGTAATCTTTTATGTGACAGTCGTACTTATTATATTAGCCGTCGTATAAAGATAAGCAATTTCCTACACTGCGTAGCAAAACTCTTAACTTAGATTTTTAGGTTTTTCCCAATATGTAACAGGGCTAAAAAGAGACAGGAGCGCACATTTTACATCGTTTAACTTTATGTTTGTTTGAACATAGAATATTTGGTGTGTGTAAATTGCCATATTTGATTAATTTCATTATTTGTTTACTCATAGACTGCGTCTGTTACATTTCATTTATTTTAGTAGGTATCTTTTGTGTTGTGTAATATGCATGATAAACCAAGCCTTTAAACATCGATACAGTATTACAAACTGTAATATTCCACTATTACCTACTCACTACGTAATTTATTGATTTGACGGTAAAACCACCTTTGTACAGTAATACAGTTACGACATAAAGGTTACGAAATACCTATATTATGATAAACAAATGAGTATTATCTTGCAGGTGATAGCTTCGTTGAAACTGTTCCGTCCGAAGCAGGTCAAGTATATAGCGAAGCCGCCGAAGTTCGACATCCCCCTTATATACAAGAACGTCAAGTTTATCAGAGACACCTTCCACTTCCTCTTTGCAATCAACGAGAGTTTCAAGTAAGTTGCGTTTTCTATAATAATAAGAGTCTTTATTTGCAGAGACGTTTTGGTTAAGTTAGGCTGACCGCACATTGGAGTCAAGATTGTTTTAAGACAGACTATTGCTATACAAAACATATGAAGGTGCGCACACTTCTAACAAAACGTCTGATAGTCAAAATTGTCCAAATTGCACCACACGTCTGACTAACGTTTGTCGGCTACCCTTTTTTATTTATGCGGGCGCGCACATCAACGACAAAACAGTCTAGTCAACGCAGGTATAAGGCAGACTTGTCTATGTGAGGAAAGTCTGTCTTAAAACTGTCGTGACTCCAATGTGCGGTCAGCCTTACATAAAGTACACATGCATATCTCACCGCTCAATCGGTATGCAAATTTTGAGAAGACACTGGTATTTACTACATAGCATAAATTAGGATATATAAAAGTGTCATTTTAAACAATTTAGTAAAATTACCAACATTCGAAAGAATACAATTATTAAATTGTAACAAAAATTATAAAATATTCAATACAATCACAAATATAAATAATACAATAAAATAAATATAATAAATTTAGAACGGATAAACTAATAAAATAATGTACAAAAATATACTTATATGTAAACACCTACTAAAAATACAAACATAATAATAATAGTACCTATACATACATTGAAAAGGAATATGAATACTTGAGCATAAACAAATAATTCTATACTTATATAATACAACGCCTTCCTCTCTTCTAATTTTCTAATTTACTATTTGCTGTGCCCATCAGGGTCCACGATTGCTACCATGTTATTTATATTACCATCTTATCTTTACATTGTGGATTTGCAATAAAAAATTATGATTATGATTATGATTATGATTAAATTGTAATCTTTAAGGCGTTTTTGCTCTGTATTATATTTAATGTAATCATATTTAACGCACTTTTGGAGAGACACCATCTTACTAATGCAACAATTATTTTACAAAAAGACAATCCGTATGACTAACGCATCAACACAGGGATTATTATTAAATACTCGTATAATTATAGTGACGAAATTTGGATTTACGTTACGATACCTTTTATCGACTACATAAATACCTACCGAAATAATGAAAAGTTATTTTGAGGAATTCCAAAATTTTGATTTAACATGCTAGTGGAAAAAGAAATGAAATGTTGAATTTGAATCCGTAATATCTAGAGTAAAGAGCATGAAATTTCATATTAATCAAGTTTCTGATAGTAAATAAACTTTGATTAAGTATGTCGTTGTACTTTGTTTGAGTAAGACCTTTGTTATTTCACTGATCCTGGTCGATAGATAACTTCTGATAGATAGCTATCATCATAAGTACTTATATCTAAAAATCAAGTGACTAATAAGATCTTAATTTTTGATTTGCTGTTGCGACACAGATTTCTTCACTACTAGCTATTAAATTCCATAATCAAAAATTCCTTGTTTTAATAATAATTTTAGGCAGTAGTTTTTATTTTGTTTTATGATTCTTTTATTTATCTCTCTACCTTTCGCGATCAGGAGTCACCACCACTTCAAGTAATATTATAGCAATTGTGGAAAAGAAATGCCGCTCTATGCAGTGTAGCGCGTTCTCAAACTTCCACAACTGCAATAATAATATTCGTTTAAATATATTTGGTGCGTATGCGCAGGTGTGATGCATGAAGGTCATATGTTTCCGGGAAATCCGTTAGAAAATAGTGACTCTATCAAGTATCAAGTCGCAGCGAGTAGATATAATGTTTGTTAATCCGTTGCTTATGACTGATAACATTATCAGAAATGTGTTTTGTTTTATTGATAACGCCTCCTTATATCTATTAATCCTTAATTTCGTAATTGGTTCGGCGTGGGGTTTGAGTGCACTTGAGGTGGCTAGTAGGGATAGTTTATAATCAGTCATTTCACACAAAAAAATGCACGATGCAATTTAACTCTACTTATTGTGTTTTATCAATTTTACGAATATGTACAAATTCAATTGAAGCTTCAGTATTTGCCATTTTGAGGATAGGATTTCATCGACACTCCTTAAACAAAAACCCACTTACAACCAAAAAAAAAGACAGTTAGGTACAGAGTCCGCGGAATTTTACAAAACTAAGAGTGGCGTTTTTTCCTAACGACAGTAATAGTCGTATTTAAAAAGACGGCGGTAGTTATGCTTTCATTTAGATTTTGCTGGCTTCACATTCAGTCTAGCCATCTTAAACACTATTCTAAATTGATTTTAAAATTGCAAATTAAATTAACTGATGTTGTATTGTTCACATATTTTTGCATAGTGCGGTCTCTTATAGTTGAAGGACTACACAGGACTCATACCCCTGTACTTGATTTAAAGCTTTTAATATATACGATTTTTGTTGGAGGCCAATGAAAAGATCAGTTCATTTTCTAATGTAAACATAGTTAACAAATAAAGACAATAGCCGGAACTCGATTTGTTTACGATACATATTTCTACGCACATTAGATATTTTGATAAGCAATATAATTTCATACTTCGTTTCTTTATGCCAAAATGATCGATGAGGAATTAGCTCTATTTCACTTTTTGATAAGGCTTTGTTTATATCGAACCAAACATGTATACGTACGTTGTTTTTCTTAAAACACATAAAGTCCAATATTCTTAAGGTAAATGACCTTCTTACTTAATGAAGAGTCAAACAATCTTTTGATATAGCTCCGTTGCTACAAGGATATTTTGGCAGATAGAAGACATTAACATGAGGGCGCTGGTGTGCGTATTCGCAACAAGAATCTACTAAACTGTACCAAAATGACGGCTTTTCATACATGACGATGATCGTTCCGATTTCGGTCACGTGCCAAAAGGTCCTTGTAACACTATCCCTTATCTCTTGAAAAACTATTGTTCTTAATCTGAGAGGTGAACGCAATTTACTGATAACGAACGATTAAATTTGTTTTCCTAATAATTTCTCAGAACTATTGAGCCTTTAACTAAAGTAATATATTTGATCCTTTGTCCGCAGACGTCTTTTCGAGTGGGAAGACCGAGAATACTCGACCACAGTCGTCTGTACATGGCTCGTGTTTTGGTACTACTTCCATCCGTGGATGACGCCGTTACTCATCGCCGCGCTTTTCCCTGTAGTGTGGTTCTTAGACGCTAAGCAACGTAAGTAACATACGAATTTTCTTTAAATTGTAAATAATACACAATTGTTGACAAATTTTGGACAAAAAGGAACATAGAATCGTCCAAATTGGCCAAATATGTTATAGCACTACATGCAAACTCACTAACACACATGTGAATTCTTTTAATAAAATGACACCCTTATATTGGAGTCATGATTGACATTTTTGTTTTTGTTACTTCCACTGTACACGTGATTTTTATTAATATTATCTAGTTAAACTGTTAAATTGCTCTTACCTTAGGTACAGACAGAACACAGAATGGCGATGACTCCAACGATAATGAGGAAGAGGTACAGGATAGGGAATCCATGAAGGACAAGATCAAAGGCCTGCCCGAAATGACACTCACTATCACGGACGGTATCGAGTACATGGTATCTGTTGCTGAGAGACTGCACAAGTAAGAGAATAAACTATTACTTAATCATAGATATAATTATATTGGAAAAGTTAATAGTTTTCTAGAAAAATTGATAAAGGTACACCGCACTAACTCAAAATTACAGGGGTTATATTTATTCTATTTTTTTCGAATTTCGAGGAAATATTAGAAACGAAATAGCCTCATTAAAAGTAGTTAATATTATTATAGTTTTCTGCAATTGGCTTGTATATTGAACTAACCTGAGAATCTAAGAATCTCTAGCAAACCACACAAACCTGCCATTGATAGTCTTTTCTTTTCAGTTTAGCAAAGTTCAAAGTACCATATCTGAGCTACTTGGCGATAGTACTGTTGATTGGGTCAGCTGGTGTGCTGTATTTCATTCCCATCGGATATCTTATGATGGCCTTTGGTAAGTTAGATATCTTTTTTTTTTTACTCCCGCACTAAGGAATTTAATCTTTGTATCGCGAGGGGTTTCACAGACATTCAGTTTACAAGCACAAACACACCCAGACTTAGAACAAGCCTTTATGGATCGCACAAATTCTTGTCCTAAGCGGGGATAGAGCCCGCGGCACTTCGCGTACAGTTATAATTGGTGTGGTGACCTATACCACTCGGCTATTCGTGCATTCTAATTTACATTACATCTGTTAAATACTAATGACGTATGTTTTTTTTCTACTAGGCACTCATGTTCCTAATATTATCTGTTTCAGGTTTATATAAATACGGTAGAAAACGTATTAATCCAACCCGAGTGTTAAATAACGACCTCTTGGATTTCATTTCAAGGATACCAGATAATAAAATATTGGTAAAGATTTTTCTTTTCTCTTTATGTTGTCTACATTTCTATTTTAAAGTAGGACTTGGGTGGGTTGCAAATTATTAACAAATATTCAATAAACAACAAAAGCGATACGTGGATTATACATATGCTATAAATGTTTTTAAACTTTCACGACTTGTGCACATATTTTAGATAACAAACGGGGCTTATTGGCGATGTAATTCTATTTTTCTTTTTTTTCTTCTCCCCCCTTTCTTTTTTTTGGGAGAAAAGTAATGTCGAATTACATCACAAATAAGACCCGTTTGTTGTCTAAAATATGCATACATATTCTGTCTCGTGCAGAGAACCCGCAACATTTCGCGCAAAGCGGTAATTGCCGTGATGACCTACATCACTCGTCTCTCCGGGAATTTTACTGAATACAATACTATTAATTTGTCTTTTTAAATTACAGAAAGACTGGAAAGAGCTAAATGTACCAGAACCAAACCACCAGCAGCTTAGAGCTTCAGCAAGTATAAGTACAAGATTTTCAGCGAGTTCGAGTACGTCTGTCATGGCTGATACAAAGTTGTAGTTCCTATGTAATTAATTATTATGGGTATTTAACTAAAAAAATCTAATTTGTCCGTCAGATAGATTTCCAAAAAATATTGGACATCTATTTCTTCTTTTATCACGTTAACAAAAAAATAAGGTGCTACGTTAAGTTGAAAACGATACATTTACACTGTTTACTAGCAAGTGAAGTTGGTAGCCCCCACTTCCGTACGTTTCACCACCTTTTTGCGTTTTGTCTTTATATTTTTTTATCGATTCAATATAATAAAAAATACGTATCCTATATTTATTTAAAATCTTGCTGACGGACTAATTAGTTTTTTGTCGAATAGCCTATTAACCATAGTTAAGTCTGATATTATTTATTGTTAGGTTTGTAAAATAGTGAGAATAGATACGTAGATGTAACTGTACCTTGTACTTAGTGATAAAATAAATGTCAATTTCATAATACTCGTCCAAAGGGTATATTGCTGCCTCGCAGTGATATCTTTGACCATCAAATCATTGACAATTGGTCACCGTAATATTATTTAGTTTTAGAATAGATTAAGATTATATTCGACCCACTAAGATTAGTGGATGTACCTACTTTTGTAATCCGACTATGAAAATAAATGACTATCAATCGATGTTATTTTTATTTGATCTCTGCTTGTTTTTTTTTACTGGCCAGTTGTTGCGAGTTTTCAATAACTCATATACTGTTTTCAAAGTTTTTATAAAACAAATTAAAAAACATTTAGTAGGCAGTGTGATCAGATCCCATTACATAGTACATGTTAAAAAAAGAAGTGTGTGGTGAGGAACTTTGCCACAATAAACGTAGAAAAAGTTTATAAAAAAACTACACATTTAAAAAGGTTAAATATATATTTTCATTCTTAAAACTAAACATCACAATTGTTTTAAAAATATTTCCTTATTTACCTAATGGTACCTATCGTTATAACTCATTTGTACATTTAGTATTACAGAGTAACTAATAAAAAATGATGAATGTACACAACATTCATGTTTTAGTCTTGTCTGTCAATGCGTTGATAGATGATAAACATGAAATGAATAATGGCAACCGTAATACATTTACAAACCGATATTTCGAAAATGAAATAGTTTCAAACGTACCACGGATTAAATATTAAATGCTTATATTATAGGCACAATATAAAGTCTATACCTTAAAAATAAAATTATAAAATCTAATTATAAATACAGTTTGAGCAAATACCGATCACGATTTTTTCATCACTTGTACTCATCGGAAGCGTAAATATCAGTTCCTAAATAGTTTAACGCATCAATATGCGTATCATATCTATACATATCCGTACATATATACTATATGCTTGAAACCAATGCCAACCTTGGACCCGAGTACCCGACCTTAACCCGTTGGGTTCGAGATAAGGAACTAACAAGGGCATATTTTACAAGCTGCGCCAAAATGAAGCGCTCAAATTCGAAAAGCTGCCATTATTTTATAGGCAAGGAGACGACACATTCCGCGTCCAGATATCCCGTGTGTTCCAGGGATACATATGTTCTCGGTTCATTTTCATCTTTTTTGGCTACAAATTTATCGCCTCTTCGATGAATACGTTCTATTGAAGTTTGACTCCGGTACTCTAAGTTCACGCCATTGTTTCTGTAAATGAGAGTAAAACCGAAGTTAGTATTAGCTACTGGGAGTGATTAATCTGGAAGGTTTATAGCAAATGCAACTGTATTTTTATCAAAGTAATAAATGTAAGCTTAATTGTTTTAATGTAACTTAGGAAGACGTTGCTGCCTATTTCGTATGTTAAAAATCTTAAAAAGGTTTATTTAATCAGTCATAGTCAATCAACAAGTCCAGAGCCTTGTATCATATTAATATTTTAACTTCTAGAAATCTATTGTTTTTAAACCTCTAAATACTAACCAGCATCTTATCGTCCGGAATCCGTGATATGAAGTCCAAGATATCGTTGTTGGGAATTCTATCCGGATATAATACTTTGCGCATGAATTTATAAATACCTGAAACATAAAATAAAACATTTTAAAATTAGTAAGCATTGACAAAATCCTGTCAGTGGAATAGTATTTGGGAGGGATTTCTTAAGTGCGTACTTGTGAAGTCTCAAAATATCGGTAATTTTTAAAGGCCCGAAGGATGGACGATATTATAGATGACAAAAATAGAATTGTACAAAGGTAGGTACGTACCTAAAGCCATAAATATGTAATTAATCGGTATAATGTAGATGGCGACTGTCGCGGCAACCAGAGAAGTCATCACTAAGTAACTTAGGTATGGCACAGCAAACTTGAACAAGCTGAAACAAAATGACAATGTTATTAGAGGAAAATGCTTAAGCAACCGAATAAGGAATATGCATAATAATGTTTATGTTACAGCCAAAGTGATTAATCTAGATATTATGTATACTGTCTAGCTATTATGAATAATATCTACTCAATTTGGATAAAGTGATAATTCACACAAAATTAATCACATTAACTAGCTATTATACATAATATCTTCAAAGAATTAGATAAAGTGATAAAACAAGTAGATATTCGTTTAAGAATAAATTTGTATTTCAATTTTCCTTAAGCATACATATCAGAAAGATTATTTTAACAATTAAAATAACATAAGATAATATTTTCACCTCAATAAACATAGATTTTAACAAATAAAAAAAAAAAACCTAACCTCACCTAATTTAGGTTAGGTTAGGTTTTTTTTTAGGCAGGAGTGTGGATATCAAATGAACATTATACCTTTTGATCATTAGCGCAAATGTTGATATAGCAAATAAATATTCGACGAACTGAAAATTATGTCAAACGACATTATACAAAGTGATGATTTTCTTAAAGTTGTTCGATTAAGTAATATTATATCAAACGTTGTTCGATCAAACAAGGGTAAACCTAAGATAAAGACCGTATTATTACTTTGGCTAACTTTGACACGATATTATGAATAATAACTAGATAATGTGATTAATTTATTACACTGTCTAGTGAATTTAGCTATTATCCATAATGACTAGTCATTATGTATAATCGCTCATTAATCACTATGACTGTAACATTTATTCATTATGGCTCTTTAGTGAATTCGTCCCGCTGGAAGTTATCCCGCGGGTTGAGTAGACTTAACTATTCCTTGACAGGGTAACTAAGGTCAACTCATGCCGTGGGATAAGTTCGAGTGGGAAAATATGACTACTGAGGCTTTTATTGAATTGTAAGAGGCAAAGCAATAAATAAATTAACATTTTACAACATACATTTGCCCAGGTTGGGGATCGAACCCACGACCTCCGGTATAGCAGTCAGGGTCACTAACCACTCGACCAACAGGCCTTATTTGTGACAGTACCATTGAATACTTTCCCAGTAATTATTTAACTGGTTACGTTACATAACTACAATTAACAAAACAGTTTATGTTGTGCAACTGTCGATATTGTTTTGTTTTCGGTCGACCACAATAGTAGATAGTAGTATCAAATCCAAACCAACGACGCATGACTTCCGTTTTTTTTCATTGTTATTTTTTTAATAACAATTCTGCGTGTAGGTACTTGTACTGCTCACATAGTTGAAGGGAGATAGCAAAATGTATACCATCAGTCATGCGTCTCGCTTCCACAATGCCACAATACCAACAATCTTGCATTAAGAGCCCATAATAAGTGCTATATTTACAGTAGGCAATTTTCACTTACTATCTTAAATCGTAGAAGACTATTAGACATATATACAAAATTATATATTACTCGTTGTTGCCCGTGACTTCGTAAGCATTAGTAATACTCCCGTGAAAGAAAAGATTATTCCAAAAAAACATCAGGTATAAGAAATAATTGTTGGCCGATTCTCAGATCAACGCAAAGTGCACACAAAATTACAGAGTAATATGTCAAGCCGTTTTGGAGGAGTACGGGGATGACCATTGTGATGCGAGAATTTTATATACTATAAAGATTATAACTGTAACTCACTTTTTAACCCTCTGTAGTAGAGACACGATGAAGTCTATTCCGTCCTTGATCGTGAACGTGAGATCCTGCAGCTCGTATAACCGTGTCTTTATTGTTCTGTCATCCTGAAAGAGAGATATAGAGTTGGAGTTAAGGCATTAGCTTAAGACACTAAAAACCTCTTTTAGAGATTTGGTAGGGATATAAATTATGCTTTCGAATTGATGGTGGAGCCAGCAGTGGACTGCGATGGATGGGATGGATGGTGAGGATGAAGAGTCATTTAATATACGAATAATTAGTGTTCTTCTTTTTATGTATGGTTGATATAAAACTGGTGTCTCGGACGTGCTACAGCTGTTTATTACCAAGTATCTTTACTTGGTATTTAGTAATTAATGTTTTCTGTCAATAGACAAGTTCTAACAATTGATCGTAAAGTTTAACTTGACGTAAAATAGTATTGTGTGGAGATTAATATAATTTATAGACCGTAAATCGAATAATAGTACTACCAATGTCGTAGGAGTAACTAAATGTACTATTATTACTTTTCCAGGTAAAGGTAATAAATACTGTTAAGTTTAATAATTTGTAGAAATATGAATTTATCCAATACTACCGACCCAGGTTTGCAGAGTTGCAATACAGATGTTATACATGTAAACCTTACGCTACCTACTACTTCTACCTTACCCTCTTGAAACATTCTATCTATTAAAAAAACACCTGCATCCAAATCCAATGTGTAGTTTTGAAGACATAGCAGACACAGACAGAGCATATGACATAGAGACAGACAAAGAGACAGCGATTAACCGACTTTGTTTTATACCATGTAGATATTATAAGAATTTGTGGTTTTTTGTTGAAAAGTATAGGCTAAGTCCATTAACCATTATAATACTCGATTTATTTATACTAATGAAAGTTTGAATTAAGTGTGAATCATTTGGCGCACAATACTATACAGTAGGTATATGAGGGAGTATGAATTCTGGCTCACGTTTCATAGATTTACATGTCTCTATGTACGTTTGTCAGGGATTTTTCCTCTCTTGCATGTATTTCCAGTAACTATATTGTATTCAAGATACGTTTGAATGATGTCAGTTTATGTTAAGAGAATGTGTAATACCTTTGTAGAGTCCAATTCCTCCTCCGACGACTCTTCGTCGAACTGACTTAGAGGAACCAGGGTCGCAGTGTCTGAAAAGGTTTTAATAAAAATCTTAATTGATATGATAATTAACGAAAAATATGGTTTTAGGACTTTTGGAAATAAAGAAGGTATGGAGTTTGTGATCGTGTTGTGATAATTATATCGCGAATAAGTCCCGTTTGTCGTGTAAAATATGTCGAGAAGTCGAGAATGTTTAAAAACATTAGAAGTTTGTGATGTTTTAGTAATAAACAAAATTGCAAAAGATTATGAAATAAATCACATAATTGACTGACTATTTCCGAAAGGAAATAAGATTGTCAATGTGACCAATTGAATTGAAGGTATAGATAAGTCTATGTTGTATAAGATAAATGTTATTTAACTCACTGCGTGTGGCCCAAAAGAAGAGGAACGGTATTACGGCTAAGAGTGGCGTCATCCACATTCGGAAGAAGAACCAGAACAGCAGCCAGGCGGTCAGCGCCAGCGCAGACTTCTCACGGTTGTCCCACTCGAATAAATACCTGGAAAATACCATGCATTATTTATAATTAAATAGAAATGAAAGGGAATTCTAGAGCTCGAATGCTAGTCTAGTCCAAAAATTACTGTACCTTAGCAAAACTTTGGTAAACAATGCATATTACGCATATATTTCAAACTTTTAAATTAAGTCAACACCAATAGCCACTCCGAACGAAAGGCAATAATTAATATGACCACCTTTTGAGCTTTTTCTGAGAATGTAAATTACTAGTATTTGATTGCTTAATAATAACATAATATTTAACAGTTTGTATTTATTGAGACAAACAAAAAGACGTTAATCTATCAACTTGTATTTGAAAGATAGTGGACTAAAGTGTATTTGCATAAGTTTGTTCTAATTACATTGTAGGACAAAGATAAAAGGCCTTTGTTGCACAACCAAGTCTTTGTTTATGTCATGTCTATTTCCGAATGGTTACGAATATTTGTTTATTAATGAACCGTTGTACACATAAATACTAATTAAGCATCTCATTCCGATGAAACATTTTAAAATACACAAATTGTAATGAAAATACGCCATTTCTAAAAATAGGTACTTACACTCACAGACTGACTAACATTTCTTACTAATTCATGTATTATTGAACAATGGTTGGGCAATGAGGAAAACGTAATTCCAACCACCAATCGCTTCCAAAACGTTTATTTTTAAAAATCTTTCATAATATGTTATAAATCATACAATTTGTTCTCCGATAGGTACTTAAAGCCATTCCCACAAGTTTAGGCGCAATGTTGAGTAACTTTTTTTGCAGTTATTTCGGCTAGATATTACTGACGTCATTTAAGAATACCTAAAGATGACAACGGGTATCTAATGTATAAGGAAAAACAATCTGTAGTGTTTAAAGAAGTCTTTATAATGATCAGTCATCCGCGATGGCAATAACAGAGACCAGTAGAAGTAGATTTTTAACCTCAAGATACCACTAGGCAATAGGCACACTAGGTAATAGGCAGTTACTTTGTCTACATATAATTAGAACGGAAAACGAACATTGCACTGGAAATGTGCTAAATAATTTACATAATGACGACCATTTTAATCGAACATGACACATGTAAAGGAAGCATCATTAATTAAATTATTAATGCATTTGGGCCTTGTCAGGTTAAAACGGAAGGTGACTCGTATACAAAAATTGGGAAACAGATTAAAAGAATAATGGATTTAAAATATGCGGTTCTCAATTGTTAGCGTAAACGACCTCATTGATAGAAACAATGCAATTACTCAACTAGTCAGGAAACCTGGTTTCGCAACGAAGTCGAAGTTCAAGAGTTTTGCAAGATAATTATAGGTATGTGTACAAGGTGGAGCGGAAATATTATAGTCAGCATGGTAATACATACAAGCAATAGTTATTGTCCTAGAAATGAACTACTTTTACCGAAATAGTTAAGGAGTTCTCATACTGGCCACTTAGGTGAAATATTTTGTAAGCTAGTCTGTTTTTTGGATCATTTTTTGGGCGTCGAGCTGCGGAAATGAATTGCTTAGGAGTAACCATTTGAGCCAAACGGCGATGATTGTCCATTTTCAAACTCAGAGGCTTTACTGTATAGTCATATTGTTTTGTCCACCGAAAAAGTTTCAAGGATATGTATTTTGAAATAAGTCGATACATTATGAAGGTTGTACTTACTTTAAATGCTCGTTTCCGTAGTGTACTGCGTAGAATATGTTCTTAATGAACTTCAAGTTATTATATATCATAGGGATGTTAAAGGTTTTCGGCGTCGTTTCTGTGTATTTATTCGTTTTCGGACTTAGCAATCGGAAAGACGCTTTTATCTGGAAAAAGGAAAGAAGTAGGTTAGGCCACCTTTTTATAATTATGATTTGTATACAATATCTTTGTATTTTCATTCTAAGGGGCAAAGAAAAATGAGAAAATAGATAAAACTGTAAAATGCCGATCGACTTGCATATTCTTTACCTAAGTACTTATATTCGACACTTAATATTATAATCTGGTCTGACTAATCCCACTCCGAAAAGTAGGAAATCAGGTCGTCAGATTGATTCATAATAACAATAAATACTTAAATTACTCACCGGATTCCACGCAATGGACATCTGTAATTGTATTTTCGCGGAATTACCCTTCGTAACAGATTTCTTCGCTCTGTAGTTGAGGTCGAACCACGCTTTCTCGTCGTTAACGATTGTCAACAAGGGTATCGATATCTTGCCGAGGGTCCCGTCCTTCATTGTGTTTATTATAGATTCGTCCTTCACTGTTATTGTTAGCATTGACGTCACATCGTTGACGGGGCTGGAAAGAAAACAAATGAAGTACTTGAATCAATCGATACGAATAAAAATGTTTGAGCATCACTTTAGAACATCTATCAGCTGTTTTTCTTTTGTTTTGTAAACAATTGTATCAACAAAATCAGTAAAAATCCGCGGGTAATCGTACAGGAACGGTAAGCATGCTGAAACAGCGCGACTCGCGCTACGGCTAGTAATCAAATACTTAAGATTAATGAGTTTATTGAGCGTCCCCTTTAATCTGAGTACACTGCAGTAGAAAAGTGATTAAGACGCATTGAACTGTACAGTCGTGTTCTTAATCATAGATCACCGTTATCAACACGGTTTATTCAAAATGGATAGAGCTATGATTAAGCTTGGGCTAGATTCGAGAAAATAAGATACTAATAATATAAGTTTTAGGTAGGTACCTAGCCGTCGTTTGTACCAAATACATACATACATACATAAACGTCACGCCTCTTTCCCTTGGGGGTAGGCAGAGATCACATCTTTCCATTTGCTACGATCCTGGCATACCATTTTAGCTTCATCCACACTCATCAGTCGCAAATGATAGGACATTTTTTAAAATTTTATAACGTTTCGATCGATAATGTTATGGTAATGGCTAATGAGCAATTATGCTAAAAGAAATGTTGAATTTTCACAAAATATGGACTGTTGTAAGAAAAAGGATAACCTAAAACCTAACAGGGAAAAATACATCTAACAAATACAACTTACAAGGTAAAACTCTTATTCCACGTCGGGTCTGAGGTGCCCGGGACAGTATGCGTCCTGATTCTGGAGTTATCCAGCTCTAGGACACAATAGGAGTCCGCCTTCCCGCTGATTCCCAGTGCACTGAGCCCCTCGGCCCCGTAGACCGTGACTGACAGCTCGCCGACCTCACCCCAGCTGTTGTCCAGGCGGTACCATTGCTGTAGAAACAAAGAAAATAAATATTATTCGACATTCTCACAACACCATCTAGTCTCAAATTAAGTATACGAGAGTAACTTGTGTTATGAGTACTAGACAACTGATAAACATACTTATATATTTCTATGTAACACAGTGATGTGATGTGACTTTTCACGCAGATTTTTTCTATATTTTCGCCAAAATAAAACCCGTAAATGACTTTCGATGATCTCGAATCATAAAGTAACTTAAAGGATAATCCGAAATCCGTTTTGGTGTTATGGAAAATGCATTAGGCGTGGCACCCTCTATGAAAGAATCCGACGCGCCCTTGTTAATTTTTTTCAAATACGGATCCCTAAAAATACCGACCGTTTGTTCTGTCAGATTTTATTCGGCTGTCATGTCAAAATTATTAAAATAAATTTGTTAATGGTAATGCATGGCTAATTTTATCGTCAAATAATGCCTTAAGACAAAAACAAAAATAATAATCATGTTCTAGCTGTAGTTTTTGCATCTGTAAAATAGTTTTTATATGGCACGTCGCTTTTTTAATCCCTTCAAAGTTTTTGCTCATTGACGTTCTTATGCATCGCCGGTTCAACGCTATATTATATGGTCTAATCGATTACAGTAGTACGTAATTATGTAATATATAATACATAAAGATACTTATAAGGTTTTTTAACGATTCTGATAATCGATTAAAACTTATTGACGTTATTGTAAGTTTGATGACGCGATACAAACAAGTCTGGTAGGTTGTGAATGATAGAGTCGTTTAGAGATGTGCCTATGACGTATTTAGTGAGCTTTGTACCGGCTATTAAACAAAAAAGAAAACTATATTGATTTGCATACTTAATCTTTGCCTAGTCATCTCCTTTTTATTAAAAAAAATATAATAAATTATGCAATATTTACAACCAGCACATATTAACATAATTTATCAGAATTGTATTAATTTACATACCTACATTAGCAGTCTATGGATGTCAAGAAATTATGTAGTTCATTGAGCAAATCTGTAACAGGTTGTTTAATTATACGATTCAAACAAAATCAAACGAAAACCTTCTTGCAACTAATTTGGTTTTGTAGCTAGTAAGAAATTAATACCTAAGTATAAAGTAGTGACAGTGCCAATTTAATTAGGCCGATAAATATTAAAAAAAGCCCCAACCAGTCCCGACTAACAGGAAATTCAAAAGCTCTTTTTATTGATTACTTACTCGCTAATCTAGGTGCTTATAATAACCGAAGATGACGATCGCGACGACTTTTACTTGCGTCATCACAGTTATTGGAACCAAGGAATATTCCGGCCGTGAAAAGAACCGGAATGGAAGAAACCGCGATTGTATTAAGTTCATACATGTATGGAACAAGGCTTTTGTGTGCACACACTGACTCACGCGTAAAAGCCCGAGAATAAAGGCCAATTTACATGAAGCGAGAATAATCTTACGAGTTGTACCTAATACATTGCGGAAGCTGTGATAGCTTAGTGGCAAGACCGTAGGACTGCTAAGTCAGAGGTCTTGAGTTCGATCCCCACGGCGCGCACCGACTTTTCGAATGTTGTGTGCGTTTAAGAAATAAATATCACAGCTTCCGTGTTTCGGAAGGCACGTAAAAATGTGGGTCCTGCGCCTGATCTCTCTCCGGTCGTGTCGGATTACCGTCCCATCGGGCTATGAGAGTAAAAGGAATAGAGAGTGCACCTGTGTTTGCGCACACACTTGTGCACTATAATATGTCCTGCGTAGCTGGCTGGTGTCATAGTAACACTAGCCGCCGTGGCCGAAATCGGTCCGGACCGCTATTAATACATTGCGGGTTCATGAAGCTCTAGTATCAAAAGTGATACATCATAACCGGCGATGTATCGTCACCAAGAAGGATATTTCTTACTCCGTATACCCATCTTTAAGAGCGTAAACACACGAGCAAGATTGGAAATTTTCGTAGTAGTGAAGGTAAATCTGCAGTACGAAAAATGCAATCTGCAGCATTATCTAGCTTTGGCAGTTGGTTGTGTGGGGCGACTTTAATACATAATTCAAAGTTCCTTGCAACAAGGTCAGCTCAGTGGTCGAGAAAAACCGCAAGTTGTAACTTGATTTATAATTAATTAATATGACATTGTGACATTTCTTCTTAATGACCACTTGTATAAGGAGCGAATGTTTTTTGTTAAGTGAATAGTTTTCGCTACAATTAAGTACTCACCTACCTTGTAATTTAAAAGAACTTTGTGTTTTTTGTCGATTTCATGTAATTGAAGATCTGGGTCTTAAATTCTTTAATTATAAAAGTTATAAAGGTACCGAAAGATTATGAATTATACGAGCCCTACTGGGACAGAACTAAATTAATGAAAAACAGAAAAAATATATCTTTAGCTTCAAGGGTATTCACCCAATTGATACAGGCCACTGCACGAACTCGATGTTAACAATAAAACAAAATAAAAACAATAATGGCCTTTCTGGCAGTGGAATTGGAAGATTATAATAATAAGTACAGTTCGTCTCTCGACCCCGCCGCCGCGTCAGCTCATGATTAAGGACTCCGGTTAGGTTCGAAACTGGTCGGGCATTCCCGATAAATAAGCGTGAGTAAACCGTATAATTAATCAATTATTATAATAATATATTCATAATACAATTAACAAAAGATACATGAACTACGTAAAGATGTTACCACACTAATCGATCGAATGTCAGCCGGTGGCATCAAATGATGGTGAATTGGACTATTCGTCGTCGATCGATAGTTTCTATCATACAGGTTGATCGATCAACTTGCCATCGCTGCCGCCGATCGATGATCGATTTATTGGTGTGGTAACAACCTAAGTGGGTATAGTATAAAATTAAATAAACGATTTTTCAATATACCGAATACTTGACTCTGTATAATAAGCACAAGTGTCTTCTTAGACGGTTCTTGATTGCAGTAAAAAGGTTTAGTTCCGATCCTTGAATCATCGGACACTTGTTTAAATATGTACAAATATTTTTACATTAATATCTATTATGTCCAAAACGGTAGAATCCATTCGAGTAGTAATTTGTTTTTACATCAATGTTTACAGATACTAATAGTATGACAATAATATATTTAGACTGTGCTAATAGTATCGGACTTCGTTTATTCTCTTAGAACATCCTACTCTTTAAAAGACAAAAGAAAAGCGATTATAATGTAAAGTTTTTACGCTGTGTGCAGAAAGTTTACGAACAGGTTTTATAAGGACAAGGTTGCGGGTTCAGAAACACTGTAAGTACCACTCGTACTTGCAAGTTTCCAATGTCATTATTTACTTCCGAGTTTAAACTGAACGCGAGGACTGGAGAACTGTGGCTCTACCAGCACCTCATAAAGTATTATTAATGCAGCTGAGGAAGCGTGACAGCACTATACACAGCGTAGAGCAGCGTCCCTCTTATTACAAGTAGAATAATATTACTTTAAGAGGCTGCCATCGTCTCTGCGACCACAGCACCTCTGTCATAACTACCTCCGACATCAACAACCTACATGAGCAAAAATGCTTGGAGTTTCTTCCCATTATAAGAATAGTCTTTTTGATTTTTTTGTTGACTCCGACTGTATGACCGCTACCATACTTTTGTTTTTTTTTTTTGCTTGCACTAATGAGTACCAAAGGTAAAGCCACAAAATTTTCAAGTGATTATAATCACTGTGGTCTAGAAAAACTCAGCTAATGATAGACCAAGTCTAATTCGCATTGGCCATATGGAACAAAATTTTTCCTTATTCTCATTATTTTTTGCAGTTTACCAGTTTTGATGTCGGTTTTAGAAACAAATGAGACCCGCGCCATCATTCTCGTTTTTGGTTAGCTTCTAAGGATCGTAGCGTGTTGTTAAATAACTTGACATTTCACGAGATTTCGAAAAAATATTTCAAATTACTGCGACCATTATTAGCGAACTTGTACGCCTAATTGCAGAAGACATATTTAATTGGACAACATAAATAGATTTTTAAAATGGCATACTTACAAACTTTTCCTCTTCGGGGGACATGTGATGAACTCCATTCGTTGTGGGTACGTTGTCTAAGGGAATGGTCCTCGCCGATCCACTCATTGTGATGAGCAGGTGTATCGAGCCCTGGCCGCACTCCAACTCCTGCCAGAGTTCATGGGTCTTCTCCTTTTCCAGTTGCGAGAGGTCAATGACACACCTGCGAGATAAACCGATCAATAAATGACAAAAAGAAAGCAATTAACAAAGACGAGAGGTCTGTTCTACAGTCCGGTTAACAAATTGCAAAAATCGACTCTACATCGTTAAAATAAAGGTCCTTAAAAGTTACTAATATGCGGTCTGTTGGCAATTTGGACCCATAAACTAAGTGTTTCCATAATTTGAATGGTCAGGTAGACGAGGCGATGTCAATACCCGGTATTTGTGACGTCATAAGATATTTTTGACAATGCATTGACATTTGACAGTTTTCATCTTGATCACTAAATCAATTGTCACGACGTGATATTATCCTATAAAGCCAAAACAATGTAAACAATGAAACCAATGTTCTTTTAAGTTGAAAAACAAAGATCAAGTAAAAACATAACAATTAACACGACAGAATTGGTTTTTGTTTACCAAATGTCAAATGTCATCGTTGAAAATGTCAAAATTAAACATGAACGTCACATTGTTGTGGTTACGTACCTATGTCGGTATTTTTCCAGTTAACTTTATACCCGGAACGTTGTATTTGGTCTTGAGACGTATCTCATCTGGTCGGACACAGCATCAGACACAGTAAACAAGACTAGTTGACCGTGATCACACGCCCAATATTTAAGAGGGGATCAATAACTCAAGTGCAAAGGGTAACGACAGTTTTTATAAAACATTAAAGGCTAAAGATTAATGACGTGAGACAACCTTATAAAAGGTTTAAGTAAAATTTTATCTCTTCTTTTGGTTGAGGTAGAAAAATCAAATTGGGTACCTATCAAAATTACACTCATTATTAAGTTTTAAAAATATTGAAAAGCATATAGAATATCTGGTGCTACTAGTTTCATATGTATAACGCAAAATAATATGACACAAAAACAATTGCAAAAACTAAGATAGGTTTTAAATATGTGCGTCACGAACTAGTAATGTAATTTAAAGCTTTTAATTGGACCGTAATTGTGTGTGCTGTTGCTGGATTGGTGAAATTCAAAGACGAATTCTTGAAAAATACTATTTATTGACACCCTCCGTATACCGTATACACTATGCTTCCTGTTTTCACGAAATCTTGCAGTATCTTGAGTATTCCAGTCTTCCGGTCTTCCAGGCTTCCAGTCTTCCAGTCTTCCAGTCTTCCAGTCTTCCTGTTTTCCAGTCTTCCTGTTTTCCAGTCTTCCTGTTTTCCAGTCTTCCTGTTTTCCAGTCTTCCTGTTTTCCAGTCTTCTTGTTCCTCTCTTCTCGAGGTACTGCTGCCAACTGTGTCGATACGGGTTTTCGACGCTATACTTATACAAAAAAATACCTATGCTATCATTGGTCAGCCAATCACAGTGCAGTAATTTTATCCAATAAGAATCGAGAATTTACAAGTGACACAACCTTAAGTACAACAAAACTTTACCTTAACGACAAAGCCGCTACGTCACATAATTTGGTAATAAGCTTAAGTACGATAGAACTTTACCGTAGCGAGAGAGCCGCTAAGTATTTTACAATTTTTATAAGAAAACACGTAAACAAGTAATGAAACTATACATATTTCTAATTGGAAACACTTATTCTAAATAAGAAAAATATGAAACATGTGAAATCTTAACCTAAATAATTCGATCATGTTTACGTAATCAATCCTAAGCCTACCTATACTTATATCACAAATTATACGTAAGTATGTACATCATTGACCTAATCTAATTACATTTAATATTGGCACACATAATATCACTGTCCCGCACATCTCTCCCGCCGTGCGACCGTGTTGCATCATCCTCCGGTGCGGGCTCGACGTCTGTAGACAGGGGCAGGATCACCAGCTTCCTCACCGGTCGTCGCAGTACTCCTCCTTTGGTCCGTATATCCACCGCTCGCACGACGTTGTCAGGTCCCGGATACGTCGCGATTACTCGTCCTCTGATCCACACGTTGCGTGGCAGATTTGCGTCGACTATCTGCACGAGGTCATTGACCTGCATAGCTGGACCTCTTCCATGTGGCTCCCGCCGGTTTTGCAGTTCGGGAAGGTATTCTTTGACCCAGCGAGTCCAAAAGATGTCGGCGAGTCGTTGTGCGGATCGCCAGCTGGATCTGGAGACGGTGTCTGCTTCAGTGAAGGTTCCTGGCTGTGGAACTCTTCCGGGCCCTCCCAGTAGGAAGTGATTCGGAGTGAGTGCTTCGGGATCTTCAGCGCTGACGGAGACATGTGTCAGCGGCCTGCTGTTCACTGTGTACTCTACTTCGGCCAACAATGTTGATAGGACTTCTTCGGTGGGGTGGCGCTCATGCAGTGTCGCCGTGAGCGCTGTCTTGACGGAGCGAACCATTCGCTCCCAGGCTCCTCCCATAAACGGTGCTCCAGGCGGTATGTATCGCCAGGAGATGGTTTTCTTCGCTGCTTCCTCCGCTGTAGCTTCATCGATGGCTTGTCGCAGTTCCTTGTCCGCTGCCTTCAAGTTTGTGCCGTTGTCTGACCATATTTCTGTAGGACATCCTCGTCGTGCTATCATTCTCCTCAGAGCCATTACTGCCGAATCCGCACTGAGTGAGCCGGCGATCTCGAGGTGGATGGCTCGCGTCGTTAGGCACGTGAAGATAGCCCCATATCTCTTCTGTCTGGTGCGGCCGACGGTGACTGAGAGAGGCCCGAAGTAATCGACCCCTGTGTATGTGAAGGGTCGCTTATGGTGAGCGAGGCGACATGCTGGCAAATTCCCAGTTCTTGGATACGGCGGCGTTTGTGTCTTCATGCGGCAGAACAGGCATCTGCGTAGAAGTGTGCGTGTGATGGGACGCACACGTAATATCCAGTACTGTTGCCTGCACTCGTTGACTGTTGCTTCCACGCCGGCATGGTGTAACTGTCGGTGTATCGCTTGTATCCAGAACTTCACAATGGTATGTTCGCCGTCGAGAACCATTGGACTCTTGAAGTCTTCTGTTACTTCTTGTGCTGCTTGAATGCGACTTCTGAGTCTGACGGCTCCGTTGGTGTATTCGACGCTCAGCTGGTGGAGACGACTCTCTTTGTTTATTGGCTTGTTATTCCTTAGGCATTCTATTTCTTCTGTAAAGGAATCTTCTTGCGATGACCGCATCAGTAATTCTTCGGCTAACTTGAGGTTTTCTGCGACGACCGGGAGTAGCTTCTTGCTCTTGAGTGTTGAGGGTTTCCTGTTGACTGTCACGTGATCCTTAGCTGGGGGCTTGTTGGTTTTCTTCCAACTAGGATCCTTTTCTGTATTTTTCTTCGTTCTTCTGTAATTCACACTCTGTTTCGCTGTTCTGCATAGCTGTATAAACTGTAGGACTCTTGCTGTTGTGTACCGAAGCCTATCCCAACTAGAGAAACGTGAGACTTCGGGTAAGCTTTCTGATAGCTTCGGTCCCTTCTTGACTGTTGTGTGATGTATCCTTTCTTCGCCGGAAGGTTCTTCTGTTGCTGCTGCGGACACTTCGGTAGGCCAAAACTCTTCAGCTTCGTAGAGGAAGTCAGGACCTTTATACCAACGATGATCCTTGTTGAAGGCTATTGGAACGTCTCGCGTTGCGTCGTCTGCTACATTTAACTTGGTGGGGACCCATCTCCACTCGCTGACTTTGGAGCTTTCCTCTATTGCAGCTAGGCGATGCGCGACGTATGGCTTGTAAGAGCGCGAACCGGTGCGTATCCAGGTGAGTACTGTTCTGCTGTCTGTCCAGAACACTTTGCAATCGGGCTTCCGCTCGTGTTCTTCTATCACTGTTTCTGCAAGTCTAGCTCCCATGACCGCTGCCTGTAGTTCTAATCTTGGGATGGACGTCAACTTCAGCGGTGCCACTTTCGCTTTCGCCATGATGAGAGATATGCTGACTTCGCCGCTCGGTGCTACTGTTCTCCAAAACAAGACTGCAGAGTAGGCTGACTCGCTGGCATCCGTGAAGACGTGCAGTTGCATGGTGATGGTGTCGCTGTAGTGGAGGTATCGCCTCGGGATCGTCACGTTGCAGAGATTTCTCAGGTGAGTCATCCAAATTTCCCACTGATCCGCTAAGTCTTCGTCGATTGCGTCGTCCCACGATGTCCCTCTGCGCCATACTTCTTGCAGGAGCTGCTTTGCCTTAATGGTGACCGGTGATGCAAAGCCAAGCGGGTCGAATAGCGACATCACAATCCGCAATGCTTCTCTCTTGGTTGGCGTCTGTCCTTCTAATAGGGTCTGTGGTATTCGAGCTAAGTTGAGGTTGAAAGTTAACTCGTCGCTGTTGATCTTCCAGATTACGCCCAGTACTCGTTCTGTTTGCTCTTCCGATCTGTAGAGTTCCATGTCTTCAGTCTGTTCAATTTCACCGAGAGCTTCCATCAATGCCGGTGAGTTCGATTTCCACTGTTTCAGTTCGAAGCTGGCCTTCATGTGTACTTCCCGCACGCTCTTCGTGATGCGTACGGCATCTTCAATGTTCCTGAAGCTGTCCAAGTAGTCGTCCACGTAATGCTTCTGTATAATAGCTGCTGCTGCTTCAGGGTGAGTGTCTTCGTGCTGTTTGGCATTCAAGTTCTTGACGTATATCGCTGTTGAAGGAGAACTCGATGCACCGAAAATCAATGACGTCATCCTGTATTCTTCTGGAGGCTGATCGTCTCGACGGTTTCCTCGCCAAAGGTATCGAAGTGAGTCTCTATCTTCTGGATGAAGTTTCACTTGCATGAACATTTCTTTGATGTCCGCTGTAACTCCAATCGCGTGTTGACGAAACCTCATGACGACGCCAGGTAGTGACTGTAGAAGATCAGGTCCTTTCAATAGCATATCGTTGAGTGCTATTCCCTTGGTCTTGGCCGCGGCGTCGTGGACCACTCGCAGCTTGTCCGGCTTCATAGGATTGATCACTGCGAAATGTGGTAAGTACCAGGTCTTGCCTGGAGTCTTCTGTTTCGGAGCGGGTTCACTGTATCCTTTCGTCACGAGAGCTTCCATCTGTTCTGTGTATTTCTGTTTTAACTGTGGATCACGATCAATCTTCTTTTCTATATTGAAGAGCCTTTTCAATGAGTTCCCGTAGTTGTCTGGGAAGTGGACTTCTTCTTTGCGCCATAGGAGACCTGTTTCGAATCTTCCTTCTTCTGTTTTAGTCGTCGTCTTCTCTAGAATGCGTAGCGCTTGTTCTTCTGGGTCTGTCTTCGGCTTCTTGGGATTTATGCAGAGTGCGTCCATCTCGAAGTACTGCTTCACTAAGTCTTCTAGGCTGTCTCTTGCTTCTTCTGTGACGTGTGACACGAAGTCGACGCTGTGTCCGATGGTGCGAGTTTGGCTTCCATGAAGCACCCAACCGAGGGGCGTGAGAGATGCCACCGGTTGGTTTCTGTCTCCTCTTCTCACTTCGGAAGTCAGCAGAAGATGCCAGTTATCTTGTCCTATTAGAACTTGCGGCTTCACATTAGTATACGTGAGATGATCGCGGATCCCTTCCAGGTGCTTGCATTCGTCGACTAGTTCTCTTGAAACCCGTTGCGACGAGACTTGCAGGTTCTTCACTGTGCGCGCTTGTATGTGTTCTTCGTGATTGTTAAGTCCACTGAGTTTGATGGCTACTCTTCGTGATGATAGCTCCGATGTCTTCATGTCGTTGATGGCTTCTATCTTCAGTGGATCGACAGGTCCTGTGGCTCCGATGCGCTTGACTACATCGTTGTCAACTAAAGTTACTGTTGACCCGTCGTCCATAAGTGCGAAGGTGTCGACTGTTCCCTTCGGACCTCCGACTTGCACCGGGATGATTTTCAAATAAGACTGCTTCCTCTTGAGGGTCCAGGCCGAGTTGATTACTTCTGTTGCTTCTTTCTCTTCTTTCGGTTCCGCTTTTTCTGCCTTCTTATAGTGCAGCATCTTGTGGTGAGAGTACTTGCAGCTGTTGACACCGCACGGCTTCGCTCGGCAGTTGTGTGTTTTATTCCTGTAGCGGAGGCACCGGAAGCAAAGGCGTTTGGACTTGGCCATGTCCCATCTTCCATTTTCATCCAGGTCCTTGAACTTTTCACAGTCCGCTGAAGTGTGTCCCGATTCTTCACATATTGGACACTTAGGAGTAGGAGTAGAAGTCTTCTCTGTTACGTTGTGAACCCTCTGGGTTTTCTTCTGTACTGTGGTTGCTGTATGCGGCGTCACTGGCTCCGGTTGTGCGTATGGTCCGCACAGGTCAGCTTCTCTTTTGAGGAACCTCTCCATCTTCAGGAGATCAGCATCTTCTTTCAGTTGAGTCGCCGCAAAGTCGTAGTATCTGTAGCGCAGCGTAGGTGTGAGCTTGTCCACTATTGTCTTCGACATATCCGGATTGTACATATAGTTGATGCAGTTCAATGTCTTCAATGTTGCCACGATGTTGGAGACCTTCGTCGCAAATATGCAGATATCCCGTGCTGACTCTGTGAGGCGCGGCAGACTACGAAGAGCTTCCATTTCTGCCATAGCTATTGACTCTGGTCTTCCAAATCTTGACTCCAGCGTTTTCAAGATCTCTGTAGGGTGCGCGCTTGTGATGAGTAGACCCTCGACCGCTTCCTTTGCTTTCCCTTTCAGATTTCTTCTGAGTCTGTTGGTATTTTCCACGGCTGAGAACATGTTTTCTGTTTCCATATACGCGGCGCGGAAGGGTAGCCACTCTTGATGTGACCCACTGAAGAACGGCAACTCTATGTACTTCGGGCGCTGTGCTGCTCTGACGGCGAGCGTGATTGCTTCAGCCAGTTGCGAGATGTCCGGTTGACCTCCCGCCGGTGACGGCTGTGGGCAATGTGTCTGTGGTTGTTGACGATGCTCCTCTGTATTAACGGCTTCTGTGTTGACCTCTGGCGGGCGGTGCGGTTCATTCGTGATTGCCAGCATTGGACGATTAGCTTGATCATCCAGCCAGTTGTCGACGCGTTCGTTCACATCCGTTTTCGATGCTATGGAGACTTCATCATTTTCCTCTTCATCTTGGGTGTCCTGAGCTTCTAAGGCGGCGAGGCGTGCCGCCGCTAGTTCAACTTGCAGTCGGATCAATTCTTCTTTAGCCTTTGCTATCTTGTACGCCTTCGATTTGCTGTAAGTGGACCCCCCCCCTTCCCCCTTCTTGCTAGGGGGGCGGGCGGCCCGTGGTCCGCGCGGCACTGGCAGACCAGCTGTATTCTTCTTGATCGTCGACGTTTCTGTATCTTGATAGCTTCTCTTGACAGTGGCGTGGATCCCCCCCTCCGCGGGGGGTTTCGTAGGAGGCTTCATGGCAGCGTCGGCGGACGCCGTCGGCGCGGTGGAGGGTGTCACGGACGGTACGTTCACGGCGGAGGTCGCAGTAGCCGCGGAGGTGGGTACGCTAGAGGTCGCTGTCGTCGCGGAGGTTGCTGTCGTCGCGGAGGTTGCTGTCGTTTCTGTATACTCCGTGCCGGTGGTACCCGTTTCCGCGGTGGTACCGGTCTCCGAGGTGGTATTAGTCCCCTCAGAAGACACCGGTGTCTGTTGCGTCGAAGTTTTGCGGCCTTTTCCCTCGGAGCGTGTGACGGGCATTTTTCAAATCTTCTTTCTTCGATCTTCACAATCCGGCTCGAAGGACCAAAAATGTGTGTGCTGTTGCTGGATTGGTGAAATTCAAAGACGAATTCTTGAAAAATACTATTTATTGACACCCTCCGTATACCGTATACACTATGCTTCCTGTTTTCACGAAATCTTGCAGTATCTTGAGTATTCCAGTCTTCCGGTCTTCCAGGCTTCCAGTCTTCCAGTCTTCCAGTCTTCCAGTCTTCCTGTTTTCCAGTCTTCCTGTTTTCCAGTCTTCCTGTTTTCCAGTCTTCCTGTTTTCCAGTCTTCCTGTTTTCCAGTCTTCTTGTTCCTCTCTTCTCGAGGTACTGCTGCCAACTGTGTCGATACGGGTTTTCGACGCTATACTTATACAAAAAAATACCTATGCTATCATTGGTCAGCCAATCACAGTGCAGTAATTTTATCCAATAAGAATCGAGAATTTACAAGTGACACAACCTTAAGTACAACAAAACTTTACCTTAACGACAAAGCCGCTACGTCACATAATTTGGTAATAAGCTTAAGTACGATAGAACTTTACCGTAGCGAGAGAGCCGCTAAGTATTTTACAATTTTTATAAGAAAACACGTAAACAAGTAATGAAACTATACATATTTCTAATTGGAAACACTTATTCTAAATAAGAAAAATATGAAACATGTGAAATCTTAACCTAAATAATTCGATCATGTTTACGTAATCAATCCTAAGCCTACCTATACTTATATCACAAATTATACGTAAGTATGTACATCATTGACCTAATCTAATTACATTTAATATTGGCACACATAATATCACTGTCCCGCACAGTAATATACACTTATAGCTACGAACTTTTTGCTTTCAAAGCATATAGTAACATAATATAATTATTTATTTATTTATTTACTTTAGAGTTGGAATTTTAAATATTCTTTTTAAGGCCCTTCGTTGATATTTGAACATGTCTCCGATATCCATCGACGTGTACATACGAACCCCCATTAATTTAAATAGAAGATATTTGGAGGTTAAAACCGTCCAGAATAGGACACCTGTCTCAAGCATTAATGAGTTAATCTTAAGCTGATTCACAAAGTTGTTTGCTAAGATGATTACAATTTATACCCCCCGCGATACAAGGATTAAATTCCTTAGTGCAAGAGTCGTTTAAAAAAATATCCTGCGGAACAAATAAGTCCTAGAATCACCTTCTATGCGATGAATTATAATAACAACAAGGGTATTACTTTTATACTTATTGACATAAGTCTTATAAGTATTCTAAAGCGCGCGAGCAAAAGAGGAAGTATTATAATATGATTTTTAAGAATAACTTAACTATTTATAATTATTATTCCTCGCCAATATACATTAATAGTTAAGTAAACAAATTAATTACGTTTTTTTTATATTTTGGTTAAGGAAACGCTTGGTCATATAGGTATGTAACCGTGACAGGAGTAATTATTCATTTCGATATTCAAACTCGTTTGTCTGATCTTTGCCTGCGAAATTACCGACTGGCTATGTGCTTTATGACGTTAAACATAGACTTTATATTTGAATAACTCCATCTTTCTAGTCAAAAACATAATTAAATAATAACTGGTCCTGCTAGCTGACATAAGTACGTCAATGGTAAACCATGCGTATTTGACAACATTCATCTTTAGCTATTTGTATCTAATGCTCAAATACGAAAGAAGCATAGTTACAGAGCTGCTATTCTACGTTGCCGTCCGTACGTCGTACAATTTTCCGTGCGTGGAGGCCCATACCGTCATGCATAGTATTGCGCTACTAGTTAAATACTTAACGTTAAGTCTGTAAACCTTACCTGCCCATAAAGCTCTTCTGCTTCCCCTTGTGCCACACTGTGACTTCCAAGTTGTTGTCATCGTACAAGTACAGATTAAATCTCTCACACCACGATTGTTTTGATTTTGACAGCTGCTTCGATTTGTGATTCTCGTTGCCCAGTCTGTTAGAATTAATAGTATTTGATTAGACAAAAAACATGGTGCGCAGTATAAGATAGATATCCGTTCATGGAATGTTAATTAAACTACATAAAAAGTTCTTTCGTCATCGGTTAATTTGCCGATGGCTATTGGACAAGTTTATAATCTCTATTTCATGTGTAGGTTGGTCTGCTACCAAGGCGTTTTTTTTAATAATCCTCTTTGGACACAAGATGACTTTTCGCTCTAATGAAGCTCGTTCAAGTTTGGGAACACTACAGTTCGCGATTTAGTAGTTTCTTGGATGCTGAATTAGTCATATATCGGAGAACTACGTTACCTCGTGTACGAGGGCTCCAGCTGATTTTACGAATACTAAGTTTACTTTAAAGTAATAATAATATTCACGCAATAAAAAACACAAATGTGCTGCGCGCTGTTGGAATCGTTAAACCTTCCGCAGTTTTTCAAGTGAAATGTAAATAAGCAGAATAAATTACAGCGAATATAAGAACAATTGAAAGATAAAATACTACTACTCACTATGGATACATACAGGGATAAGTATCTCAAGCGTCAATTCCTCATATAAAAAATATATGTGATAGAAGGTTTGTACCGTAAAACGTGGTGAATAAAGACATTTTCGGGGTGAATGAAAACACAGATTTTCTTAAATTTTGCAAGTTTTACGAGACAAAATTATTGTTCCAGGATTCTTAACTATGTGATAAAATACTAGTAGACAGAGTTCATGTAAACAAACTTATGCGACACCACGAAAGCCGCTTATATTTATTTTTCTATTCACTCTATAATCACTCCGTTGTACCGATATGGTTTTTTTGAATACTTACTTAAATTTACAATAGAGCCCATTGGCGCTACCGCTCGGCGTATCTTTGGCATCGATCAAAACGACGTTAACTATAGACTTCCAAGACTTCTTCAGAATGTCGAATTTCCTGTTTTTCCAAACATACTGTCAACAAAACATACATATTCATGTTAACACTTAAAACATTACGGACATTAAGAAACCACATTTAATAAATATTATAAACGCGAAAGTTTGTAAGTCTAGATGAAAGAATGGATCTTTTTAACTCTTTTACGCTCAAACGGCTAGATCAGTTTTGATTAAATTTGCATCAGAGGCGTGGTAATTTTTGCAGCTTAAATTGATATTCGCGCGGGTGAAGTCGCTTACGACAGCTAGTTATAACAACTACTAAAAATTGAAAATTATATGAGTCACAGTAATATACTATAGAAACCGCACGGTGCATTGGAACGAATTCAAGTGCAATGGGCCAAACTAGGTAATAAGTCTACCTAGTATCATGATCTTCACAACAAGTGTAAAATGTAATAAAACTTCAGATATAACGTATGGCTCATGAATTACGTTGATACATATTTTGATGATATTTGTATAACTGTGAAAGAGTTTTTTCTCTTGTTTAACTATGCAAGACTTTTTCATAATTTAAAAACATTGCGTAAAAATTACTGTAAATTTTTTGAAGCGAATTGAATTGTAAGTAGATTGAGAAGCGTTTTTGTGGCAAAAAGCTAAAATAAATTACTTAACAAGAGCACTATTTTGTAATTAGACATTTATTTATTTAAAAATGTGAAAAACATGATTAAATATTGTAAGAAATGATTCGCTTATAATGCTTTACTGTTGTTCCTTTAATCAATTATATATTGTTTGCTGACTGAAAATAAGTAAACATAAAACTTCAGTAAGCATTTCGAAGATATGAAAAAATGTCTAACATTTTCAGTTCCTGAATCAAACAATCGTTTTGTTTTTTGTGACATGCTAATTGCATCATTATGCATTGTAGCTATGAATGCCCGTTGAATTTCAGAGACAATAAACTAAATTACAATTCTGTACTGGCTTCTATTACAATACGCTAAATGGTTGTTTCTTGAAAAATTAGAACCACATACACAAACCTAATGTAAAGATTTGAAGCGCTCTCGTGGACGTCTTATGTCATTAGAATGCAAACCGGCATTTGTTATGAAATGTTAGTTTCAAGGACATTTACTATTGTTCTTTGACTGTTATCAGAAGAACTAAGACGAGTTTTAATAGCTTCAAAGATAATATATCGCTAATTAGTCCACAGCAATATAATATAATACAGGCAACCAGATAGATAGACCGGCGTATTATAATAGCGGCCAAGCAATGAATCTTCATGAAAAATTGCTATGTAGGTACATACCTTCTGCACTTTTTTCCCATGGTCTCTGAGTATGGTCAGCCCACTGCCAATGCGGTCCATGAACTCCGAAGAGACGGCAAGCGCGGTGGGCGCCAGCGGGTCCATCACCAAACCGTCTGGGATAGCGAGCGACCTGCACACAGTATCGATTTGTACACACTTATGTAAACAATGAGCGCCCTAGTAAGGAATAAGGATAGAATGTGTATTAATTCACTGAATAGTAACACTTGTAAATGCAAGAAATATAAGTAAAGATACACGTATAAAATTGACACTCAATATCACATTTTTTTTTTTGTTAAATTTACATGTCCTGTGTTATTTTATTTTGTTATAAATGGTAATATTAACCCTTAAATATCGTGCAGGACGCACCGAGCGTGCTTTATCCGCGACGCATGCCGATGTACTCGGCTCCCATACGAAAATCTTGTTTTGGTTGACTTGCATTACGTATTTACCAATGACGAGCTTCCAAAATTTGTCTTATACAAACCGCTATTTAATCTCCGTATCGGAAGTAAGTGTGATTGTGAGCACGCAATGGTCAGCGAAAGTAGAAGAAAGTTCGTTGCTGTTTTGTTTTTACTTCCTTTTATTAATGCCATTTCCGTTATTTATATTCAAATCCTTTAAGGGTGATAGTTGAGTGACATGAATGCATGTTTTACCTCCTGTCTATATGTAAAGTGTTCTCGTAATATGAAGTGATAGACAGCTGTACCGTAAGACGATGGAGGTCACGGGGCCCTAACGGGACTAGAATAACTAAGTGAGTCTTTGTTTGATAACAGACATACTTAGCATATTATTGTCATTAATGGCAAATACTTTTTATTTTTATAAGCGTTTTTACTCTTAATACCGTATGAAACATCACGTGAAATTCATACTTATATGAAAGTTTACGAATATTACATGCAAAGAAGATGCAAAAAGGGAAATTTGGAAGCCAGAAAAATTGCCTCTAATTTATATCATTAATACTCGAACGTGACACTTTACATTTATTTAGGATACTTTGAGTAATTGAGGTTGCATTTCAAATAAGCTTCATTTAGTTCATTGACCTTTAAACTGACCGTATTTTGACCAAAAGAACTGCGTCTGGATTTAAGTAATTTGTAATTTATGACTCATGTTTAGGCACTATGCCTACCGACATTGATATATATTCTTTCTTTTTTGGTAGACTTTTTAAATTAGAATAAATTAAATACCTTTTATTTACAAACTATTTTTTTGTGCACGCTTAAAATAATAGTCTTAAAAACATAAATAAAAAATTGCATCAATAATTTTGTCATACCTAAGTTTTGGCTTGGAGTGTGCCCAAAAATCTGGCGGCATTGCTTATACTTTCTTAGGTATCTATATAGGTGGGTGTTAGGACCCTGGCTCACACTAATCTGGATTTTTCAATGCCGTTCATTTCGGCGTCTAAAACGAAGGCTATATATCCAATTATGCCAATAGTTCTAGGACGACAACATGCAGGCATCCGGTGATTCTTGCTATTAATAGTCAAACATATCCTTTTATGGGAATAATACCGATAAAATCATTTTATTACATATATTTGCTGCAAAAATAAAATGTAATTCTAAATGTAATATATTGATCTCAATTTACGTTTATATTAATGTCAAGATTGTTACTTTAACACCATACTATATCACTATACTATAGTTCCAATAAGGACTTATACAGCGATTGTAAGTTGAGCCAAGTATGATATACAAATTCAAAAGCGATATGTATTTATACAATTCGGACGGGGAAAATCTATATCTACATTATTTAGGCATTCACTGGTTTATTTTAAAGCATCAGGATTTGGAAATTTGGAAATAATAAGGCCTTATATTATCTGCAGTTAACAGACATAACTACTTATATCTTTGTAACGAAACATTCAATGGTTTCAAATGCTTGAATGAAATAGGTATTATTACTATAACTTAGTATAAGTACTTATTGTTGTGCTACTGAATGAAAACTTCAACAATACGCGTTATTTTGTTTCGTTTCGAATCAATTCTGCGTTCCTTAATTGGTGTTGCAAAGCTTTGCAAGTTAAACAAGCCTTGTAACCTTGAATACATATTACGTTAAATATTAAAAAAAAAGTTTAATAATTATGTAAATTCACATCCATAAATTACATAAATGCACGTTATTCTTAGACCTCGGACCGTTCGGTACGCTCGGTTTATATGAATATGCATTATATTGTACCAAAAAATAAAACAAATATTTTAATTTTATATAGATAACGCAAAGTATAATTTATATTTATTTAATACTTATTTAATTGACGGTTACATACCGAAATTTGCACTTAGAGTAATGAAAGCACTTCCAACCGAACCAATCACTTAGGTAGTACCTACACACAATATAGAACACACACAAACTGGAAAACGCCGGCAATTATATAACCTTATAACTAGAACAAGATCACTGACCTAAAATAGAAACGAAGGCGACACAACTATAACAAAACACAATCGTCGAATAACCCAAAAAGCACAAATGAACACACAACTGACTTTATTGAATAAAACTTACGCGAACTGTGTCGAATCACAAATTCGGTTGAGAACAGTCTGCAGCCTTCTATTCGACATAAGGAAGCAGTTATCCTCAATTGATCGCGACAAGATTTAGAGGAAGACTGATACTGTGACCGATTCGTTACTTGATTTGAATACTGCCCTTGATATTGGTTTTTGTGGATTGTTCATTGAACCAGTGATGGGCATAGAGCAAGCGAAGCCGGCATCGGCACGACCGCCATGTATGTGACTCAAAGCATAATAAGCTTTGAAAACTTGTGTTTGTTCGAAAACACTTTTTTTGCATCTTCGACGCTGATTTATCTGTTATACATATATTATACAACTTGTTTGAACTAACCCCGGTCATATGAGGGGTAGACAACCTTTTCCAAGAAAACCATATCTGAAAACACTTTGGTCACTCAAATGTTGGTCAGGTGATGACAATTATTTATGGGATCTGAAAAAGTACTGAAAGAGACTCACGGCGATCTATGTTCGTAACAATAAGACCTTTATTTAATTTATTGAAGTATACGTATCCAAACATATCGTCCAGTTTGTGTTTTTACATTGGGAATCTTAATTAACCAGTTTAAATGTAAATTATATTTACATGGGCATATGAAAAGGCCCTATTAAACCGAGTTTTAAACGGTAGCATCAACCTACTAATGTCATATTTATTGAGATTCACGTTAAAATAGTTTCTTGGTTTAATATTCAAAATAATTAGCGATAAAGACGTGATTATATAGACAGTTACCAGTTTTCTATGAGGTAATTAACGAAAACATTTTTTCATCTAGGTAATTGATTAGGTAATGGAAACCTTGTAAAGTATATATACCGTGTTACAGAATTGCGTCTGATACTAGAACTACACAAATATGAACAGTGGAAATTTTCCTAGGAAACATAACACGACCTGTGTCGTGTATTCATCTCATTAATTAATGTATAGTTTTCGCGAAATTTAACCACATTATCCTTCTTGGTTGCATTTGAATGTAGGTAAACTAACTTTTTTGTCATTTTTTAATCGTGGAATATATTATGTGGACGACTTATTCCAAGAAAGTGTGCTTTTTTATTTTTTTGGAATTCTAAATTGTCTCCTAAAATGTACATCTCTTGAAATAAAATATTTGAATCATGCACAAGTATTTAATACATAATAAAACGATGTATGTAGCAGAGTTAGGGTTCATATCTAGATTTATACGATAAGTGCTAAACTTTAACTAATTTATATGTAGTGTTTATATTGTCTTTTATTGTTTGTGTTTTAAACAGCTTGGGAAACCATGTTATTAAATAATACGCGTGTATTCACGGAAGTTGCATAATATGTTAATGTTTATTAAACATGAAGTAGTGACAATATCTTCTTGACGTTTGTTGTATTGTATTTATGACTCTGGGGAGTTAATAGTAGTGCGTGGTAATACCAAGAAGGTTACTTAGTTAGAAAGAGGAATACGACTACGAAAACTTTGTGATTCCTCTGTCAAAATGACTTTTCCATACAATGAATTAATTGCTACTGCAAAATTTTTATAGGTAGGTACTCTCAAAAAGACAAAAATAAAAACACTTTATTTAATTAAAACAACGATTTAAATTAATATTATTACATCTCATTGCTCTCTAATAACACTTTAGATACGGTACATGCGCGTAGGTTCGTAGGCGTAACAAGAATTAAAAAAAGATAACTTTTCTAGCGCATAAATAAAAGGTATTTATTAAAAAAACCTGAATACTTTAATTTTAATCGAATATTATAAACTTTAAGTTATTTGCATAATAAGATTAATCATTAATTGAATTTTGACTTAGCCATACTTATAACATGGACAGGCGATGATTTATTTTACTTGGCAATATAATTTTCGATAAATTACTCTCACAATTTGTGGTCAGGCACCATATAATTAGAGTAAGTATATATCTTTATACAACGGTACATTTATAATAAAAAAGGCTTTGACCCCGAACGCGCAAAAGTAAGTCAAAATATTGAAAGTAAATGTACAATGCATATTTGTTATAAAAAAAAATCGCTTTTAGTATTTCATAGTGTCTTACTTCAAATTCATCATCATTCCCCTGCCCTTATCCCAATTTTTACTTGGGGTCGGCGCAACACGTCTTTTAGACATGTTGCTTAAAGTTTTGGCTATGGTTTTATAGTCGGCCGCCTGCCTGACACTAACCCTCTTTGGGAATGCGATTGTTGGTTGTGTAGGTACCCGCCACCGTTCGGGTGACCCAACGTGTTTGGTACAGTGCACTGGGTCTTAAGGTCCATTAGTCGCCTTTTACGACACCCAGTGGAGGATATGGGGTGGTGCTATTCTTCATATCCGGACACCACACGGACGTCCAGACGAATGTCTTACTTCAAATTATGAAAATATATAAAAATAAAAATGACAACCTGTAGATAAAATCAAGAAATCAATTGTATCGCAATCGTAATCAATAGCAATACTGTATCTCCTATTAATGTAATCGTACTGTAGAATAAGGTTCAAATAAAACTCAATTAAATTGCTACGGAATATTTACTATAAATAGTATACTATAGTGATTTATAGCTGTGACGCAGGTACAGGCTATTGGCCATGTAATCATAGAGTTCTCTCTTATAACATTAATATACTACCAGTCCATTAATTATACATCTTTTGTTTTTATGCAGTCCGTATTATTATTTTTAAAGGAAAATTTATATCTTAACTGATAACTTGTTACAAAAACAAATATCGTAGCTTTTCTATCAATAAATAATTATGCTTTTAGTTGCCCGGTGTCTTAAATTCGTATGTTTTTTTTTTTCTAAAAAGATATATGGACAACAACCTCGCCATTTGATTTTTATTTTAAAGCTGATTTAGACGGTGCAGGCGACGTATATCATTAATGTTGCCGAGGCTGCGCGGCTCCGCAATATATGACAACTCGCACGATATTTTTCGGATCGTCCAAATATACCTTTGCGGTGGCGAAACAGAAGAGGTACAAAGGAACCCGAGGATAACTCGTTTGTTATTATAATCATCAAAACTTTTATTTTTAAGAAAATGGTGTGTTATTATTTTAATTATCATTGATTCTTTAGTCAACAGGAAAACTTCGAATATGGTTTATTTGTACTCTTGTTTAGTAAACATGTTGTGTTATGGCTATGGCTCATCAACGCATGCTGACGGGTTGGCAGCCGGCCTTACCGGTTGCAATTTTCGCAGGTAAAAGATGCGCGTGCGGCAGGCCGTGTTACCCGCCCGGTATGTGTGGATGTGTTAAAACAAAACCTTTGCTTCGATTAGAAACTAATTGCAGGTAAAATACTGACTTTGCCTGTCCTTGAGTGTAGGTATTGGAGAACGTTCCATTATAATCCGTGACTTAATTGACCATGATGATCGGAATCAGAATTTATACGGAACCCTCGGTGCGCGTCAGACCCGCAATGTTTCAGGAATTTTTATATTTGTATGTAGAAAAAAATAGGATAATCTAGGATATTAGATATACTATTAGCCCACTTAGTCTTATCCTCTAGAATAATCTTTTGTGAAGAGGATGGACCGAAATTTATTTGCTTCACAAGACAAGTTTGTCTATACATTCTCGGTACATAAAGTCATAAATCAATAAGGTTTCTACACTATGAATGATGATATTTACGTGAATATCTTAACATTTGTAGGTTAGCCATACCACGTAACGTTGGCATATCCTGTTTATCTACAAAGTCAAGGTCTGTTCATAATTAATTATAATAATTGTTTTTAGTTTTAAGACAAATAAAATTGTACTTTATCATGAGAACGACGTTGTGTTGTTTCGCAGGGGAAATACACCTATTACTACAAAACTTTATTGTTGGTACTCTGAAAAGAATAAAGAAATCTTATCTTTATTTCCGAAATGAGCTTTTCTAGAAAACTAAAAAATAAACTGACTCGGAATTTCCGTCTTTTTTTCATACATTATTTATTTGTGAATTAGAACACCGCGACACAGTATTTTGTCGTAAAAAACACGGAAGCTCTACATTAAATCAAGAGAATACAAATAGTTAGTAATAAAGAAAAAAAATATTAAAAATACACTTTATTTGACTATAGATTGTATCTATATAGGTCTAAGATAAAGCCATTTCCGTGAACAGAAGAGCAAGGTAACATGACAATGAAAAAAACGTTTTAAGAAAAGAGGTTTTGTTCCAACGATCGCTAGTGACGTCATTGGTAGGTTGACGTGAAGAAAGGTGAATGAGAGGTCAGCTTCCTCGAAGTTATCTCTAGAGACGTAAGCTCAGGACGATAAAACAGTTTCTTTTTAATTAACAGTAAATGCTTTAATTGGTCTGTTTGGCCAGTCTGCGTGGACTGACGTCATAATATAAACACGCAATTTGGCTCTACTTTTTGTGAGCTTTTGAATTGATATGAATAAATAAAGGACCAAAAGGTCCTAAAGGTTTAATGTTATCGATTAATTACTTTTTAAGGAAAAGGTAAGAGATTAATACCTTACCGTTTTCAAAGTCTTCATGTCCGAAAATGTAAGGTGGTGAGTTCAAACGCGTAAAATTTTATGCAAATTTAAAAGTCATTGCGCTTGTACTACATGATACTATTTAATTACAAGTTCTTAGTTTTTATGTTTATCCGGCTTCTCACATAAACTAGTAATTTCGTGCTTAATTGGACTTTTTGCTGGGGGCAAGGGGCCAATGTAGAGCTACTACTAATTTGAGCGTAATAAAATTACAAACCATGACTCTATGGTTTATGAAAAGGATAACAAAGAGAACCGCAAAAGATACAAGATAACAATTATGTTGATGTTTAGATTAATTAAAAGTCATCGTTAAATATACGTATTTGTAAACAACAGTTCGTAATACAACGATATCATGGAATAAATTATAAAAGTCGGATCAAGAACGGCCTTGATCTTAGCTTGATCGCTTATAAATTGTGTTAAGCCCAAATATACTCGTGATTCGAAGGCTATATCTGACATATAGCCGACTTACAAGAATCATAATTTCCCTGGAGTAATCTTAATTAATATAGTGTCAAAACTCGATATGGACTGCGGACTGGTAATAAGTTATTGGTGTATTTCTTTTAATGATCGGTCTTTTTCGCAATTCAGTAGGTGACCGTAACTAGAATTACCTTCACGAACTTTACCTCCTTATAATGTTAGTTTATTAAAAAATAAATATTTTTAAATTTATCAGATGACCTCATCACATTAATTGGTTGAATTTTAAATGTGATACACTTTATCATTGTCATAAACCACGAACCGAAACTGTTTTTATTTTGTAAAAAAAGTTGCTCAACATGTATAAATTTTATATCGTTTGGTATTTACCTGTATCACGTGTTTTGCTGTGGGGTCAGAAATATATGTAGTACATTAGGAAAACCTTTAACGCAGCTCGATCAAAAAGATATAAAGATTTGTGAAGTCAATATAAATAATAATTGTCTTTCGTCGTTAAATGTTTGCTACAAAGTAACCTTTATTTAAAACCCCTACTATTAATAATTGATTTATTAATAAATAGTGTGTAATTGTGAATAGGTATCTAATAAATAAACTCTCATTAAGTTAATCAACAATTGTATTTTCCCCGAGCGTGAGATCTGTTTGTTTGTCTTAGTAATAGCTGTGACTAAAGTTCCTAGATATAAAATATGATTAACTAACTTAGGCTTTATAAGATTATGTGTCCTGGAAAGCTACCAGCAAGGTGATCTGTATCAACATGTAATATGTCTAACAACAGACAAGCTAAAACTCCGTATGCAGAAACAAACAGCGTAGGCTCAGTACTAGGGTCTTGTTTTACCCTTTGGTAACGGAACCCTAAAAAAGTGAAGGAAAATGATTTTAGTTGCATGTAACATTTTTTTAGGTCTAAACCCCGGTGAGTACGACCATGAAGGGTCCAGAAACCCAATGAATACACCAACAAAGTTCAGAAACTCATGGAGTAGATACTAATATAAAAAAGTTTGCTTTTAAACAGATTTATCATCATTCTCATACGAGAAATTAAAACAAAGCAACGGGACGCGGCTCGGTAATTACCTCTAATGTTACAGTTTTAATAAATTAACTGTTGGAATTTTGATATCATTGTACCTTTAGCACCTGTATAGGCATTTTGCCAAACGTTAACGCTCTTTATATTAAGGCGTGAGAATAATTATGAACAAAAGTCGTGACACATTTGAAATACCCACAAAAGTCTCGCGTAAAAGGAAAAAGCACCTAGATTAGGTGTAAAGAACTAACTTTGAGCAGTGCTATTGGAACTTTCCCGGCTTTAAAACCGCAACCTTGTCATTGGATTAGTACATTACGAGATCCTCTAGGCCATCATACCTATATGCCTAAGCTACGTCATATCATACTAAAATGCCTAAAACAAGTTCGCTACAAGGAAATATCGACTTTTTAATAATTAAATAAAGAGAAATAAATGTTTGAGCGGCTCTGCTCATTAATCATATTTACATGCTGTAAAAAAATATGATTTAGACGCTTGATAACGGAAACTCGTTCGACAGAAAACTGGTTTGATTCAGATTGTCAGGGGAAAATTACATTTTAGATACTATGGAATAGTACCGAGCAGAGAATATTCATTAATTACAATGTTGTGTCAAAACAAAGGAAGTCTTCGGAACAAGCGGAGGTAATTAATAAACTTCTCCGTGGTTTTCAGTACTGAGGGGTCTGCCACCACCTCTAAATGTGTAGTAGAAGACTGTTCCCATTGTAAGAACGAAACGACGCATAACAAGCTGTAGAGCATCTCTCTTCTACGGCGGCAAGTCTTACTATATGAAGTTGTGGTAAGACCCGTGGAGATACAATTGGGACGCAACCTTGCATCTTAAGCCGAATTCCTATGTTTGGTTTGGAAATAGGTTAAGCATTTAAATTCGGTAGTAAAATATGGTATAATCCTCCAGGAGAAAATGTTTCCTCAGTGGTTTGGATCCCCAATTATTTAATATGTGAAATACTAGGTAGGTAAGTATTAACATCTATCTGTAATGTATAACGGGGATTATTGGCTGTCTATGAGGTTAAGCTGCGCACGCCGAGGTCATATCATTGATGCTAACCGTTATTTATATATTAGAAAACAAGTGAAGTTGTAATGTAGAGCGCATCTTAAGTGTGTTTAGCTTTAGTTAAAGATAAAGCCACCTCTTATGACTTTATAACATATGCAATGAATATTCATAATTGAAATATTTATGAATACGTAATGTTATTATTTTCATTGATTATTTGAGATTCGTCTATGTTTATAAATGGCTACTCAGCCTGTTTACGAGTATTTGTTGTTCCAATAATTACTATAAACATTAGTATTATGCATAGATTTTATTTATTATATACTAAATATATGAGCGGAAACCGATTCAGCTGTTTGTCAATAAAATAACAAAACGACCTTCATCTTGTTAAGTAACTAGTTTATTTGTATTTTATTTACAGAATAAACTATCATTGCTATTAAACGATTAACGAATCTATATGTACCCATTTCAGGGCTCGAAAATAAGGGCATTCAAAATTTAATCGAAGCATTGTGTTTACATAGCATAACATTATTCCTGTCACTGTCTCCCAAATGTCAAACTACACTTGTCAAATAAAGATAGAGCCGCGGTTACGGTTGTGTAGGTGCATGCTCAGCCTACCGTGCTGATTCGCGACTCGCGACCCCGCCGAGTCAGCTCATGATTAAGGACTCCAGTTTGGTCTGGAACTAGTGGGGCTATCCCGATAAACATACGTGAGTAAATCGTTAAGTTATGATGAAAGATAGAGCGAATGTTTATGTTACTTACTCCTTGCTTTCATTGATGAAGTGACTTTCTTTCTCTATTTGCGTGTTTACAGTTGTATTATCACTGACAATCTCTACTTCAGCATCCTTGGGTTGGTCAATATCCGAGGTTTTTTCATTCACAGACAGTGTTTCGTCACTATCCGATAATATTGCAACTGCTCTCGGTTCAGCGTCAAAAGTTTCATTTTGCTCGCAGCGTTCCAAGGGCGCTTCCGTCCAAGTCTGTTTATCAACACACTCCAGCTGGCACTTTGTTCTGAACGAGATTTTCCTCCAAGACATCTCGGTTGTTGTAATTAAAACACGAACCGAACGTTTAAACAATCATCTTAACTAGTTACTTTACTTATTTATTATTTTAAAATTAATATTTGTAGGTGATTTTACAGTTCATCGCAGAGAACATATTATTAATGTTGTTGATATACGCAATGCAAGTTAGCACTAAGTGTGTGCACGAATTAGGAACCAAAATAAACAAATAATTTAAATTATGTTAAATAAATAAGTATGGCCGTAATGTCACTTAAGTACGTTTACTATCGAATAATAATATAGAACTAAACAATAAATCGGAAACGGATGAAATTATCGGTCGTATCGTACCCTGTCAGTCACGATAATTAACGGTTTCGTCATTGTTGTGCATCGACTTCATTAGTTAACCTATAATCGTTAAAAAGTAATTAATTAGAGATTGTTGTGGGCATACCTCGGCCTGGGTTCGTTCGCTCGCTGGAGGCACGATCGTATTGAAGGTACACAATTGACTGATCACTGCAACGATGTACAGTCGGCCGCGATCACCTAAAACTGTTCCACTTTACAGGTACTTGTGTCTTCAGTCTGATCCCACTGAACATGTTCAACCGTTTGATATTATCACTGCTCGCGGCTGAGTAACGCGATATTTACACTCAAGAGCAAAAAACGTGTCCGCACGCCGATCGAATACAACTGTCTGTCATTCAATACGAATCGTAGCGTGGGTATACGCATAAATTACCATATTTACGTCAAATAACAAATATGTAATGTTCAAAGGTCCAGCTGACTGTTTGCTGAAACGTCATGGTATTGTTTAGTTTTATAGGGTTTTCCAGGCGCTCTTGACTCTACATACAACCTGCGGGCCTACCTGTAAAAACCGACTGGGGAGGGCCGCGAATAATATGTTCTAATATTAACATAGAACTCTATTAATAGATTGTTTTTGAGGTTGTTTTGATTTAACAATTATTTATTACGAATGAGTTAGTTTCCGGATTAATATATTATGTTATACATTACCCTTCACCATTTGTCAATAATGTCATAGAATAATTAAGAAAGTAGATACATACATAACAAACATGCACACTATCAAAAAACCATTTTGGGTTCGAACCTGCAACCTCTTGCATACAAATCTGTTCAAAGTACCTACCGCAAGGCTACCACGACATTTGTTGGTGCTTAGGTAGAGGTACTTACGTTTACTTAGAAGTACGGCAGAGCCTGCATCCATTTTTAATGATTTCTATGAGCTACGACAGTGTGTTCGTAACTTTGATATTAATCTATTTTCCTATTGGTGCCTGTCCAAACCGCAGACCGCATACGCGTATAAACTGCAAGAACCCGTATCTCATAATATAGATATCAATACCTAGCTTAAACAATAAGTAAGCATACACAAACTTATTTCTTCTCATTTTTGTAAGGCTGGGGAATCCTCAAGTACTTCAACCTCCTCAGGGGAGGAAAGGGGTCCACAGGTCATGTCGACTCTTGCTGAATAAACCTAAACAACTAGGATTCGTCGCATACATTTGTGCGTGCGTGGTAATGCATCGCACATGTCGCAAGTTATTAGCCCTCTGAGCATGGAGAAAACGCATAGTACACAGCTTCAGTATAAACAACTGAACTTAGGTACTGGATAAGAACGAAAATACTTATAACTCGTCGCATAATGCGAGTTCTGGTTATGTGCATACACGCAGCTTCTAATAAATATATTAAGTCAAATGTTCTTATCTGTTCATTGGTCAGAACTAGAATAACTTATTATGTAGTTCAAATATTTACGTTTCCTTTAGTGTCTAGCGGAAAATAAGTATTCCTATTATTGTCATATAATGGTAATAAGTATTTACTTCCAATAGAGTCTACAATATTGGCGTAAAGATAATATATTTCCGTATTGTGCTTGTTTACATGTACCAAAATACCTTTAACAAACCTTTTGGACTTGTAACGAGAACGATTTATTGAAGATCTGATTTGATGGTTTGACCAATTGCTAGAATTTTTGTAAAAAAAAGGAGGAATCGAAGACTAAACTTAAAAATTGTAGTAATTTGGACGTGAACATTAATACTCGTAATAGTATGTTGTGTTCTAAATTTCTGATTCTGTGTTAAATATAGAAGTACCTATATTCGTTCCGATTCAAATATTTTAAGAAGTCTAAAAATAATACGTTATGTCATGACTTCCTGTATATAATATATTAGGTAATTAACAGCTGCGGAAAATTACAATCAAATTATCATACTCTACGTGAGAAACAGCTCATTTCCAAATTGACTATCAGAAGATCGATAAAAATATATGTTTGACGCAATATTCGATTTCACACTTTTTTGTAAACTCCAATGAAAATGATTTAGCAACAAACAAATTAATTATGACATTTGCCGTTATCAAAGTTTTATTCCGTAGTGTATAATACGGTTTATTTAATACATCAAGTAAGTACGCCGATAATACTCGTCTATTATCACAAAGGTGCAACATTTGAAAAGTGTTTGGCACCTTTAAAAAATAAATACGTAAACATTGTTTACTGTTAATTCGAACAAGATGAACTTTAGACACTGGTCCGTAGTTCAACAATAATTGTTGTAGAACAAAGCTTATTAAGCTTTACCTACTTAATACCTACCTACCTACTTAATACCCACATTACTTTTAAAGTGAAGAATTTACCTACTTACAGTCAAGGATAAATGAAAGTGCACAAAGAAGGTAATGAGCAAAACGACAAGAGGAATAATGAGGAAATCTGTTGTTTTCATCGACATTAAGAAATATTGTCTGATATTTACATACTCGCCAAGTTCCTGGTTATAAAAAAACTGTTAAATAAACATCCTATATGGAAAAACAAGCTGTACTAGAGTATTTATTTTGTGTTACTCATTGCGAATAGGTTTACCTAGTAGGTACTGTAACACAAATGTCACGATTTTTGAAGGTATATTGACTAATTGACTATCACTGTTTCCTGCAGGTTATTCCGAGAAAGCTTTACCAAAAAAGGTATTAATCCGTCAGTTGTAAAACCTTTTGTTTTCGGTTTTTGGATAATGGAAAGCTAGTGCTTACAACTCGAGCCGAAAGTATGATGTGGCTATGTCTAAGTCTTGTACTTACTCCGAGAATAGGCCTTAGGTACCCCGAGAATTGGACTTACCCCAAAATATTCTGTTTGTTAAGAATTGCTTTCCAAAATTGCTGTCGCTAAATCGACTATCAGAAATTGATGCGAAGAGGTCGCAACAACGAAACAAATTACCAAATAATGTTTTAGTCAGTAGTTGCAGTTGGTCAAAATCTCTTGGATCATTTAGGGCTCTCCAGCGTCACCTACTTCGGTGCACATGAGTAAAGATTTTTTTAAGAGCCAATCTCTTGAGCTACTGACGCTGAGTAACATATTAATGAATCATATTTCGGGTAAATGTTGGTTACTTTGTTAATATGATATGTAAAGATTACGCAGTGGATTTGAAGGTAAGACGTCCTTAAAAATCCCCAAATTCATGCTGTATTCCACGAACGGATGAACTTACCTTTATACTCATGTGGTTTGTGGTCACCTATGAATGAAAATGATCTATTTTGTTAGATCATGAATGATGTAATGTAACTGTGTTTTCCATAACAGTATAGATTTACTTTGTTGAGTCACAAATTAGAACCTGATGATCAAATTACTGTGTTGACTTGTGGTAACGAAAATCACTATAATGTGTCATAGTCATCACCCTAATGTTGTGGTATAAATGGATTCTCCATTTGAAAAATATATCAATTTAGTTCAACGATGGATCATCTTCTTATAGAACAAATGAACTCATCATACTTAATAGAACAATGTCCTTTAAATATCGTTGACCTCTCAAAATGTTTTAATACAACAAGTTCTTGACTTTCATCAAAATTGGTATCGATAATACACAACATGTATTTCAATCAGGTCCGAGTGCGCCTTGAATGCCCAGCCGATGTGAGAGGAATGTTATAAGGTAAATGCATTTCAATATCGCGTCAGGATGCAAGCAACGTAACACATTTACATTTTTGATTTTATATATAGATATATGTATACCTGTCGGCTGTCTATCGCTTTTATAAATAGACAGGCACTGAAGATACTGTCGCTACAAATACATAACTTGCACAAAAACATATTTGTGCATTCATACCTAGTAACGTACTTTCATACCTTGTGACGTAGCTTGGGTGTATGAGCTTTTAATACTTTGACCGTTAAGTTGTGGCTCGTCCTTGTAATTTAATTGTAGAGATTAAATTTTTGTGTACACTCAAGAATTTGGCAAAATAGGTAGGTACTTATAATATAATCAGAGCACAAAAATTTTAAGTGAGTTTATTTTCCCTTTATTGATCCAAAAAAAGTAAGTTGTTACCCATACCTACCTAGAAAAAAATAATTATCTACGCGATTCTCGATGCGATAAGAGACAAAAGTACAAAATTAAGAATTGATAAAACACGTAACTTATAATAGCGCATTTTTACAATAGATGAGTGATAAGTTTCTAGCTCCAAAAATATTTCACCCAAACTGTTACTGTCAAGTTCTGATATTTTACTTTAAGAATTGATATAATAAAATATTTTACTAAAAGAGTAAACGTTTTGGATAAAAGTTGAAAGTTCTAGTATAGGTACTTATTCTAATACCAGTGTTCTAAGGGAACTAGGGGCATGATGGGGCCATGAGGTAAGACGGGGTCACGCACTTATACGAAAATCCCAACGTTCATATGACACGGTGCATTAGCCAATCAGAAGCTCCTATCGAACAATACTCAGTGCGGCCATAACAGTCGGTGAGAGTGCGTGCGTTCTTCGTTTATAAACTAATTACTGCTACAGTGCATCTAATAATCTAAGTAATATAATATTATGTGCACGTGAACGACATCAGAAAAAGGTAAGGAAAGTTGAACTCATTGTGTTTATGCACTTTGTTTTTACATTTTACTTGCTGTTGATAGGCACATCCAAAATCATTCTAGTCCCAAGCACTTATTTTAAAAATTTAAATATTTAAAAAAATAGTGACAGGGGCAAGATGGTGTAGGTCCTACGGGGCATAATGAGATTCATCATGGCCAATCGATTTTCAAACAAGGTATTACTTAAACATTACTAGGTTGTGTTTTGTTTTTCAGTTTACAGCTAGATTGATTCACAAAAAGAAATTGATCATCACAGCCTAAAATATTGACCTCATTACATTTTTCTTTTTCAGATAAAAATGGTTAGAAACTACAAGAACAAGACAAAAAGTCTTAACAGATAAAGTTATGACAAAAAATTCAGGATACAGGAAGGCGGCCTTAGACCATAGTACCCTAGACCCATCTTGCCGCATTTATCGTAAACCATCTTACCCCGTACGTGGGGTAAGATGTTTTTTTTTATGTGTTATTAAAAAATAATTAATAATGAAAAATTGTGATGACATGTCCGTCCAAAGAATATGCCAATTTGTAGTTGATTAAGTAACTAATGTGCCATAAATAAATGAAAACATTATATTAATTAGATCTGTGTATTTTTGTAGTTTTCCCTTAGCGTCCCCATCATGCCCCTAGTTCCCCTAAAAGGTCAAAAAATATGGAAAAAAAGTAAAAGTTGCTGAGACACAGTCAAAAAACGAACTTTTCTTAAAAAAACCCGTAAAAAAATAAAATTGGAAGTAACGTTAAAGCGTTAAGTATTAATTAATTTGTCTCCTAAAAAAAACTCCTTACTTGGACTAAGGCTTGATGAGCTTTATACAAATTTTTGGTATCTGACCCCAGTTTTTGCGTGGCTGCTAATTTAAATCTATAAAAATCATATTTGAAAGTTAAGTTTTATCGGGAAAAAAGCTAAATTTAATGTCTAGATAGTAGGTACGTAGGTCCGAAGATTTCCTTGTAGGTCCCTACTAATAAAGGAAACGAGAAACTGTATTGTATCATTTATGTAGGTATAGGTACTTATTTAATAGTAGCGTAGCTATAATACAATAGATATCTTAGTACTTATTGTTATAATTATGTATTGTCTCGTAATGCAGTCAATCCGAATACTAATTATCCCCATGGAATATTATGGATTGCTTTAATTATAATGACAAATTATGATGTCTAAGCAGTAGTAACCATTAAACTTACTATGTACCAGGTAAGTACTAACCTATAGACGTAGCACGCAGATAGCAACGAGAATACGGAATCACAGATTTGCGTAAATGAAGAAAAATCAATTACAATGTAATCGTGACATGGTTTTCTCTTTGTTTAATTATCACAATGAATCACAGGTAAACTGCAGTGTGGTCATGTTATTGTTTATCTTCGTCTGACGTTAATTGGAAAGCGGGATTTTTATAGATGACTAGCTGTGTCCACGACTTCGTCTGCTTGCAATTTACAGCTACCTGCCAATGTTACATCCGTCAAAAGTTTTAGAGATTAGAGGGAACAAACAAACAGACAGACATATATTAATCTTATTTGGTGTATGTATCTACCATTTGTACCTACATATCATATTACAAACAATTTCAATATTATTGATCAATTTTAATTATATGTACCTATCTATAAATTCAATCTATGCAGTTAGCTTCACTGGACTATGTGGGCTCTAGCAGCTGTTTTGACTAGGAGATGTGATAAGTAAGAAGTTATGTTAGTATAAGAAAACACATAAGCGGTGTGATAAATGCCTATTAAAACCTTATAGGTAAATGGGTTAATGAGTATTAGTCTAAATCCCTTCTAACCCCCTTAGAAATCGTGTAGGTACCTTTATGGGGGTGTATCAGTCTATCTTTTTTTAAACGACTACACAGGAGGTTTTATTTCAAATTAAACGTATTATGTATATTTACAAAAAAGGAAATATCAAGTCCAAATCGAAAGAGCACACGTGTAGGAAGCGTTGCCTTCTGTGTGGTTCATGGCCAACGACAATATTCAGAAAATGTAGATGATAAATGTAATTAAAATCACCTAACTATTATGTGGTAGGTACTTACTAGGTGCTTATGGTAAAGTACCTACCAAGAATATGATCGTGACCTTGGTTTTCCTAAATCCATACCGACCTTGATCATGCAATTTGAATAAGAACTGTTAACCTCTATTGCATCGAATGTTATGCAATGAAAGAAGCAGGTAAAAATCCTTCAAATTATGTATGAATTGCGACTCGTTAATTGCCAATAATGATGGTAATATAAATATGATAAACTAGCTTCCGCTGGCTACGAAAGCAATCTTAGTGATTTTGTGGTAAGTAGATTAAATATCTGTCTCTACACCTCTGTTGACCTTAAGTTATGTAGGGACTAGGGGAGATCAATTGTCTAGATATGAACCAGGTAAGAATGTATCCAGAACCTTTCTTATCATGTGTTGTCGTCAGACGGCAAAAGTCTATATAAATGAAATCAAAACTTTAAGACAGAAACGTAGTGACATGTAAAATGTAGGTATTCAACCAGTTTTCACTGGACTTCGGCAGACACGACGTCAAGGCTATTCTGCTGTTTCCTACTCGCAACAAAAACTTAAGTACACAGTGTACACATGTCATCTCCCTGGGGTAACTGATTGTATTGTAAAATGGAGACCTAGGTACATTTACTTATATTTGAAGCTACATAAGTCCATAAGTTATAAGTACAACAATATCATAACGTACCTGCCTACTCGGTACTTATTAGCATATTACTTTCGTAATTAATGGTCGTCTAGTTCCAACCCAGCGTTCATAAGTCACCTTATAGATTAATTAAACCTAATTGTAATTGACCCGTGCTGGCACCCAGGGCCAAAGAGGATATTGTCAATATATTTTGCTTATAAAAATACGCGTTGACATTTTTTGCTGCTAAGCTTATTTTAAATTAAGACGCTACCGCGAATATTTTCATTTTAGATAGCTCCGCCCACTACACCCCGCGCGCCCCGCGCGTCGCGCGCGTCGCGCAAGCTATCGTCTTCACTCAATGTGTCAAATTTGAACTTCGCGCGAATCGCACACATCGAGGTCAGCGCGGGGTCAAAAGAACCGAACAGGGAAGATAAGGAGCCGCAACTTTCATTTAATTTTTAATCGGATTATTTTTTTTTTGTATTTATAAAAAATACTTGTAATGAAAACTTAATATGATAAGTTGGACGTGCATGGTTGTATGTATGTATGTGTGTGGTGTGTTGTGTGTGTGTGTTTGTGTATATCCTGAACGGCTGAGTCGATAGTTGTTTAGTTTTTTTTTGTTTGAAATGGGAATTAATCGGAAGTGTTCCTAGCTTTATTTGGTGAATATCGACCCAAGATGGCCGCCGCCACAAATGGCGAATAGCATATTTTTTTACAAAACCTTCAATATCGGTATCAAATAAAAGGACTTGATAAATTAAAAATCCAAGATAGCGCCCGCAAAAAATGCTGAATTGCGTTATTTCTTTTCATAGCTACCTCAATTATAAAAAAAATTTAAACATATTTATTAAAACTGAAATATAAATAATAATGTAATGTTAAAAATTCGTTGCTGGAACGGCATCTAAAGTACATATTGTTTTTTCTGGCAGAATCCGTTCATTTTGTAAACTTCTCCTAAAAGGCAATACAAGAAAAATAACACAAAACAAAGTCTCCATAGATTTTTTGTTGTTTTTGTTTTGTGTTTATGTTTACGTAGTAGCTACTTATTTAGTGATTTGTGCTAATATTTACAATAATATCTAATAACACTCATATTACTTACCAAGATAAAATATAGCCTATGTTACTCGTGGATAGGTAATGTAGTTTTGTAATGGTAAAATAATTTTTAGAATCGGTCCAGTAGTTTTGAGTTTCTCCATTATACAAACAACCAAAAATACAAAATTTCCTCTTTATAATATTAATGTAGATATACCAAAAGTTCTCGCCAAATTTAATAGTGGCTGATCGCATCGCATCTAACTTCCGAGTACCTATACGCGTACAACCTTGTTGTAGGTACCTATGTGGCCCACCATCACCCGCTGTTACTTCCCTGCCTAAAATGGTGTTTATGCAGCGACTCGAGCAATATCCAAAGCCACCATAAAGTTTGGCGAGATCTACCTATAGTTACAACTCTCCTACGAATGGTGTTATTGTTTACAACTACAAAAATATGTTATAGATTATAGAACAACAATTTCACTAAAATTAACAAATTACATAACTACATACTAGTTGCATAGATAGGTAATGATGATTTTATTTTATTTACCTTGCCTTTTTCACCTCCTGCATTTTTGGCACATTCTTTGAGATGTTGTTTTCTTTTTTCTTTAAGAAACTATATTTTTTTTAAGTTCTTGCCATTTTATATTATAAAACCTAAACCTAATTTAATAATATAAGTATTACCTATAACGTCTAAGCCAACTAATATTTACACTTACAAAATATTTAAAACCTAAGATCATCACGTCACAAATGAATATACCTACGACCGGAGCGACAACATGCATAGGTCCTACCCCGAAGAGCCCAATCGCCCGACTGGCTCGTCTTCGTACATTATTGTGTATCAATCGCTAGCGCACGGGCATAAGGTTCAGAATTGCGTAGCGTCTACCATGATCGCGGCCGCTCAAAAAATACAAAATCTTAAAACTTTATTTAAAAATGATTGGTAATAGTTATGGAAAAACTGTTCTGACAGAAACTTAATATTGATGTTACGAATGTATTAGAGTAATTTTGAAACATAAAGATCGTGTAACTTGCTTGTAAAATCAAAAATAGTACTTTTTTAGACGTGTTTTCGAAATTAATTATGATCGAGTAAAATTATCAGTATCGTGTTTTCGTTCTGGCAGAATCTAGATAAAGGTATCAATTTACCTATATCAAAATTTCAGATCCATTGGTAAGCTGGTTGTCTTACAATCTGCCATGGCAAATGGCAAATAAAATCGAGGTAGCGCCTTAATTAGTATAATTCGTCTGCATTTTATATCTGCATTTAACATGCAGATGAATTATACTAATTAGTTTTATGTTTTACCTATTATGTCTATTTATAGTTGGGAAGATATAATCCAAATACATTTAGCTACCTGAATTTATATACCATAAAAATAACAAAACTAGCATTTTTATAAAAACGAACATTTATTATAAAACCTATATGATTTCATACATTTTTACTTACATATATGTGCCACTTACAATTACATAGGTACTATAATAGGTGTACAAAAACTTAATTATTATCATCCAGGAAGGGAAGTTAAACATTTATTATCTAATATTTTCCTAGTCAATATAATAAATGCATTTTCACAGTCCAATGTGCTAAAAATCAAATGTCACAGCTGACTATGTAATAATTTGTTAAACATTTATCAAACTGCATGAAATATAAAAAAGAAAATTTCAACTTATAGAAATAATATTGGAGAACATAAAATTTATATCTTACTAGTTTTTGTACCAATTTTGAGACAACTGCTTATGTGGAGGATGGCATTATTATAATATTGAACACAATTTGATGGTGTCAATAAAAACACAGTAAGGTAAATTATAAATATTTTGAAGAGGACAGTAATGGAAATGTCTTTTATAAGTTTAGGCCAATACTCAGTTCACAAGTATGTCCTGGTAAAAAAGATTTGAAGTCTATATAACAAGACCAAGTCATAAAATAATATTGTTAATAAAGAAATCAGTCTACTTTAATTACATCTAGTTGCTTTGTTTATAAGCCATGCGGCTAGTGGCAAATTGAAATATATTTATTTAAATAACTGCTTGTACTAAACTTTGAACAATACCCATAAAATTGTGCTATTAGATTTAAACATATAACTTATATCAAAAGTTCACGATGCATTTGTAAGACTTACAAGAGTTGTAGATAAAGGGATATATAAAAGAACTATTCTCTAGGCTCTAATGTACATAGGCAATACATAAATACTTTTGGAAACATCAATATTAAGGTTAAGACACTGTTTACATACAGCAATATCTTACAATAATACAATCACTAGGTTTCTAATACAGGTCAAATAAACAAAGACAAAGTAATACTTATAGAAGCACCTAAACATTAACATATTTGTTTTTACATAACAAATAATTTGATAACACCTAATAAATTAAGGAATGTTAAAATATATGGACAGAATCATCAAACCATTGGAAATAAGATATGTTATTACAGTACATCATTTTTGTTATCTACAATGTTACGTTTTTGTAGAACTAATTCACTGAATTGTCAGTCTTTTTTGTAAATTTAGTTATCAGTGAACACCAACTAATGGTCAATTAACAGTCAATTGTTCAACTTTGTCACATTTTAGTAGTGGCTTCTAGTGAGCGCAGTAAAGGCGCACGGGCCATATACTAGAAACGATCTTTGGAGGCATGTAGGTCCGGGTTGGTGAGGTACTGCAGCTCTTGCAACTCCTGGAACTTCTCATGGTCCCTGATGTGTGCATAGTTTGCCGACAGGCACATCAAGTAATGTACCAGACTCAGTATCACAAGGATACAGGATACCATAGCGAGTATGAACATGAACTCCGCCTTTTCAACATAATCTTTGCAGAATAATTTCATTTTTTGAGCCTCACATATCTTCATGTCCTCCTGTTTCACACTTGATGGAAACATGAAGTCAAACTGAGTAAAGTCGATGCATGTCAACAGCTCAACGTTCTTCGGCTTTGAGCAAAGTTTCCAGAATATAGTAAATAAGAAAGTTGTTATGACCAGGAAACCCAGTAGTATGATCCATACGAAAGCCAAAATGTATGTTATTATCATAAAGATAGCGCAAGATATACGTCCCCCAACGCGTGCTCTCCATGCACGGTATACTTTTTGTCTAGTCGCGCCTGTTGCCAAACATCCCAAACACAAAAGCATAAAGCCCAGAGCTGCCATACACGCACTGCCTACAATAAATATCATTTGCAGAGCTTCCATCCATATCAAACGGAAGTGAAATACTTCATCAAACATATGTTTTGAAAGAGCTGTGCCCTGGTACATAGTCCCGCAAAACACACCCACGCCCAGGCAACACATAATCGTAGCGATGAGAGTGGCATGAGGCACCCTCGTAAGGCAGGCTTGACACGCGTCCCCCATTTTTAGTCAATATCGTATTTACAACTTCACTATTATCACAATATCTTTCCCCAATTTCACAAAATATCGTATGAATCACACAAAAACGAAAAAGGAAAGTAAATTACGCGTTCAACGGATGACAAATAATATTGACGTTAGATACGATTTTCGGTCTCTTTCTAACTTCCTATAGAACAGATAAAAATACATGAATGAGAATGAGTGAGGTGAATGAGCAACATTTAAACGAAGGGAAGTAATCAAATAATGAAAGTAACTTTAAAGGAATCAAAAATATTAATTTAACGGAAATTATTGAATTACGATTTGCTTCAAAAGATTACATAAAAGACGAATAACGTTTAATTTAAACTGTTTCAAAAGCCACGTCAAAACCTACTTTAAAAACTTCTGACGTCAAACTGACAATAGTGGCAATAGTGGTGTAACAAAGCATACTATGTACTTCTGTTCTTTAATAATTAGTTTTATCAACTACCAGTAAAGAATCAGGGAATCATATTCTAATACTCACCGGTATATACATGTCACATTGTGCTATAAAATGAAAATGTTCAGATATGCATTTGAAATATTTATTTTATTTGGCATAATCTTGTTGTCATTTAAGTTTTCAGGTTTAGTTTGACTGGTGTTTAAAGGATTTGACCTGGTTTAGTTGCTACTACTAATAAAACGAATTAAGATAAGAAATTTGAAATATTCTAACCCGTGAGAATTCGACTAAACTGGATTTATAATTAGTAATACTAAAACTTTGACAGTAAAACATCCATGTTGCTTCACTAGTCCGGCAACACGAGTTAGCTGTCAACGTCATGTTTGACTACTATTTGCTTTTGTAACAAATTTTGTTAAATAAATTAATGATTGCTCGTACGTTTCAAAGTTTTGTACTCTGATATTTTAGAAATATGGAGACATTGTATCATCAAACTAATTACCTGATTCAAGAAACATCAGAGTTGTTCAGCAAGTTGGATAAAGATCCATCCAACTATGAAGGAATTGAAAATGCTATACAGTCCAAAATAAATGCAATTAGTGCGTAAGTTTATTTTGTTACATGTTTCGGCTTATTATAATTAAGTTTACTTATAGTTTTATTTCTTTCATGGCTTCATTTGCCTAAACTCGTTTGGAAATGTAGCATATTGGATTAACTTGAACATATTGGTAGGTTCCTGTTATTTTATTGTAAGTTTGAAATATTTCTATTATTATTTCAGAAATTGTGAGAAGCTGGACATCTATGTGTTCAAGACGCCGATCAGTCAGCGGCCTATGGCTAAAATGAGGGTTGATCAATTGAAATATGACAACAAACATATTCAGGTAATACAACTTACATTAGTAATGGAAAACAAATTTTAATTTTTAATAAAAAGTTTCAATAAACTTTTAGTTGGCTTGTTTTTGTAAGCCTTTTATTCAATACATCATAATATTATGATTGTATACAATGCTCTATTCAAACCAAACTCTGCAATCAAACTACAATAACAATACAAGCAGAAGTAGTTCTTGCCATTAGAATGTGATATCTATAGAACAAATTTTACAAGTAATGAAGTTCTAGTAAAACCTTTTTCTTACTATAGCTTGTAGTCCACAAGCTCTCGCTCATAAACTTCAAAGCCCTATTTAACCCAATCATTATTCATTTGATATCTGATAAATACTTAGTCATCCTTTGTAATCTTACAAGCACATAATGTATTAATATTTTTCTAGGCATCTCTAGCAGCTGCTCAGAACAAGAGGCAGAGGAGGGAACAGGAGCTCAAAGATAGAGAACAGCTATTAAGTCGAAGGTTTGGCCATGACCACACATCTATCAATGTGGACTACTTAGGCCAGGAGCAAGTGTCTTTGCAGAATTCCCACAGGAATGTTGATGAAATGATACATACTGGTGAGTTACAGGTATTATGCAGTCTTACAAATGCATAGACAGAATTTGTACTAGGCTAGGCATGATAAGGGACATAGACATTGCATTCTCCATCTACACTCATTGAATGTCTGTGTTGGAGAAACTCAAGTGTGATAAGCACTAAGGATTATTAGCTGCCTTTACCAGGTATAATTTTACTTGCTTCGGTCCCTTGAGTTTTAATTTTATATTGGTAGAAGATTGACTATATAACAAAATTAAGTAAATGTATCAAGTCTATTTGTCTTTGCAACATCTTTGATCAAATAATTTCTAACTGGTATGTAAGTCATAATATCTCTTAAATACTATTTTCTGATGAATCGTTAATATTTTAAAAAAAAAACCAATAACATCTGTCTCTTTTTATAGAAAACATATCATAAGATTAAAAGAAATAAGGTTGCATTACTATAAAATCATTCAGAATCCTTACTCAAGTGAACTCATTCCATCGCCCATGTAGTTCAGGCGTAAAATAACAGATGGCGTTATTCTTAGTTTCATTAGTTTCATTAATTCCTTCAACATTACAGAAATCTTGAAGATTTTCCACATTTTCTTGTAGATGTAGGTTCATTATTATTATCGTTATTGGTAAAATTATAACATTTAAATTCCCATATAGTGTTCGGCAAGACTGTTAAGTTGTATATTTATCATTAGTGAGTAAATGTTGTACTTTAATTGGCAATGCGCCTTTGATATTATGCAAGTTCTTTATTTACGTACCTTGAAGAAATATTGCTAATATATTTTAGTAGGCGCTTATGAATATAATCAATGGAAGTTTTGAGTATTTGAACTGACTTTCGAAATTTGATTTTATTACCTTGGACCAAAGTAGGTAGACGAGTAGCTTGTTGTAACGATTTTGAATGTAACATTGATATTTTAAGGCAATGTTAATTCTAAGGTAATATTAGAAGTGGAGATACTAGGTATTAGGAGGAAAATGGATAAAAAACAAAGCAGGTATCTTCTTTATAGTTTTTAGTGAAGACAATGAACTTTGTTTTTCATGTAACTTCTGCATAACAATCATATATTTTTATACAAAGGCTTTGCTACAAATATATAACTAAATACTTAAATAAATAAATTTTGTTCGTAATATACAAATTGTTATATTAAAACAAATGACTTATAAAAAACAAAGTATGAAATTAAAAGGTTGTGTGTCGTTTTTATTATCTGTGTTCCACCAAAAGATTGGAATCTATTCCCACAATGGAATACTCATTAAGTTATTAAAGAACCTCGCATCAGTTGGTTAGTTCATTGAGGGTCAAGGTCTTAGTTATTCTGTTAACCATTCATTAGGTGTAACAGCCATATGCGATGATATATGTATAGGTAGGTACATATATGTTATTTACTTTGATGTAGTTACTATACTCCATTTGTTTAGGTAATTAACTAAATGTAAACAATTTTGGTATGTCTTTTAAACAAAATGTGATCTTTAAAAATGTAAAATACGTTTTACAACTTGAAATACATTCAGATTTTCTAAAACTATAGTTAATTGATTTATAAACAGTAATATCCAAATTAAAAATTATTTTTTTGGTTAAAAAGTAACGCCAAGATTGTTTACATTTAGTTAACTACCTAAACAAATGGAGTATAGATGCGAAGTGAAAATAAATGTAAATAGATGGACCGTTAAGTGTACGGTACGGTACGTTTTGATCGATATCGTTAAATAAATATGTATATTGACGTTGTAGTTGGAACTAAAGAAATCCGCGCGTAAAATAAAATCTCGGCAGATTATATAAAAAATAAAGTAGTCATTAGGTAAGATAGGTTTGTATTAGTTTTTTTATTTATCGGGAAAATATAACAATCTAACTTTTAACAGAGCTGTACATTGGTCAGTCTTCGATGTGCAAGCCGCACTGGGAACAATGGCCGTATTCAAATAGCTCGAATTATTTCTAAAACCATGATTGTTTGAAATTAATGAACTGTAAAAAATTCTTCGTGGCTTATCGAAGTCGGTTTACATTTATATGTGTAGCTAAATAATACGAGCAGTTTGTTATTATGTTTTAAACACATGGTTATAATTCTACTGCGGAGATTTATTATAAAAATGTATTCATTTAATATTCATGACATTGAAAAACTGGATCTGATATCGATACTTTGTGAAAGCCAAACCGTTCCGTTAATCAAAACAAGATTATATTAATACTTGAAGGAACAACAATCTCAGACTGGGGCGCCTACATACACTAAAATGAGATCACGTTATTTCACAAATTCATTGATGTATAAAACCATCAAAGTCGTGAACATAGTAACGATAGACGACAATAAACCAGTTAATTAATTTGCCGTGGTCACCGCGTTGCCTACGCACATACACGTTCTCAAGATTGACACAGACTAGCCAAGATCACTTTGTTACCCGACTTAGTCGCTACGTGGCGCTGACATCACCGCGAGTGAATTTTTTGTGCACAATAAAAATAAACAAGCGGAATCAAATGTTTTGATTTGTGTAGTTGAATAGCTGAATACGGTACTTCATGTGAAATGTACAAACAGTGAATGAATCGAGATAAGTACTGCGTTATTGATATGTTACAAAATCACTTACCACATTTTGAAATGTTTTGAAACTTCACAGCACACACTAATACAGTCTTACATCACATAGAGTCCCGTAAATAATAACACCGGACTAGGTCATGATACAGCCGCGTAACAAGGTAAACTTAGTTCACAAAGTCGAAGTTTTAAGAGGTAGCCTAGATCATGATAACTCCACCCGCAGCGCTGCTCGTGCTCGTGCCTGCTGACAAACAATACAGATACGCTCGCGTTACAAATATAAAGCTCACTCGCTACACATTTAATCACATAAGTAATTAACGCGCTATGTAAAATATTTACCTGAATTACGACGAGGTCCGAGATTATTTTTAAATTTCAATGCTTTCGGAGTTAGTTATGATGACCTTGGATTTTATACTTAGATGAGATAAGTTAGCTGGCTACCCGACAGTCAATTAAAACTGGTTGTTGTTGTAAACACGTGTTTCTCTGCCGACTTGTACACTGTGACAGGGCGGTATACGGATTCCATATCAGTATGAAGCTGTATTTTGTGCATAATTTTCTTCACTACGAGTTTTCAATCTCAGCCAATCACTGAGATTTTTTTTATAATTGATATTGTATTAACAAGTGTTGTAGAGATTGGATGTAAGTGATCGGGGTATTTAAACATTGTTTGCATATATGAGTAGTGACATCGCATTGACCTAGTAAGCAAAACAGTCCGTAGTTATTTCAGAGTGAAAGGCTTTGCGCTTGTAGAAGCGTACAGAAAGACACTGACTGAAGATCTTGGTAATCCCTCTCCCGCCGTTAGCAAGTAGAAGGGGTAGCCCATAGAACTCCGGCAACGTTCATGACCTAATGACCTTCATTTTATTTCAGGTTCAAGCATTCTGGAAACGTTGAAGTACAACCGCGAAACATTAAAAGGTGCTCATAGACGAATTATAGATTTAGCTAACACTTTAGGGTTGTCGAACGCGACCATCTCGCTGATAGAGCGGCGGGTGTCGCAGGACAAGTACGTGCTGTTCGGCGGGATGTTCGTGACCCTGGCTGTGATAACCCTCATCATCATGTACCTTACCTAGAAATATACGGATTTCGTGCAATCGTTATTTATTTGTGTGACACTGACGTATTGACTTGTTATACTGGGACCTTGCACTCATTAACGTGAAATGTTGAGAGTAACAAGATTCTGCTTAAATTTGCATGAAGCACCGGTTACGAGCTCACTTAATCGCTTTATCAGCAACGTCGCTCGATGTTCCGCTGCATTGGCGACCCGATGAGACACGAAATTGTTGCAATATTACAATAACATTATTAAAATAAAACTTTGACAAACGACTTTTAATAGTAAGAAAATAAACAAAAAATATGTATAAATTACGATTGCACTAAACTTGACAATAACGGAATCCGAAGAAAGGTCGACATTTATTTATTAACTTTTTTTTATTTCTTTATAAATTACATAGGATTAATTGCTTCAGGCTCGACACAGACGTTGGTACAGACTATCAATAATTGCAATAAGCAAACTCGGCATTACGTAAAGCCTTGCCAAATGTTTCGCAAAATATATTTCTTAGTTCATGACTCGAAACGAACTGCGAAACTAACTTTGTTACAACAAAACACTGTCTATTGTTAAACGGTTAACTCTGTTCTTGATTATTCACAATATGGTAAAATAAAATGTTGCCCACTTATATAAATATCGATTTCTAAAATATTCTAATATACTTTAAAATCAAGGTTGTTTTGCTTCGGACTACTAAGAGGCGTCACTGGCCTGGCTCGGTTGACCCTAAAATATTCTATCTGGGACATTAAGTCAACACGAACTTGCCTTGAATTTGAATCAAAACTTGTTCTGTAATAAGTTTCTAGATCCGCCGGGTAATTTGCAATGCCTAACAAAATCTATTCACAATTATAGGCTATCTGTAGATCAAACGATAGTCTATGTATTCACTCAAGGTCACAGCTTATAATTATAGAAATTAGTTCCGTCGTTTGAGCGTGAAGAGGACAAACGTACACATACACTCACAAACTTTCTGGATATCAAGTCATTGGTAGATAGTAGCAATATATTGTGGCCTCAATGACAGTGTAGATAACTGGGTTTCTGTAGGAAAAAACCTGAGTTATTGATCAGTTTTATGCTAATAAGTATCAACAAAGACGTATTTTTTGCATCGGCAAAGTAATAAACAACTAAATGAAGCGGATTTAAGTTCAGTCACGAACTTATCCAAATACAAAAGGTAATATTTCTAATCATTGGTAGCATCGAAGTATAATCAATACTTATTGATATCCTAAAAAAAGAAACGCGTGGATCGAAATTTGCTACATATTGGTTACAGTGCTTTAAAGAACTTTTGGCACTTGGCTAACATGAGGACATGAGTGTGCATATCCGCAACAATCATCAACTCAACTTTCTGTCAAAAGGGCTGCTTTACAATATATGACAGCAATCGTTCCGATTTCGGCGGCGTGCCAAATGGTCCTTGTATCACTGTACAATCGGAAGTTAGGTGAAAAAATATTATCTGCCCTGTTACTCTCTACCTGAGACCCTTGTTACACTCCGGTAGATACCCTAGTCATAACTGCCACAGACTCACGCCTAAAAGTAAGAACCCACGAGAAAACGCGAGAAGCGTGAATGTGATGAGTTTCTAGTCTTCTCTTTTTCGCGCCTGCCTGTTCTCCAATCAGTTCCAGTTTTTTTTCCCCGGTTTCTCAGGTAAGAAAAGAGAATGGTATAATTTACCAATGATAAGGTCGTAGACTGTCATAGAGTAATATCTCGGCAAGATTTCTTTCGTGAGTCTGTAGCCGCTATTAGGAGAAGAATAGTTGTCTCAAATATCGCCTCAATTTCTTTAAAGTATTAATTTTATCAATTATCTTGAGGCAAGGTTTTAAGAACGAAAAAAGAATGTTAGTGTTCGATAACCTGTACTTTATGTAAAAAAGGCGGCCTATCAGGTATTTTAAGTTAAGGGTAGTTATTTTTTTATTCCGATGACATATAAATAATTATTTGTTTGCGAAACTCCTTGTAGCATCTAAAGTTTTTATTTTGAATATATTATATGAGTGGATTATGTACAAAAATACTTATTATATATTTATTTTTAACTAAAATTTATAACACCTTATGTGTATAAGGCTCACATGTATGTTGTTAAATAAAACATTCCTTTTCATTATTTAAATGTGTATCATTGCTTTCTATATATTTTAGTTTCAATAATACATGTGTGTAACATGCGTGATTTAAAATACCTAAATGTTGTATAAAATTGAATATGAAGTATATTTTTATTAAAGTTTATATTTTAGCAATGTTTTTTTTTTATTTCTAGAATACCTCCATGTATTTATTTATTAAAACCTTAGTGGTCGATGCGCGCTTAGGTATTACTTTAAACATAATTACTTACCTAGTTATATTATATACTACTTACGTATGCATAACATACTAAATTATACAGAACATCTAGTTACTGAAGGCAAATAAAATACGCATTCTAACTAAAATTTTATTTAGCAGCATTAATTTCATGCAGTGATAGTTATTTATTAATATGAGTCGTTCATAATTTAAGACTAGATTTTATATTGTAATATCAAAATCACTCGTGAAATATATTCGTTTCATTGCTACACAAGACAAAAAAGCATAAATCACAAAAATACACACATAAACAATAAGCTAAAATCTCACACCTTAATTTGAGCTTGTCTTCTCATAAAAGTAATAGGACTAATTAGAACTAACGTATAAATTTGGACGTCAGTTTTTAATAGTACCTACTTAGACTAGATTCCAAAATGTGCCAATCTCAAAAGTCCCGAAGTAAGTATAAGCAAACAAAGTCAAAGCTAATCAGATAATTCTGAACCTAATAACCTCTCGGTAAAGTCGAGTTTTGAGAAGCGTTAGACGGGATGTTTATCAGGATTGCAGCACGGTATGCGGGGTTCGACATGCGGGCATGCGAAGGCGACGTCTTCCTCCTTGTGCGGGGCGCAGGGGCCGGTGGCTTCTGGCGGTGGATGGACGCACGTGTCCACCGCCGGTGGCGCCATCCTGGGGTAGTCCGCCACACGAGCCGCCGCTGGAGATATCTCGGGCACGTCCCGACGCAGCTTCTTCACCCTTTCGTACGCGTCCGGTGGAAGACGCATGTAGTCTGGCACCTAATGGACAATAAGTTTGTTTTGATATAAATAGGTAATACATTATTTTAGGTTATCCGATATAGCCCCAATATGTGCCGATTCTTCATAAGACTAGCTTTTTTAAAAACGTGTATAGCGTACCTAAACCTAAGTATTTTCTAAGTTCCTACCAACCGAAGCTTCATAAAGGATAACATCTTTAAGTTTTGCGTTACTAGGTAAGTACGTACTTAATTAAGTATTGACCTTGCTTTTTGGCAGCTATTATATAGTTGGTACTTATTAGGTACTAGGTATCTACTTAACACATAAATAACCAAAGTTCATGCAAGATTTTTTATATGATTGTGGGTAGGTGCGTAATACCAACATTATTTATCGTCATGGCCACGTTAAAGGAAAAAATATGAACTATTAATTATATTTTAAATAATAGATAACTACATACTAAATTAAACGCTACGACATTACAGAAACAGCCGTTAACGGTGATTTAAAATATTTATGAAGATTAATTATTAAAATAAGCTGTTTATTATATAATTTGTCTTTGTTGAAATTACAATAACATTATGTCTTACAAACATTGAGCAATATTTTACTAGGAAATACACTTTATAGTGTAGGGACGTGTTTTGGCGGACATTTTACGACTTATGCTATATAGGTATTATTATACAATTAGACGTAAAAATGAGAGCCGTTGCAAGTCTTGCCGTGAACTGCAGTAATTAAGTATCTATATTGTCTTGTTTGATCTTCAATCTTTGAAGTAAATACTACTTATTTGGGTATATCGTTCAATGTTAACGAAGGTTGCTCAAAAAACGAGTCTAGTGAACCTTGATGCAACATTGTAAATCACAACATAGGTTGTTTTATTAAATAATTTAAGTCGTATCAAAAAGTTAACTAACTGGTCCATAATTAAAATAAGTCACTGTAAATATCGCAACCTGTCAACATTGTCTTTCGAAGTATAAAATTGGACGGACTGATACAAAAACAAAACAAGACTGGTAGATACCTGAATAAGAATTAAAGTAGTCTGAAAGTGAACAGGTGCTTACCTCCTTGCAGTCGACTCCATAAGTGCCAAGGTAACCGGGTAGTGCTGCCTTTTCCACCTTCTCTTCTCCAATAACAGTAGCAGCATGTGCGCTGGGTATGATTTCATAGGCACACTCGTCGCGGGCGCGCCTCTCTGCACGCTCCGCCGCATCCTGCAGAAAACAACAATTATTTTGCCGTTCCGAGATTTTTCGTTTAATTGTTTATGCATTTTGGATGTCGCAACATTTTCTATCTAGGAAAATTTCAGATACTACTGCCAAAAAAAAAAAAATACAGCTAGGTAGTTTCGACGTGTTTGCGGAATCGTTTCACTGTCTTCTATTAAGGATCATGGCAGTAAAATGACAATCTACGGGTAATTATGGAGTAATATACAATATTGGTTCCAAGATAGAGATCGCAATAAGTTTCCACATGTCTTTGTGTTAATAATTCCCACATGCTGCATTTTGCATCATCAATATTACTGTAGACAATAGCGTTACTTGTAGCTGTTGTCACGATTGATGATGATATCGTTTGCGTGATTCATGATTTAGATTACGCAAATCAATTGATTAGTATGGTCACCAATACCTCCCGTTGTGATAAACAACGTAAATACCATACTTCAATTATCATGAGTACCTAATTAGGTGGGCAAAGCATGACCAAAGCGAACAGACAAAAATGATAACCTCTTCAGGGTTTGTGACACATGTAACTAAAGACGATTTGTCGGGAGAGTTCTAATAAATTTGAGCTTAAAAGCAGAAAGAACTACATTTTGCTGCTGCAGTAGATCCCATTACGCTTACGCAGACTAACCCATCACGTTCCTAAATACTGAACAACGAAAGTCTTGTCGATAAACAACGTTGCGATAGTAGTGGTTAGACTGTACCTACATAATTATATGCGCCAGTTACCTAGCTACCTTAAGCTAAACTGACTCATTAAAAATAATAACACTTTCCGCTGTTCCATATTATAACAAAGAGATTAGCAAACAAATATACTGCTTCAAAGATTCTTAGTGAAATATTGGGATATATTTACCGGATCCTTGAACTGATCGCAGAAGTCATCATCGTCGTCGTAGAGCGGCTGTTGTCCGGGCGGGTAGCTCGCCTGCTTCGGCTTCTTCTGCTCCCGGTGCTCCTCCGCCGAGGGTCCGCTGAAGCAGACCACCTTCTGGTGGTCATCACGAGCTCCTCCAGATTTCAATATTCCTCTCAGTGGTGTTATTTGATCACACGTTGGTTTGCTGCACAGGATAAAACGTTTTAGAGGTAAATTTCGAAGCTTTATTCGTCTAAAAAACCCAATAGTAATGTAGTGTGTATAATATAATCTTATATTACTTTGGTGAATCATCTTAAAATGTTGTAAAATGCGGCCTCGTATATTTTTAAACGTCCTCCGCATTCATTTAATCCATTTAACGTGAAAGGTTTATAAACATTACAATCACATACAAAAAGTAAACGACTTAGAACAGGTACCTATTTAAGGACCACTCTAGTAATTTTTTGCCTTTGCGGGGACAGTATCTTCGACACGTCGTCGCATATCTGAAAGGCTAACTTACCTCATCCTAGTAACACGCAGAGAGTCATCGTACGAGATGCGGTCGGTCGTCATGGGCGGCGTCGGCGGTCGCGGCGGGGACGCACTACCTTCGACCACGTCCAGAGCAGCGAGGCAGCGCTCCATGGCGCTCGGCTCTGCCACAGCCGCTGAACCAATCTTAGCCAGTTGTGCTCTAGTCTCAGCTGTTTGTTCTTCACGGACGGCCACCTAGGGAAAGGCGTAGATCGAAGATGTATAGCCAATTTCCAATTAAATATCTAATAATTTTAATGATGCATTGTAAATAGTTAAGTATGATTAGCAAGAGGATCGGTTCACGTTATCAGATTTTTAAAACAACTCTACATTCAAATTAAATTAATTACTGTAATTATTCTATTAAATAACAAAGTAGATTAAACACCTAGTTAGACTTAAGTTAAAAATATACTAAACACCATTTAATACTGGCACATTGTAAATCGGAATATTTTAACTGAGTTCTTTTGATAACTGTAGGCTTCTGGTATTTTAGGAGGAGTGTAAGAGTGTGGCTTATTTATCCAGGTTATATGGTATTACAGTTACATTTCCAATTTACCTCAAACTCAGCTTTCAGGTTGCCCTCTCTCATGTGATAATTGCATACATTGTCAATAACCTCCTGAGGGAATTTCTCCGGATTAGCGGTCATGTATCGATACACGAACAAGTCACATCCAATTATCTTGAAGCGATGTTTGAAGACTGGTATTATCGCACCTATGACAAGATATACGTAGGTATTAGATAATAGGTAGGTATGTATTATAGGGTTATGTTATGATCTCTTCAAATTGCTAACGGATGTAGCGTCCATTTTGTTGACGTGACGTAACGATGAAGGTTTCTATTGCAAATAGGTTTTTGATGCTGTTTTCTAAGAGAATAACTTCAATTTTACTTAATGTGACAAGGTTCCTGGCTTTTATCAATTTGCGTTTATTATAACATACTTACCTACAAGTTTGATTTTTTTTTTAATGTTTGTATATTGCGATACTTCATCCAAACATTTTATATGACTCCTCCAACCTTTAAATAATACAAGCTTTTTACGCTAAGCGTCCATTAGCAAAGTCACAAAAGCCAAACTTGCTAGGTCCACTTCTGTTGCAGATGTTTTCTCTTTCCACAAGAGCTCTTCCTGGCTTACACTTATATAGTTGTGTAACTTGTGCAACTGACGGGCTCTCTCCAAGTGTTCGGTCAAAGAAAAATGAGAGAGCAACTTGCGACAGATATAAACGATATCCTGTTTACAGTGGACTACGATACTATTTAGAGTTTACAGTGATACTGGGAACTTTTTAAGATAAGTCATTATCTATACCCGTGATTTCAAAATAAGTCTTTTTAGGAATTTTAAATTACGCTCACCCATAAGAATTTCCGACATTTACAGGAGCATCAAATCCTTCAAACTCTTTTATGATGCGCTTAAGGTTCTGCCTACTCGCTACTAAATTGTGGAAAAGGCCCTTCAATAAAAAAAAAAAACTGGCAAAAGTACTTGCATGTTTAATGCCTTACCTATATAGAACTTATCAGGCGTATAGTATGTGGGGAAGTTGGGGTCTGAGTCCGGGGTCTGCAGCTTCATAGCCTGGAGGAACTTGCCCTCGCGGATGCCGGAGTTCCTGCGCGGGATCTCACCGATCTTGATGGAGCCGTCAGCCAGGCTGTACGCCATTACGAACCTCCTGCCATTGTCCTCGGGGTGAATCCAGTCCAACTCGCACAGGTAACGGAGATACTGGTAAAAAATTAAAAGAAAATGCTTAAACAATAACGTCTTAAACGTTATTGTTTTATTAGATCCTGCTTGGTAGCTTAGTCTAGCAGCGTGATTTTCTTATGTATTTAAATTCAGTGAAAACATCGTGGAATGGATGTTTGTAGAAGAAAAATGGAAAATGTAATAAGCATAATTTATTTTAGAATTTTATAAAACGAGAAGTACAATTTTTTCTTTAGAAATGTGTCTCTAATGAATCTGAAAAATCTATTTAGACTGCGGGAGAAAAAAAAACTACGCAAATGATCTATTGTCGATGTTAATTAAGCCACATACCTTGCATCTAATTGCGATGTTTTCCCTAACAGACTATTACGTGAATATAATAATAGGTAGTAATAACAGTGACTGTTGGACTTAAGGTCAAGATTGTGTGCAAATAATGAAGATAGCTATTTACAGTCAGTTTATGCTATAGCAACATTAATAAAGCAATAAAACTATATACACAATTAACACGACTATTCGAATAATCCATCATAAACTACACATATGAACGTTCCTCACAAGATTATTTCTGCTTGTCAATTTAAAAAGATTACTTTTGAATACAGACCCAATTTTACATAAGTGCTTATATGATCTCGTTTTCAATGACACTGGCCAGTTCCCTTAAATATTTCTACAACAACATTTTTATTCGATCGGAGTTATAAAATTCCACGCAAATACACATACATATTACAAGGTCACAGCAATTATGACATGACTATGAGGTTACGTTCAGATAAACGCTTGACGCAACACTTAATGTGTGTATAGACTATAGAAACGCCATTCAAGTCTTTTAGCTGGAAGTCGTTAACTGCCCCGTGGAAATAGCAAATTAATCGCAGAGGAAAATAATGCTAATAATATGATCTAAAGGCTTATGCTTAAGTTAATCGATATTGTTTGTACGGGAGAAATCAAAACCCTGTTTCATAAAAGAACTATTGCCGAATATAATAATAGGTATTACACCCTAAGAATTCGCAAATAAAGTTGCGATGCTTAAGTGTTCACAGTTTGCAGGAATACTTTGAACTAAGTACACTTGCTCATATCGTATCACACTTCTATTTGATTCTTTTCTGTCACTTGAAACTGTCGTTGAATCGCAAGAGAGTGAACAAGTTCAACCTTCATATTCTAGATTTCAGTCTATTGTATATACATTACCTTGTTAGCATTAAGGTTGTATTTGATGATGTCCTTGTGCGGCGGCTTCGGTATGAGTCCGAAGCAGGACTGCAGAGTGTCCTCGGGCGAGCCGATAGCGATGTGCGGCGGCAGCGGCTGCACGTGAACAGAATACATACATTTATACACGGACACGTATAAGGAATTTATTTAATATGTCCATTTTAAACTTAGGAATTGTGTTATCTGTATTGGTGTATTTGAATCAGATTGTAGCGAATAAACCTCGCAGAAGTATTGTAAAAATATTGTCATTTCTAATCTAACGGAATAAGTTTATTTTTATTACCGTTATTCACGGCAACAAAAGATTTCTCAGCACAAGTCATTGTGTTGAGAAATCTTCTCTTATTATGAATAAAAGTAATAAAAACAACTAATACAATTAACTTTGCTTGGAAACTAATAAAGCGACAGTTAAGTATACACACAAACCTTGGGAAATTCTTTTTTCTCCTCGTGACGCACATGCACTCGTTCTGGTTGTTGCATATTAAGCATTGATCTGAAACATTTTAAATTTATATCAAGTTAACATTTAAAAACAATGGAACAATATTAGTGTGCCAAGTTTTTTAAGAACTGGAAGCTTCTGTTTTGGGCAAAGCACTACCTATAAGCCAAAAATCAATAAGTAACCTTTGTGATAGATCGTTACGGTGTGTCCCGTTTGAGCCCAGTTTACCCTTTCGAACATTTCTATTCCCTTCAAATGTATGAGGATTTCCCGGCGATAAAAAAGGTAAGGCTATCGATAATGATTCTTGTCAGGCGAAAATATAGGTGCGTGATAACTTGAACGGAGTTCTACTTAACGCCGTATAATTTATTGTGTGAGATTTTCAAATAACTTGGGATTAGCTGGCTGTGTGCGATAAAGATGCGGTGGTATATCTCATATAAGACAGTGTCCCCTGCGGCGGGAGTATTACTGATATTATTAGTTTAATACATGACGCGTATGTTTTGAACTTATTAAGTCTAAATTGGTCAAGGCACAGCATGCCAAAAAAAAACATTTATGTAGAGCTTTCACTATTATACCTACTACTAAGACAATTAAGGAATTTCATAACACAACGTAATTAATTTGTTGGAGTTAGTATTAACATTAAAATCTTTGAGGTATTTCGGTAGGTTCCTTATTTACAAGCGAATACTAGTCGCAAGTTCGAAACTGAAATCGCTTTGGTATTTCTGGTCGAAAATGAATAGGATTTGGATCTTTTCAGAGTCCAACGAGCACAGGCAGTGGCACGTGTGTTTTCCCGATAATCAAAATAAGGAAAGTTTTGCAGTGGTTGCCGGTTTCAGAGATTAGTAACGGACGTGCTAACAACTGCGTGGCCTTTCATCTTACGGCTCTATTTTCATCTGTCTGTACGAAAAATTCGGGAAATTCTGACTGCATTTCTGCAACACTCTGTAAAAGATTTTTTTTCAGAGTTTCCTTTTGGTACCTGGCTTTCGCTTATTGCAGTTTGCCTCGCACGTGTGACTTTTTATGTTCTGATTTAAATAACTGAATTTGAATTGGAAATATTTTGAACATTGTTATTCCTTCGAAATTTACTCTATGTTGTGAAAGCTCAATGATTCATGACACAGAATAATAAATAAATAAAATAAATAAATAATAATGGGTTGATATGTTGTTATCGTTTGCAAGGATTAAAGTTGATTCAGAAATCGATTTAACAAAACCAGCCCCATGGTGGGCGCCCTATACAAAAAAGGTAGGTATTTCCTGAAGATTTCCTGTGCAATAAAAGTACTAAATCCACATCTTTCGAAGAATTCACGTGAACTCTCATGTGGGTGGGTAAGAACGTATAATTTGTCAAATAGTTTCCCGCGACACTGAGCTTTTCCAGAAAGCTCCACCGATATATTTTTCAATGTAACACTTACTCAAGTAAATTGTGAAACACGTGAGATTTGTCTTACCCTTTGTTGGTGAACAGCGCTCCTTATACGACTTATACATATAACTTACACATTCTGTACCCAGCGCGAGCTTTACGTGTTTATACAGTATAATTTGAATGTCTGTGTTCGAGTAAGCCTATGAAAATATATAGGTACATATGGCGCATGTGCTCCCCTCATAGATTAAGCGGTGCCTCGAGAAATACAAACAGTATGTTCTGTATTTACACAAATATGTAGCGATCAATCCAACTAATTCAGTTACGTACACAAATCTCGGGCGGCGCCCCGGCATACAAATATTAATGTCCGTAGTTACTCATATTCCTTAGCGAATTACAAACACCAGATTTTTCTTTATTCAAGTACGTTAGTTACGTGATTCTCTATCCATTAGAAGGCTTGTCCTGTGAGACTTTAGATACTTAAATCAATTATTAATTTAATTATGTTAAATATTTATTAAAATAAGTTACGACCCAGATTAACGCTCAAGAATATATCAACTTAGTACGTAACTCATCTGTTGAAGACGATGTCGTATTTTTAAAATAGCTTATCAATGAAAGAATCTGCAGTATCCACAAGAATGTCACTATTTTCTGCAGTCTTGGTTTTCTAGTCGCTCTTATAAATGTTAGTAAAAATGTCGTGTATCCAAATACATACAACCATAATGATCGTTACAGAATATTTTACTAAATTTTATGTGTATAGGTACTGTACACTCTATTGCCTTAAATTAAATAATTATAGCCCCATCACAAATAACACGCTAAAAACTAAGACATCATATCTCATCATATTTTTCACGGAACTAAATGTACCAGGCAACAAGTTTCCTTTAACAAGACCATTAAATACTCCGTCGATCGTTACAAAGGCGGTAATTATCGAGTAATAGTGATGTACTATCACCGCCATTAAACCGATGCGACTAATTAACGTGGAACATCACCGCTTCTCTATTCATGGAAACTAGGGAGGTATTTCTCATCAATATTACAAAAGACTTTATATTTTATTTGTTTAAACTGTTAGAACAACATGATAGCAGTGGAATTGGTGTTAATTTATTCATTGTATTTTTTTTCTGTCTTCGTCTGTCAACGATGTTCGTTTATATTTTTAGTGTTTGAATGCCAAAATAATACATTTAAACTTAATGCAAAGAACCTTAGAAGAACAATTTATGCTAACGTAAATTCCTTTTTATAAATCCAGTAAATCTTAAACCCATTATAAATAATGCAAAGCAATGAACAGTGTATAAAAAGATTGTGTGAACCTCATTTGTATAATGGGGTCTCGAAGTTTATAATGCACTAGACTGGCGATCAGTCAATGTCACCCGAAACAAAATAAAGAGGAGATAAAGTGAGAAAATCTGTTATCAGTGCCTGCATGATGACGCGGATCTCATTTTAATAAAATAGATTAGCTATTATAAAGACGTTTGATTGATAACGTCTTACATTCCGTAAGTAGCTAGCAAAGCGTGTTAAAATTGCTATCAAAATAGTAAAAGCCGTAATAAAACTATGGCTTTTTTACAGACTTTCCGCAAATTATTAATATTGTCAAAGCATGGGTATGGGTAAATTATTAAGATGAAGAAAGGTTACAAATGAACTTTACACAAACTAAGGTGACAATTTATTGTCGTTTATCAGTTAGTATAGTGTCTTTACTCTGTATAATACGGTTCTATTTATTATTATTTTGCTAAAATGTGCCTACAGCTGTAGCCCCGAAACAATAATCCTGCATTCGTCACTGAAACATCCCAAACGACGCGAGTCCCATTGTTTCGCAATTCAGAAACATTCACTCTCGCAATAAATAGAACAGGTGTATTAAATTATTATAATTCAGTTGGAAATTTAATTAATTTAATAATTCTGAACTATAATGTCGCGTCTAATGTGATGTGGCAGGCTGTTATTGATCCGAGCGCCGCACTGTGATGTATTTTCAACATCCTCGTACCTGTGTTACTGTGAAATGGAATTTAAACTATTCGGTAGTCAACTAGAGATAAATATATTTGTGGTTTAGATATATTACGGAGAAATTGTTGCAGGTAAATATGAATGTACATATTTATTTACTGGAAACTGACAAACTAGAAACTACGATATATCTAAAACCATTGAAATATTATTGTATTTTTTTTGATGAACTAAGACGCTATGGTGTATGCAAGGTATTTTAATTAAATATAATTGAAATTTAATTATAATTGTAAACCATTTATTCCGTCAATTGAAATTCAGATTTGGAAGAGACCACCTCAAAAGCGTTAACATAATTTATCCATTCCTCACTTTGTAGTCGGCTAAAAGGCATAACAATATCAATAAGAGTCACCTCTTTACTGTTTCTTTCGCTCAATAAGTCTGTTTAATGTGGTTGTTATGGCTTAAGACTAACAGCGCCTAATGAAACAGCGATTGTCATCCAACAATAATGTGTTCTCTGATTGTTCATTCCACAAAGTTGTTTGTACAAAGTTTTCTGTTTGACCGCCTTCTGATTACGCGTTAATGGGTGCCCAAAACACTCATAGATTCAGGTGCTTTATTTGTTTACTATTCAACTAAATAATGTTGATAATAAATAAGTAGATATGTTTTTTTGGGAAGATTTAAAACCTTAAGATTGTCTTTTAGTAAAACTGAATTTGTTAAGTTTGATAAACTAGTTGTAAAGATCGCAAAATATTAGATGTTTAAGCGGCGGTATAACTTATCTAAGAAAAGCTACGAAACAGCAGTGGGCAGTAAAATTGACCAATATGGCTGTTGAATTTTATTATTGTAAAATATCATAATAATTGTAATTTTGATTCGAATAAAAGTGCAGTTCTTCGATTGTTTTACCCCTTTTAGACACGCACCTAATACCGTAACTGGTCAAATTACAATCCTCAAAATATTCAACAATCGCTTACTTATTTACTTGCGCCTACTAAAATCTCATGTATCTTTCGACGCCCAGCAATTTTGCTCGTATATTTTACTTTCTTAAATACAGAAAATCTCCAATCTATCAACACACCATAGTAAATGTTAGTACACTTACTCTTAAAACTCTTTGTGAATACAGAAAATATATTTTATAATTAAATGAGTACGTTACGTCAATATAAACGAGGAAACTCAGCTTTTAATTTAACGTCGGTAAATATAAACAGGGAAATAAGCGGAGTTTCCTGAAAATCAAGAGAGCCCGAGGAAACAGCCTGTTGACCCTTTCAACGAGTATGGAACGTACGTATGTACTAAACACCTGAGCTCATGCACAGTTTTATTTGTCAGTAACCCTACTTGTAGGTATTTTAAAGAACAAAGGCCTTCTTAATTGAAATTAATTATTTTTAAACGAATTAAAAAAGAAGGCATGTCTTTGTTCCACTGTTGGTTGGTCACTGGTGTATGGATGAAAGAAGATCTATACAGATTTTATTTTTAGGTTGGTTTAGTTTTCAGAGGGCTATCATTATCACTATAAAGTTACTTATGTTTGATACATGAAGCGAAACTAAATTGAACATCGATATTTCGTTACTCGTTGATGGAACACTGTATATTATCATATAGGCATCCTAATAAAAGAATAAAGAGTATTCCTGAAGTAACTCGTTTGTGATAAAATGAGAATGAAAAATATATAAAATTAGAATACAATTGAAAACATTACACATAATTATCCCCTTCTATTAAAAACCTCTACACGCTACAGCCACATTACATTAATTAATATGCGACGACATAAAGGGTCGGATAATATGCAACGTCGGCTTTTATACTGCATTTTTAATGCGACGGTATTTTCTGCGCAGTCAAGTTAGCAGTGATACACAACTGGACAGAGATTAATAGCGGCGAGGGCCGCACGAACCGGGGACACTCACTAACGAATATATAAGGGAAAACTAGGGGCCTAACACCACGTCTTAAAATAACATTTTTGTATTTGTGAAAGCGTGACAGCGCTCTACACTGTGTATAAGGTTGTCTCTCTTCCGCAACTACCATAGCATTGCTTTAAGTGCTTGTGGGTAGGCCTTGTTCCACTAACATACACAATCTTAGCGAATACTTCCCTACATTTCCTCATTTCCTTTTTTGTACGCATGTCTGATGCTTTTTATTTTCACAAATGAGTCGTTCGAGAGACAGTCAAAGCTACTCTCGGATTATTTATCTACCCTTCTTATATATTAATCATATATGTTCACATCTACATAAGTAGATATAATGCGAATAACTACTAATACAAATAGTTTATGGTAGTGCGAATGTTGATGAATTGAGGCTTGAGCGCTCAATTTACTTTGATTTAAGGTTTACTGATAAGATATTTTTACCAATATTTTTATCTATCACAGAAAAAATATTCTTTCGATCTTTTTTGCCATATCCAATAATATCCATAACCTAACACTGACCAAACGTTACGTTACGTATACGTTAGGATTGTTGTAGTGGACAAGCACCTACCAGCCCAACACTGCAAGTTTTTTACTCGAAGTCATGATCAATGACCGACAAACTACTGCAGGTATTCCTAAATATCATATACAGAATTGAATATAGTTTATACTTATATAGTTTCGGACTAGTTTCAGTTCGAATAGCGACCTCGCCGGTGCGTCAGTTCATGATAACGGACTCCGGTTGGGTCCGAAATTAGTCGGGCTATCCCGATAAATACGCGTGAGTATACCGTTGTGTCATGTAAGTATAAATGATCCTCACAAAAGTTACTATAAAAAATGAATATAGTTTACTGGAAGTATTTCCTGGTGAACTTATCGCAGTCAACGATCAGGAACCGCCGGCCGAGGATGAAGACGGTCTGGCCCACGATGAGGTCCTTCGGCGCGTAGTACTCCGTCGTCACCTCTTCCTCCGTGGTCTCGAGGACGGTGGACGGGAACGTTACTGAAAATAAATACGTATCATCAAAGTCGTATAGTCCCCATAGATTGAGGATCGTGACCAGCATTAGTCCCTGTCAGCATTGAGGTTGGGCCCGGGACATTTTCTCCAGGTGCTCCTATACATAACATTATATATCCTACATAAATGCATATAATAATGATACAATGCAGGTTGTAAATATCCTAAAGCTAGAAACCTTAAAGAAATAATACGCAAAATCAAGATTTTTATTTCGGCTAAGCCTTCTTAAATGCTTTCAAAACGTAACTGACTGTAGTTGTGTGGTTCTAAAATTTCATTCTTATGGAGAAGAACCGGCAAGAAACCTAATAAAGAAGGATAAACACATATTTGGTTAGACATGATATAATGTAAATATTACAGAGAATTGAAATTAATTGATGTTTTTATTGGTATTTTATAAACCATTTAAATTCAATTGCAATTACAATGGGTCGCTAAACATTTAGGTATATCGTAAAAATCACCATAAAATTCTTGAGTATAAAAGTATCTATTAAAGTTATAATTTAATTTACTTAGCATTGAGAGTTTTAATTAAGGATTTTAATCAAATTAAGCAAGTGTTTAGACATGTTGACCTTGGAACTGTTTCAGGCTAGTCTTGGAAATGTATTAAAATCTGAGTACTGTAAATTTTAATGCAAAAAAGTAAAAGGAAATAAATTTTACACGAACCAATCTAAAAATTGTAGAGATCAACATTGATTTAAATGATGACACGACTGAGCAATGTTCAATATTCAGTTATAAGCTAAGCAGCTGCTTGTACTATAACATCCAGGGCAGTGTGCTTGGACAAGACAAATGGAAAAATAAGGTCAAAAATGTGCTAAATCACGATAAAGCAATAAAAACTTGTAAAATCGCTCTTCTTTGTCCCATCAAAACCAACTTATCAAACTCTAAATACCATTAATAACTCATTTATCCAGAATATTCCTTCAAAATCACATCGATTCTTATCTCAGAACAAAGACATAGTTATATGAAACCAACCTTAACGCAAAGGTCATAGGTTGGGACTAGAACTTGGCATTGAGTAGGGTTAGGCAAGCCGGTGCCCTTCGATGTCATAAAAGTCATTGAATAGCTACATCGATCCATTCAATAATACAAATCTTGTTCCATTCAGTTTTCACCATTTACAAAAACCAATATTTTTGATACTAGATATTTATGAAGAGTTATTATATCAACCACAAGAAGCACCCTAACAATTTCTGGAAATATTTTAAGAGATATAAAGTGGAAAATAGGTCGCAAGCACCCCCACTTTTCTAATATTGCTGACGTAGAAAGGAACATTCAAGGAAGACATTTGTCTGTCTCTGCGACACAATTTCCCTCGTTTACAAAGTTTTATTATCCTTAGCTTGGCCTGCAGTCATTTAATGTGATGCGAGCATACGTAATAAATTCGTATTAAGAAAGTTAGTCTTAATAAAGTTCCAGATGCCATTTGCGTAAAAGAAAAAGCACATAATGCATTTAACTTTGTTAGAAGGTGGCCGTTTAATATTTACTGCAAGAAAAAGAAAAAAACACCTGCTGCATTGCAAAGGGCTAGAAAATCATGGACTACATTCAGTAGGTCGAAAAAGGTCAGCGGCGATGACGAACGGTTTGTGAGATTAATTGAACCGGTGGCTGAATTCAATGTATTCGAACATTCAGTTAAAATGTATAGCCTGTTTCAAACAATAAATGGAAAGCTCTAGAAGTGACATGTTAATAAATCTGAAATGTGTACAACGGGCAGGTAGGAGGCAGTGCCGGCACCTGTCACGTCGGGCACTATTGCACTCATGTAAAACGACGCGATCGACCAATTGGATATATGGAGTTGGAAGCATTCGTCACTGAATGACATTCGATTAGGTGTCGCCAAGAAACATGGAGCTGATACATGGGTCTAATAAAGGTGTTACGTTCACTCTAACATTGCACGTCTTTAAAAGTTACGTTTAGGTTAAATTAGTTTGATATCTAGAAGTTACGTAATATAATATCCAATTAGATTAACAGCGTGTTCACATTAGGCACTCGACGTTGGAATGAACTCGCGTTGGAAGACTACAAATTGCGTGCTTAGTACAGCGTTTAACGAGCGATAGACTGGGTACGGTAGTGACAGTCGTCATAGCAGGGAAACTATACGGAATACGAGAAAGAGTACAAGGGGAGAAAGACGCGGCTTGCAAGTCTAAATGCGTTTCCATGTCAGCCAGCGCGCGAGGCCAACGTAAGCAGTTTGCACATTGCTTTTCAAAAATCAAGGGTTGTGTTTGATATATTTTAATATTTACATTATGGAGAGACATAAAAAGACGTACTTTTACACCTGACGTCGTCCAGGCTTATCAGACTGTTTTAATTTTAAGCACTACACCAAATTTTCGCCTGAAATAATCCAAGTTCAAAAGACTGCTTCAACCTCAGGCATGTTGCCACTTTTTCCCCTGAAACTGTTGCTGGCCAACATTTTTTTAATTCTTCAATAAAAAATAATCTTGGCCAGCAAACCCAAATTGTCACAACTGTACCCAGTCTATCCTACTAGTTCATGTTATTTGGTGAAATGCGTCCACCCTGAAAGAACTCAAACTTTGAATTCAAACGCGCTCTTGATCAGAAACGCTCGTTTCCATGTGTAACACCTCAATACAAATTACTAATTCTTAAAACACGCGTTATAAAGCGCGCGATTCAAAGCGCCTTATGTGTACACGCTGTAAATATCTAAGGATATTGCAAGAGATAAATTAAATAAGGTAAGACCGTTTACTATTGAAGCCATATTTTTAATATACTTTTCTGGAATAAATTAAACCATATACTCCCTTTTAATATTTCCCGGAATATGTTTTCATAAATACATGTTTGTAAGCTGCATTACCTCAGATAACCGAGATAGCTGGTTTTATAGGAGCATTATAAAGGCTTTGCTTCCCTCGCCTGCAATTATTCATTTTATTAAAGCACAGTCGGAGTGAGATCGGCTCTCGGCATCTCCTCAAACTTTCATAGCTTAATCTCCTTTAAGGCTATTAATATAAAGTAGGTATTCCTGTTTGTTCCCTTTCAAATTACTAATAATTCAATCAAATTTTCTAATTAACTGTACCAAGGTTATTAATTATGTCGGTCATATTCCCTGTTCTGTGGTTCCGTTGTAATGTTTTGCTCACCGCAATCCAATTAAATAAGGAGCATGGAACAACTACGTATGTTGCTAATATTAGATGTTAAAGTGCAAATACTTTTATTTAATTGTATTAATTTCACGTGTTCTGAAACTGTTTTACAAGATTGCTCTTGAAAACGATTGATCTCATTGATTAGTCTTGACGCGAATCAACGAAATACAAACAAAGTTGCAATATTTTTACACATCAGTAACGGCGAAAAAGAATTCAAAATGTACTTTGTCGGATTCATTCACTACTAATACTGAAATGATGAGAATTACTCTGTTTGTAAAACTACAAAAGACAGAATGGTTTTAAGCTAAATGCCTATAGGATTAACTGCGCGCCCGGCCGCTTACTCCAACACAATGGAACATCGGAATGCTATTTGTGAAGTTAAAAAGCAAATTCTATTTTGTTTTAAAACAGGAAATGTTTTTTCTCCAATTATATTGTCAACCATTTCCCCGCTGTGTCAGCTCCGTTACTTTGTGAAAAGCGGTGGAAAATTGCATGACTCAGAATTTTGCACCAAAAAATGTTGCTACTACCAGAAATTAAATAAGTAATTGAATCAAAAAGTCTCCAATAGTGACAAAATTACTTTATAAAAATATTAAAACTCTTTTTCTATGTTTTTCTTTTTGTAACTTCATTGCAATAACATTACATTTATGTCCCCTAATACGAAGAGTTAAGTCTAAATTTGAAACCTTTACGACAACACAATAAAAACGGCATTATTTGTCGGAAACCCTCGAGATATTCTGATTGAGTCGTTACCGTAGCGGAATTCAATATAGGTAGGTATGTGGGCACCATGCCCGTATTATTACCGCATTCATTTTTTATCGGCATTTACCACTTGGCTAACAAGCACCATTGAAAGACGATTAGAGGTTTTTGTGACCCGAGCTTAGAACTTAGGAACTACTTGATCACTTGAGTCTCGGGGGAGCTACTGCCAAGTGTTATAGTAGCTAATTTTGTTGTGGATATGGAAGACAGCCGCTACTCTATGCTAGTTCAGTGTAGTGCGCCGTCTTGCTTCCACAACTGCAATAACAGCACTTTAACCGGTAGTTGTAAGCCCCCTGGATAGTTATTGTTACATTATCGAGGAGAAAACTCTTAGCAGAGCGCGCAGGTTCTCCCGTACAAGGTACTACAATATTTACAAAAACAAACTTACCGGGCTTTTCTTTCCATTTCTTAGGCAGCTTAGTTTTCTTTAGAAGCATTGGAAAAGGATCTTTTCCGCCCTTGCCGTCGTGAATTTCCTGTGTAAATACAAACAATATTCAATGGGAAAAGGAACATTATACATTTTGAATGAAGAGAAGAAAAGGCACTACAAGTATTCTTTAAGAAAAATACATTAATCATTTTTATAACAATACCTAACTTTTGTTAGGTAAGAGAGGTTCAGAAAAAACATAGCTTTGTCTAGCGATGGGTTACATAAAAAGCGATGATAGTAGTGTGTCGATTCGAGAGTAGTTTTGATGACAATTTATTTTTTTCCTTCTCAAAATAGCTTCAATATTCCCACACACTTCTTTGTTTAACTACCATAGCTGCACAGCCAGTAATTAAGCATTAATTATTAAGTATACGGATAAGTACCCACACGTCGTCGATGTGGACCAAAGGAATTTTTATTGAGCGCCCGTAATTGGAGTGCGTCCTACTCCCAGGACCCCAATAAATATTCATTGCTCTGATTTTCCAAGGCCCTCGCTTGTTTTTAAATTAAACCCTAAATTTACTCTTGCTTATAGAACGCTTTTACGCTTCTCCTTTGTTTTGATATCATCATAATTTTCAATATTATTTATTGCTTTATTATGGGTTACTTTCATTTGTTTTTCTGTGTTTGTTTGAAGTGGCCTTAATTAAAATACTATGTTACTACCTAGTTGAATACTAGAATACGATTGTATAAACGCCTGCCAAATTGTTCTTAGCTCCTGAAAAAAACCCTGATAATAGCGCTTTAATGCGTCATAAAATACAATTGTGTGATAGACGATAAATTCTAAATTCATGACCACTCAATTTCCGATCCGACATTTTTTACTGTTGGATATTAAAGAAGGCTTAAAGTATTTATTTAGGTACGGTATTATCTAGTACTTAAACCGTTTCTCATTACTATACCAGGTAAGGCAAATAAGCAAAGATATTGGATCTCCTATATGACTATTACTTATTAATCTCAGCTTTGAATAACTAAAGCCCCAACATATTCAAAAAGTTAAATAGATAATAAAGAGTATGTAAATAAATATATTATTATCTATGTTGATCGCTTTGAACGAGGAGGAAGCATTAAAATATTTATAAAAATGTTTTACTTTCATAAATGTCAAGTGAAACAGTTTAGTCTACACAAAGGTCGAAGTCATTAAATAAAAATTACATCAGTCAATGAAAGATTTTGTCGAGTCTCCACTCCACTGAGGAAAGGCTTTTGTCATGGCTTTTTTGTGAGGCCTCGTGAACCGCAAAATATATTTCTGAAAACTCAAAGATCGCTTCATCATAATTTCTTAAGATATTCCCCCTCAAATCATGAACAGCGAAATAACTGAGTCTTCCGCTGTTGTTGTACCAGTAACGTTATTGCAAGCTTTTATTTAACTTGGAATGTATGTAGATTTATTAAAATTTGATTCCGATTTCCGAGCCTAATTAAAACCGTTTATTAATAATTGAGCGAATATATTTCAAACAAAAGCACATTTATTCCAATGTGAATCACAAGCATGTTTTCACTAGTACGTACCTTGATAGCAATGGTGTCATCTTGCAGGAAGTACAACAGCTTATATTCTTTTAGGGATCCAAAGGCCGAGTCACGATCATCCCAAACAACGTCGAAACTGTAAAAAATATTACGTTTATAAAATCTGAGCGCCTCATATTGTCTGGCTGCCTTACCCGTCGTCAGAAGCAGCTTTGAGATCATATATTATCAGGTGTATGGGCACTATGGGCAGCTAGTATCGTGATAACATCTTACGACGAAAGCCTGATTTCCCCGAGGGGTGAGGTCAGGCGGCAGTTGCTTTGTGTGCCTTCCTCGCCGTAACGTTACTACACAAACTCCTAGTGCAATTGTTATCAGACACGTGAGCAGTTCGTTTGAATATATTGGGAATTTCTCGAATAGTCGAACCGAATTCAATTACTCGATTAAGAATACGATTCTAATTCTAGTAAACAGGAATTCTAAGAATAGATCGTAAGGGTTAAGGTTTATTTATTTACACAGATACGTTAATAAAAGATATCCTCATCTATAAATAGTGACGCATTCGGTGGAAAAACTAGGGCCTCATAGAAAAACAGTCGTATTCCATAAGTCTTGCGGTACAATCGGTATTTTATCTCCAATAGACCGTAAATCAGTAATTAAGGTACGTGACCTTTGGCGTCCTTACGTAAAGTAGAGAGAAGTGTTTGGCGAGGAAATATCAGACTGTATCTAGCTCAAAGTTCCTTTGATGTTTGTGGAGAAAAGATTTTGTACATTTTGTGTAAAATACATCGTAGATTCTGTAAGATCGTTTGAATTCTAATAAATTTGGCTGTTATTGTTATATTCTGAACTGTCATTGCTTTTTACTACCTATATACATATGTTTATCTGGATATAAGTTGCATTCGACAAAGGTTAATGAATGTGGTCGCAGTCCCGACCGCGTTTCTAGAAACCACAGAATTATTCAATCAATAAATGAATTTGGCTTGCAGTCCAAACAGTAGGTTTACTCATACCTATCCTTCTTTACACAAACGGGAATGTTGTATTTTCATCTTTTCTATTGGCATTCTTTACAAAATTCATTATTCCTATCTTCGCCGTTGCTTCTGCGTCTTGATATAAATCGTTACATTCTTTCGTTGCTCAGAAGATTGTTGAGCAAAGACAAACATTATTCGCTCAGCTTTCTCTCTGGCGCGACTATCCAATTTTCTCTAATACATCCGTTTGTTATTCTATCTATTCCTGTCACTTGGAGCATCTATCTTAGCTGCATTTGCATTCAATCGTCTGTCTGCTCAACTTGAAACTGTTTTTTTTTAGTCTGAGATAAGGAATTTCATTATATCCGTATATATAAATTTCAGTGCTTGTATATTTGCACTCTACGCGTGCCTAAAAAGATACCTACAGCTTTGGTAAGATATTCAGATTACGCCCGAAAGGGTTTCAGAATAAAAAAACACCGAACATGCAACTAAAAACTCTTTAACTTGAGCGATGTGGTAACTTGCAGTTAATTGTAAGTACGAATAAAGCTAACTTGTAGCTCAGTATAATATTGAATATATTAGAGCCTTTGCTATACCATAAGGGAGTATAGTACATAATTATACATTCTATCTTGTGGGACAAACATCAGACGTTCGTGATAGTTCCCCTCGGCTCATTATTATGCCCCTGATACAACGCCGTCTAATGTTATGAACTTAGGTCTATTGCGTCACTGTCAATAATTGTACTCATAGTGATCACTCACACTCTCGCCTATTTACGCGTTTTTTTTATTATTTATAACACGCCCTTGGGATTTTTTCGCTATAATTATATTAAAGAAAACAATTTACAACCTTATACATCGACGTTGATAGGCGTAGATTAATATTGATTCGGAAAGGGTAGAGAAAATTGTTTATAAGTTAATTCTGAACTTACTTATAGAACACTACAGCACTTACGACGTATATTTTTCTTTATTTTTGCCTATTTACAGTATTATTTTAATAAACCGTCACTGTTGGTTTCAATTATTCGTTATGCCTACTTTACTTACTTGTGACTGGTGTCAAAGCATGAAAGCGAAAGCCTATACCAACATACGAGTATGTTTGTAGGTACCTACTTACAATCTACACTATTTGTCGTGTTATTGGTTTGGACAAGGATTTATTACCAATGATTGATGCCCATATACACGTAACCTCTACAACTCTACATAAAGGAGAATGTACCAACATATTGCTCACACATTTACGCTTCATTATGTATTTAGAGTAGTACTCAAATTTCTTGAAAATAAAAGGTATTTTCTTCTAATATTCTGAGTAAAAACAGTCGCTAAAATGTCCATTGTCTTCACAAAACACTCTTCTTTTGATTAACCAATCGAACAGATGGCCATTCGTTAAAATAACCCTGTGATTACGAAGTCAGACTCGTGGAATGGACGGCTATTGGTAAATTGTCTTTCTAACGCTAGTGTTAACCCCACTTTCGCTTGAAATTGAAACAATTGTTTGGCATTTTATTACTAAAGTAGATAAAATTTTAAAATAAAATATTTGTCCATATGAGTTTCTTTGTAGATTTTTTTTTTATATCAGCTGATAATCTATAAATTACTAGCTATTAATTTATCTTACGAAGCACTGTAGCATAATTTGAGATCATCGTGTAATAATGTGCCATCTACAGTCACCGTAGTACAAAGTTCGTGTCGCGTAGCGCCGGCCAGCTCTACATTTCCGTAGCATACTTTCGCACTATTACTCACGATCGGATTTTGTTCGCCCTCTATTCTTAGAAAACCTATAATTCTCGTAGTTTCAGATTCTTATGCATGATTTAGCACCAAGATTTTTGAACTAGGCTGCGCAAATTCTATAGCCTTGCCGTCGTGAGTTCTAAGAAAAGGGAGGCGAACGCCCACGCCTTTGGCTCGTTGCGATTTCTCATACAAATATCTGTTTACATTTATCTATACACTGCCTCATTCACAAGGGGCTTGATGACGTAATCTGAAAATACACATCTACCCACGACGCTACTAAATTTAGTAAATCCTACAGGAATGACAAGTTTGCCATCTTTGTAGATAAAGATGTTGATATTTACTGTTATATTCCAAGCAGTTTTATCTCATAAAAATAATTACCAACAAGAAAATTGTTTGTATATTAGATATTTGCTTTGAGCCAGAGAAAATATGCAAGGAAATGATATCTTTAGAGTTGTAATAATATACATTCAATTACATGTGAATGGTTAGCCTCTATCTCTGACAAGCACTTTCGTTAAGATTAACTCATACCGTTGTTATTGATTTTCGTTTTCGACTGAACGAAGAGAGTCTTCACAAATCACTCGTCCGTGAAGATAATATACAAGGGTTTATGATAATAGTAATTATGATGTTACCTAACCGTACGGAGGACTCGATAGCTTACTAAGGAGATTTGATCTAAATTATAGATAGTTTAGGAGGGTACGCATGTGATACCATCTATTAGATAGTCTCACTCATATAATACACTAACCCGTGAACGATTGACGTATTTTCAAGCGTTAAGATTAGAAATCGCTCAACTGTGTGGAGAAGATACTATAGTTAAGACACGTGATGTGACTTAGACACATACTTCTCATGCATTTGAGCTATTCCAACCTCACTTTGACTTTTCTCTCTCGAGTTTATCTTAACGTGATTCCTGACCGTCTATAGAGATACCAAATCTATGAAACACCCACCTATATAAAATAGAACAGTTATCTCGTCTGTAAGTTATTGGATATACAACAAAAATGGAAAAGTGGAAAGTGTGACACTTTTGTCCCAGTTGCGAAACATCAGTGATTTATGAACAAAACTCTGGGGATCGTGCCGTGTTTATTATTGCGATCTGAGATAAATAGGCATTTATAAGAATGTGCTCTCAATCTAATTAGAAAGACAAAAGCGAACAGTAAATTGAATGTAAATGAATTAGACAGATTTGTACGAAAAAGCAATGGAAACTTCCTTCCATTTCTAAACCTAATTTATGCACGAACCGAATACCGGGGAAATTGGAGTCTTTTCAACCGCCACATACGAATCCAGTGATATTTTGTGAAGAGCTTTTTCACAGGATATAGAACATCTTTCGTTCTGTAGCACGTCCTGCAAGCATTCCAGGTAAGTACATAGTCAGTGAAGAGTATGACATCCAACTATGACGCGTTCCGAGAATTTTGCTCAATCCATATTAACCGGCGTTTACAAAGACAGTTAAGAAACGTCGCTCTCGCAATTAGTTAGTCCCGTTCTCACTTTGTAGTTAGCATTTAGCTCTTATATTTTCAAGAATTTTATTAAACAACTTTATGCTAGCACTTATTCGGCCCAGACAGAGACTAGGAGCAGACGAACAATAACAAGATCAGCATTCTTTCGTTTCAGTTCGGCAATAGAGCTAAATTTATTATTTGGCCGAAAATAAATGGCAAAGAGTACTAAAACGATTAAAGCAACGTTCGGCCTGAGTAACAGTAAAGTTGTGAGCAATAAACAAGGAACAGATGGGTGGGTAGAGAGGCGAAGCTGGGGCTCGGGGCGCCGACCGCGCGGTCGCTCGCGCCGAAAGCCGACGCTGCGGTCGATGCCTACCAAGACTTGACACAAATGCGAAACTACGAACAAGCTATTTATAAGCTCCCTATCTAAGTCTTTAACAAAGTAGAGCTAATCCGTATACAAAAGTGATACGGCCAAGTTTTCATTAACTACCCTAACCGAGTCCCTCATCGACTTACAGCGAAGTTATGCCAGCGGTTGTGGTACATAAGTTATCGCATCGAAGCTATGCTTTATGTATAAACTGGCCGAAACAGGAAGAAATAATACCTAAAGGTTTATTTGGATTTGTTAATATGTTTAATACTTCCACAAACCAAAACTACATTTGAAACATGCGCAAAGAGTCAGTCTGTAATGTTATCAACTGTAATAAAATGCGTTCTTTTTGAACTTACAAGCAAACTAATGCACAGCCCACTAATGGAAAATAATTGTATAAAATAAATTTGACAGAATAAGTCACATTTTAAAGAAAGTTACCAGCGATAATTAAATTTATAATCGAAACTCGCCCTTAACTCAAGTTGAGCAAAGTTTAAGAGAGAAATCGCCGACTTAACGAGTTTGTTGGAAGCAAATCGGGCAGAAACGACAGCGGAGTCTTCTTGCTCGTTACGTTAATCCGTATCTTGTCAATAAGATCCATGTCATCTTATACTTGTCAGATAGATGTAAGTATTCAATGAAAATCCGAGATTTTGTTTTAGATAGTAACTGCTGAGTTGCTGGACTGGATTAAGACAGCTTTAATAAATCTTCAGCTTAAGTTGGCAAGAAAAATTAATAAAACGAAAAGTGATAATGTCAATGTTATTCACAGTTTTCAAGGACAACATTTATGCAAGGTCTTCCACTTATCTATTGATTCAGTAGTATTTTGTACTCCGCAAGATGTATAAAAGCAGTTGATATGCCGTCCACATCTTGCGGCGTGACGCATATCAGAATTCCAATTTCTGTTTGTAATAAAGAATTAAACGAGATACTTAAGGGAAGGAAGTGGTACTCGGATATAATATTTGTTTTAGGCTGGCAATAAGGGCACAAATCCTGATATTTAGCTATGAGTTTACGCATATTACAATTATTTACTGATATTTTAGACACACACCACACACATTATCATTTGTATCACACCTGTAATAAAGTAATCTGTGTTCATGATTTGGCTGATTAGATGTAAAAATACGCGATATCAGGATGACAATCTTAAATTATTTGGTTAATAGATTTATGAATCGTTTAAACATGCATGGTTAACTGAGATAACAGATATAATGTTGGTGATATATATGTATGTAAACAAAAGACATTTTTTCTTCAAGTTATAAAAATAATAAGTAGCGGCAATGTTCGTTTTCAAGTAGGCATTTTGTTTAAAAATAACTTGTAATTTATGACGCACTTAAAATAAAAAATCTGTGGAATAATATAACTCTGTTTATGGGTCATAAAAGGCGGCCGAGAGTGAGCCCGAGTGTCGAACTGAGAAACAACTTCACTTATAATTCACGTCCTAATGATTCGTGCACAGAATACTGATGAGGGGAAATCGCTAATTTACTTAGGGATCGGCAACTAACGCGTTTGTCTATGACAGCGTGAGATCGTAAGCGACACAGTTTCGTGTCGCTCTCCCCGCAGTATAAAGTGCAAACGATTGACGCGAGGCATCCCTCCAACGTGTACGTGATGTTTTCAAATATGTACGCATGTGTGCTACATAATGCTTACAGCCTGACCTTATTTCTCAGAACCAAAGAGCACTGCTTGTATAAACTTGTGATAATAAATATTCAAATATGGAAATCATAATAAATAAGTCGAGAACAACAGTAAAACTATGGACAAATAAAAATCCAATACTGAACTAAGGGAATGTAATAGTGTAATGTAGGAAGGAGACACAGTTATGGAACTGAAGATACAATCAATGTCGTTAGTGCGGTCCGTAGGTACTCGAAGACAAGAATCCAATTTACAAACATGTGTACGAGTACCTATAGAAAACTTACGTAACTATGAATGAGAGGAATTCTGTTTTCATGAAATATTCTGAAGAATACAGCAATCAGTGTGTTGGTTTCGATTCGAACAATTCCAAATAGTACAAACCATGGAGTCAGTAACATCATGGGGATACCGTACCTAATTTTCTGCGCTTGTAACTCCCGAAATTCAGTCAATTCCAACGGTAATTTACTTTAGTCCTTTATGTAAATGTAGACTTACGAGCACCGATCCGCCAGATGACCGCTGGTCACGTAAGCAATGACCAGCCAAAGGACAAAGTAATTCGTAACGTAACGAAAACCAGATTCTGACAGTACGTGATCGATAAGAGCAAACTTTATGGGGTATGCCTGTAGAAATGCGCCGGCTGTATTTATGGGTATACATCTGAAAGTGATCACTTTTATTGCGTAAGTAACAGCTATATTTAACTTGCTTCTTTTCTGTCGCTTTTTTTTGATGCTATGAGTTTCAAAGCATCTGTGTATTCTGTCAGGATTTTGTTCAGTCTGTAACGAAATAAATGTCTATGTGTTCTATTAATTACGTGCATGTTTTAATACCCTAATACCATGTTTACTAAGCAGATTTCTTGAGTCTATTTGTAGAGCAAATAATGCCAAAAGTCTTCATTAAAATCACAATGGAATCTATTGTAATGAGGCCTCAAAGCTCCGCCGGAACCTCACTGGGAGCTGCGAGCGACGCCGAGTACGTAATTAAACCTTGCAATTAACATGGATGTAATTCTGTGCTGAACGTCCAAGCCCGCAGGCCGACTGCCTTTGAAATATTATTCTATTAGAACCCGTGGTCACTGTAGGTACGAATGAAACTCACTTGTGCTTTGTGTAGTTACTTTACTTTGTTATATATTGTTATGTGTAATTGAAATAATATTTAACCCGAAGATATAATTGAAATGAATTTTCTTCAACCTGTGTTTTCATAAAATCACATTCTATTTAGCTGAGGTTGACTATTAAAACACAATTCAATCCATTTAATTGGCTAAAAAGGCTATTAAACTATTCACCACCACACCATTACAATTTCAAAACTTATTCATTTTGAGTGAAGCTTTGCTTTATTACATTTTATTCATACCAACCTAGATCGATTGAAGTGCCATTAGCTATTCTCTTTGTTATAAAAGTGAATAGACAAACGATGACAGGGAGGACCTAAATTGACCAATTACTTTAACTCGATAACTTAAGTACGTTACAGAGCTAAAAAACTTAACGACTACTAAATGGAACATTACGGAGTTATAGAATTACCATGATATTATTAGTTTGTCGAGTGGAACATGATACGGGCTATTTTTGGGTTATATTCCGTCCCGAAATAGAGGTAATCTATAACTGTCCTTTAATTAAGTCGACAAGAGAACAGTAATAGAAATGTGAGCGAATATTTCCAATTCGGGTTCACAGTGAGCATCAATTTTACACTGTTTACTTTAGCAAGGGGAGGGCTCAGCAAAAGTGGTGGGAACAAGCTTGCACCTTCAATTATTCGTTTCTGAAAATTCTCAACATTTATGAAATACTAGCTTTTGCCCGCGGCTTCGCACGCGTTAAGAAGAATAAGAAGAATAAGAAGAATAAGAAGAATAAGAATCTTTATTTGCAGAGACACGGTATTAGGTACAGGTGTTTTGGTAAATTACATAACGTACATGCATATCTCACCGCTCAATCGGTATGCAAATTTCGAGTAGACACTGGTACATACTACATTGACATAAATAAAAATAAATATTACAGTGTCATACACATACAAAAGTGTTATTTCAGATAATTCTATAAAATTTCAACAATCGAGATTATACAATCGCAATCTATTTAATTACACATAACACAAAATATTAAATTAAACATTATTCAATTACACGAAATATTAAATAAAACATTATTTAATTACACATAACACAAAATATTACATAAATTAAACATTATTAATTTATAATCTTTTTAATATTACTTACAAACAATCATCATATTGTGTTAGACACTACTTACGCATTGCATCATGCATTTTTGTGTTTAATAAATTCAGAAACCGTATAAAAACATTTGTCTAGTAACCACTTTTTAAGATTGATTCTGAATTTGGATAATGGGAGTTCTCTAATTGATTTTGGAATTGTGTTAAAAATATGGATCGTCATACAGCTACAGTTTTTTTTGTACAGAGTTGTTAGAATTCTCGGCAGAGCTAATTTTGTTATGTCGCGTGACTGGTATCTTTTATTATCACTCACTTTTTCAAATAACTGACTGTGCTTTTTAACAAATACTCCGATTTCATAAATATAAAGGCTACTTAAGGTTAATACATTTATTATTAGAAGTATTATTGTTTAGCAAGTTAGTGTATAAAATTAGGGCCTACAAAACTTCCTTGTACACAATATTCTTAACTAATTTGTCATTTGGCGCTTAACCTATCAAGCTACTGGGAGAACTTACTCGTGAGCAAGCAACATAGAACTGCCCATGAGAGAAGCAATGTTCTCTCAAGTCAATACCCGCAAATTTGAGAGTTTGCCCCTGAGACTTGTTTATAGTCATGGCTAGTCAAAAATCTAAGAAGATTTCTACAAACATCCCCTATTTCATCCCCTTATGTGTGGAATTTATCAAAAACTTTCTTAGCGGATGCCTACGTTATAGTACCTGTGTCCATGTAAAGTCTCAGCCCGATCGGTTTAATTTTGACAAAGTTTCATAAAAAATTTCATCCCCTATTTTATCCCCTTGGGGGTAGAATTTATCAAAATCCTTTCTTAGCGGATACCTACGTCATAACATCTACCTGCATGCCAAATTTCAGCCCGATCCGTCCAGTAGTTTGGGCTGTGCGTTGATGCATTAATTTCGATCGAATTTGATTACCATAAAAACGGTTCTAGTGAGTTAATCTTAAAAGATAGACATATACTGTCGCGGACATTTTTTTAGATCATTTCAATAGGAATAATTCTTTGATACACATATTTTTGGTATCTTGAACCGTTTTCGCAGCGCACGCAACGGAAGCCCTCAAGGATGAATAATTTTCCCCGTTTATTTCACATTTTCCGTTATTTCTTCGCTCCTAAGAGTTGCAACGTGATGTTATATAGCCTAAAGCCTTCCTCTATAAATGTTTTATTGAACACAAAAAGAATTTTTCGATTCGACCCAGTAGTTCCTGAGATTAGCGCGTTCAAACAAACAAACAAACAAACAAACAAACAAACAAACAAACAAACAAACTCTTCAGCTTTATAATATTAGTATAGATGAGTGTGCTATATCATATTTAATATGCAATGTGTTTAAACAAACGGTAGCCATATTCAATATTTTATGATGACATTCAATTTGAAATATCACTTCCATGTATGTAAATTAATAATATCAATGTAAATATGACTACAGTTTATTCTGAAATACCAAAATTAGATCTTCTACATACAAAATCGTCATCAGTTAATCAATCAGTTAACCTTTTGTAGGTTCCGACTCAAGATATTTTGACTATTGCTAGACCATTGTCTTCTTGACAATTTTTTTATTTCCATGCACAAAAACCATGTTCTACAATATGACCGAGCTCACCTAAAAACGTTGTATTTATATATAGAAAATATTATACTGCGGCTTAAATCTCTGCATGGGGCAAATATTTGGTGATTCAAAAATGCTTGTTTAAAGTTTCAGTGTCTTTTGTCAATCGGAAAAATCCCCGTGGCACGTGGCACGTGGCATCATAATTTTAATCTCAATTCCGGGTTAAAAGCAAAATCATCATGACGACTTATTTCATAACAATTACAAATATTTCAACATATTTTTTTATATTGAAATATAAAACGATCCGAGGCCGGCCCAGAAAGCGATGACGGGATGAATTAAACGTACACCGCGAAAACTGGTTCGAAGCGGCGCAAGATGGAGAATTGTGGAAGGACTTGGGAGAGGCCTTTGCCCAGCAGTGGGACACAAAAGACTAGGAAAAAAAATATTTGCTTTCGTATACTATATTAACGATCTACAAATGACAATATTCAATAAAGATACTTTATACATGCAATAAAGCGATTCGACTGAAATCGTAAAGATAATAATAATGTCTGACTAAGATCAAAAGTATTGTGTCCGTAATATGAGGTTTAAAAGCAGGACAGTTGTCATTGTAAAAGCAAAGCTGCGTACTACAGAGAGTACAACAGTATCTCGCTCCCACAAGGGACAGCTGATAGTAACCGCTCAGGTAATCCAATGGAGCCACTGACTGACGTTTAGAAGACAAATCCGAGTTGCTTGGATATGTCCCTCGGGACGAGTGCACCGGTATAACTAGTTGGCGGTTTATGGCGACTTCTGATTAGATTGGGCTATTTAATTACGGACAGCTCGACGTGCAGACTTGGCTATGCATCTGTGTTCACTAAGTTTCGGGATAACGTAGCCGCAACTTGTCGTTGTTCAAGTTTGACTTTTGAAACTTGCTATCTAATTACAGTAATTACAATTACATTAGTTGTTGTCCGCGACTTCGCCTGCTCGAATATTGGTTGTAGCGGTCAAATCTTACCCAGTCTGACGCTGTCAGTAAAAAAGTAACCTGTTTATTCAGGGTGTCAACTATCTCCATACCAAATCTCATTAAAATTGCCCGAGCCGTTTAACGTCTCTAACTAACGTCTACCCATACTTAAAAACATTGGCGTTTATAATATTAGTAGGATACATACAGTTCAGGCAATTATCTGTGCCAACGTATGTACCTTCTAAATAACCAACATACAAATTGTAAAACATTGTTAAATGTTGGATGTATACATAGTACCTACAACGCGAAATCCAATGAAACACTGAATACATTTTGAACTTGAATACCATGTTCCGCGAAACTGACTATAATCTGAGAATAGTTTGCATAGTTTAGAATCTTTAGAGATATTCAAAACGGAACGCGTATAGTCAGCGAGACATATTAGCTTAGCTTCGGAACAGCGGCAGGCGCGAGGGAACTGAAGGTGTTACTCCGAAGATAATACCTTTTAATTAGTTATTATACAATGCTCGAGCTTTCCGCCAGTAATAATAGTCGTGGCATTGTTTTCGCAACATAACTTAGAACACAATTTAATCCGATAAGATTTCCTGGTTGTGAAACCTGTTGTTTTCTACGTAAGGCTATGTTTTCTCTTATTTTGTATTGTTAATAGCTTAGAAAGTAAATCTTTTAAGCCTTTAAATTTAATTTATGTTTTATTTTCACTTTTTAAGGACATGGATTTTTTTAAGTTAGTTAATTATGGCCTCAAAATCAATAATTTACTTTCATAATTTTCACAGTATTAAAACGTATTCAAAAATAAATAAAATAGCTTCTATTTGACAGCTTCTAAAAGATTTAGCCAAATATTTTCTACTCAGAATTTGTCAACAGCGAAGCGAGTTGTAACATCCCGAGCAGACAATACTTAGCGTTCGTTCAAACACGACGGAAATTTGATAGCTATTGAGAAACTCGGAGTCTGCGCGACGGATACAGGAGCCAACAAGGTAACGTGCTAGTTACGGTAACAATATTTATGTACTGAAGTTACCATTTTATAACAAGAATATCTAATAACACTCCGATTTTTTTATTAGGAAATCTGAGTTGCAGTACTAACGAGTCTGGCAAAAGTAGTTTGAAGTATATTTGTCGGTTTTTAGACAGTAAAAACACCATCTTATCTCAAAATAAGCATCCTATTCTATATTTGTTATATCATCGGAGATTATCATAATGAGATACGGAAAAATGAACTGCAAAATGTTTTATTCTTAGTAGCCTTAATGAATATCATAAATAGTTCCAGCAATTTATCTCGGCTTCCGATCAAGATACTAGGAAAGTATTTATCGATAGAATGTTATCCAATAACTGCATTGTTTTCAACTCCCAGGGAATGCAAGCTTATCCTAGAAATTGTAATTTTTATTTATAGCATACCGCACCCTGCTTTGTTGATATTAAAAGTATTCTACGATTAAAGCTTTTCGCATACATTGGGTATCCTATAAAGACCTCACTATCTTAGTATTTTACTCATGTAAAGTACATAAATACATGTTCGGATTCGAAATTCTCTATATTCTATCGACTTACCTACTAGTAAATGCGTTAGAGGCTATGTTTTGTCTATTTTCTCTTACTAATTATCACCACAGCGTCCCCCTTTTTTGTTATACAGTCTTCCTTGTATTAGTATTATCTCATTTATCGCCATCGATTATTTGTTGAGAATCACGATTGACTATCTTAGAACAGTTAGAACCCAAAGCAAAAATAATCACTACATTGTAGGAATCTTCTCCATTGCTCATGACCTACCACAATTAGCCTTTGTCTGTCTTTGTTCCTAGTAAAGGAAATACTCACCAGAGCACCTTCCCGTCGTACTGCAAGAACCGCAGCAGTTGATCGTCGGGCACTCGCGACCTCTTTGGAGGCCGCACGTGCTTCCACCTCTCTTTCTCCGTGTAGGCATCCACGGGCAGCGATTCCTCTTTGGACAGTTCCATACCCTGAGATTCCAGCCATTCCTGTGGAAGAATAATAATTTTGACTGTTGAATGTAAAACATGTTGACTGTTCAATGATGAGCCTTTACGGTATTGGAAAGACTGGCGCAAGGAGGTTTTAAATTATAACTGAAGAGTAGTAACTCGATATGCCCACAACTTACAACGGTCGACATTTTTTCTCAAAGACACCACACTAATTAATTCAATATACTAATTATTACTATTATTTAGTAAATTACTACGAAATCATTTTTGATAACATACTTTTTTTATTAAAATTGTGTTGTAGGTTTGTTTAGGCACATTAGAGAAAAGTGTTCTTTGCACGATCTCAAAAGAGGAGGTTTTTCAATTCGACCGTGTAGAGGTATATTTTGAAACGTAAGGTACTTTTTTTGCCCCTACTGCCTCATTTCACCCTGTATATGCTAAAAACCCTATATTTTTATGTTTGCTCAGTATTGAATTTTAATGTATGTTTTTGTTAGGGTACTCATTACTGAAGCCGTATTTTTTTAAACCATTTTGTCACCGGATTTCATTAGATAATTATTTGGTGAATTAAAAAAAAAGTTTAGTTAATTTCTGAGTAGTATTAGATACAATCTGTTTTTTTATCGAATACCTAATGATGTAATCTACGTTTAGGTTGGTTAAAATAGGATATACTTATGGCAAGTCTTGAGCAACTAGTGCTTAATCATTGTGACATAGCATAATACCACAAGTCAAATACCGGCAGCAAATAGTTTTTCTTAACATTTGTGTAATTTTCTTCTTAACCTTGTTTTTGAACTAAATTGTGAGCTCTGTAAATGTTGAATAAGGTTTTCTTATTAAAAATCTCGATTCGCTTGTTTTTTAAACAATGCTTAGTGTTTGGTGATTAAAATGTCGATTTTAGTTTGTTTTTGTTGATTTGTAACGCTCTTTGTTTAGAAGTCCGATAAGAGGCGTTCATATTCGCAAAGAACTGTTAAAGAAATCTTAAATACGATTGAAAATTATTCTTAAGTTTTGCCTAACCTAATTTTTTTCTGTTAAAATGTGTTTTTTTTTGCATAAGTTGTGTCCAAGGCATGTTATAGAAAATTTCAAACGTGATGTCACAAGCCTCCGTGGCGCAATTGGCTAGCGCGTTCGGCTGTTAACCGAAAGGTTGGTGGTTCGAGCCCACCCGGGGGCGTAATATTTTTATTGATCAATTATTTCACATAAACTGTTGCAAAGATACTATTCTTAAAATGTATACCTGGTGTGAATGATAATTGTCATTTTATTTACGAAATGCTGATTAGTTTTAGTATTTGCTATCATATTTTGTTAAGGCGCTGTAATTGTCTTTCTGTCTTAAGTTTGCTTATGTCAATAACAACTAGAACAAACGTAATCATATAAAAATTATTCTTAAAGATATCTTTAACAAATAATCACTTGTTGCAGTACGTTAGATAATATCAATAAAGCGGCAGCTGTCACGTTACCTCAAATCAAATAAAGTAGACGATGACCTGATTTGCTCTAAATAAACTAAAAGGATACAAAACATGTCAAGTGCGTAATGGGGCCACAAATCAAATTAGGGGAAAACGCTACGAGATATGAGCATAATAAAAGTGGGACGTAAGAAATTGGAACATTTGATATAAGAAACCACTTCCTACATATTTGATAGTGAAAACTATCGTTATTGACGGTTATACCACTTAAATAAGTGTTATGACATGGTGTTATAACATGCCTTATCTATTTTTATTTCAATTTTTTTTTATTTTTTTACATTTTATCTCTGCACCGATAGGTAGACCAGCATATAATAGGTATGCGAGACACGAATCGCGTGCAGTCTACTCGTTGCTCTGAGAAACCTTGCAGGCGCTGTTAGTAACACTGACCTCGGCCGTGTCTCGTGTTTGGACGTAGTCGTGTTTGGTCGGTTACTGTGTAAATAGAACCTGGGCTCATTGTCTGTCCAGCTCAAACAGTGCCGACATCAGCGATATGATCTGAATGCACGAAGGCGATTCGGCTTGTATCTACGATACGTGAGGAATATTCCCTACATTACGGTTCAAAAACGTAGCACATTGTTGTTTTAGAATCTCTTGACATAGTTAACTTGCAGTTGATCTGTTCTTCTATTAAGTAATTACGGGTACCTTTTAAGTTGATAATTGTAAATCCCATTGTTACGCGGTTGGGTTAATATGGTCTTCGTGTACCTATTTGTTTTCTACAGTGCTTTTTGTCCATTGTCAGCTTTCACAGGGGTTCATGTGATAGGTAGCTGATTTAGCATGTTATTTTTAAATTGATGATTAAGAATACTTTAGTTACTTTAAGACTTGATGGTAAATTGGCTAGTGTCACCTTAACATAGAAAATAATACCTCTTACACTCAAACTTGGCGATTAAAATTAAAGAAAAAATAACAATACAGTAAATTAATGGTGATCTGTTTGTTTAATCTTATTAATTTCATGAAATCTACGCAATAATATGAGTTGACAGACTTAAGGTGAAATTATGTTAAGTAGTTGGTTTCTAACCTTGACCTCCTGCGAGGAAAGACGAAGATTAACCCAAAAATTAACTTTAAAATGTCATACATTTGCCGCTAAGTTTGAACATGTAGAAAGCCTCGTAAAACTAACACGCAATGTGTTACATGTAGGAAGCTGTTATCGGTGAAGTGGGAGATATCGACATACCAGTATAATATTATTTGTGCTCGCAAACACCGTAGGTATACTGTGTCATTACCTCCGCGCCGGCCGGTCGTGCTTAGCGACAGCTAGTTTGATAAACTTTAAAAAATACGTTTTAAAAATGTCGACGTTCTCGTTAGACAACCCGGTTTTCCGGTCATACATTGTGTATTCGGCGATACTGGCGGTTAAAGTGTTGGCAATGAGTATGCTAACGTCCATGACGCGACTGATTCGCGGTACAGTTGCAAACCCTGAAGATGCAAAGTTATTCAAGGGCACGAAGGTGAGGTTCGATGACCCCGCTGTGGAGAGAGTGCGACGGGCGCACCTCAACGATTTGGAGAACATTCCCGTGTTCTGGGTGTTGGCTGCGTTGTACGTGTCAACGAATCCCGTGACGGCGTGGGCCACGCTGTTGTTCCGTGTGTACACGTTAGGCCGGATCCTGCATACAATCGTCTACGCGGTCGTGCCGCTGCCGCAGCCAGCTCGCGCCATCGCCTTCGGTATCCCCTTGTTGGCCACTACTTACATGGGTGCGCAAGTTATACTGTACTATATAACAGCTTTGTAAATGAATATGTATGTTTAATAATGTTGTGACGTTTTTTTATTTGCTAGGTTTATGTTTTATAATAAATGCTTAGAGTAAATAATGGGTTTATTATTTATTTAGTGAACAAAATATTAAATTATTCTTTTTAAAACCTGAGTTGTTTTGAGTACGTTACTGATTAATTAAGTTATGATAAAAACTGAGTGAATTACATAAGTGTTTGTTACATACTAGATAGTTATCAGTTATCATTCGTTTTTGTTTAATCTCTGATTACGTATTATTCATAACATAACAAAATACGCCAAATGAAATAATCTGAGTGGAATGAATACATATGTTGTTATACATATTTACTTAATTTTATTTCCAAGACTGCCGTAATAAAATACATAGCAATACGCACTAAGAAATAAATAATATTGTTCTATAAACAAGATCGTTTCTCTTCTTAGGTTATGCACCAAAAGGATACTAATCACACGCAGTATCCAACTTTCCTTAAATAAGAAAATATGTTTTCCCAATAACCGTTTACATTTTAGTTGACAACGATTAATACCTCTTTAATCACTCGGTGGTTGTCAGTTATCCGTATGATTATTTACGGCTTATCATAAGGCTAAATAATGAATGTCAATTTATCTAAACGACAACAATAATAAAACCATATTTGTATAGCCAATGACCGAATAGAACCTTACTGAAAATACTAGACCTTCAACGATTATAACATTCTTCGATTTTATAAACAAAAACAGTTGTCTTCTCAGCACCGTAAAGCTATGTGCTAAAATTTCTAGGGTCTCTGTTGGGGGCGCGGTGAATGCGAAAGTGAACCCCATACCCCCGGCCATAGGCAGTTGAGGACGCTCCAGTAGTTTTAGCCAGAAAAGTCTGGCACACCCCTTCGTCAACCCCCTGACGAGGGACAGTCCCTGTGGATTTCCACGGGGATAAAAAATGGGCCTAGTATCACCTCTTAAGGTAATGCATTTGTAAAGGTACACCTGCACCAAGTTAATACGATATCGACAAGTCCAACGGTCAGGCCGAGCTGACGTTGTTGATAACATTTCGATAACCCAAATGGCAGGCCGGGGAGCGAATCGTTGCCCAGCAGATTGAATAACAAAAAAGGCCTTACCTAGATAATAACCAGGCAGGTAACAAAGTGGACTTTGCTCAGCTGTGGCCCGTGGCACATTTATTAAACTTTGACTGGTAGGTATTATTAATAATAGATATCAATGTACCGGTGGTGATTAAAATCTTACTAATATTGTAAACGCCAAAGTTTTTATGTATGGATCGATGTTTGTTACGTTTTCACGCTTAAAGTGCTGGATCAATTTTGCTGAAATTTTAAGGAAAATACAAGGGTACTTATTAACAGACTACGTCAGAGGGAGTAATGGAAAGGGGTAACGAAGTCGCGAGCAATAGTTAGTCTGTAATAATCGTACGACCGGCACATAGCAGAACTGTTGCTGGAGGTACCAACACAAGGGCTGTATCAATACAAGATTATTCCAGGTGATATTTAGAATGTATTCACACTATACACTCCGTCATATTTTATTTCAAAAATGGTGGCGAATTTGATTACTTAGCTACTATAATTATCACGCCTACACTGCAATAGCCAAATTGGTGTTATCAAAGTAGGCAGGTACAGTCGGTCATAACAGTCCGTAAACATTATCAAATTCACAAAACAATCAAGAACAGAAACACTTTTTTTACAAAAAAATACAACCTACTCAAACTTTTGTACCATTATGTTGAAGTACGTACTTCCTGGCTTCATCATCAGATCTGATAGTATAATTATTCTAATTGAACGCAAATGCTTCACTTAGGTACTGTAAAGAATACTAAAATCACTATACGTTTTCATTTAACATTTAAGAAGTGTTAACGTTTTCTTTATTTCGATTCACATTCAAGCAAAATTAACCAAGAAATTTTGGACAAACTTCGGTTTTGACGGTACATTATCTTATGCAAACCGAATGCAAGCTTGTAAAACATCGGAATTCGACTAGTCTAGTTAATAATATACCAGCTGTCGGCGTCGCAGTGATGCTTCAGCTGAGCAAGCGATTGTACCGACACCAGGTAATCGAAAAATTTAATGTCTGATGATTACAAGCCACAATTCACTGGCAAAATGACCAGTCATCGTGATCTATCTGGTAAACTATAAACATATAAAACTCATCGCTGTTGTAATTTACACCACTCATTCATCGGACATAACGTTGAACACACAAAGTCTGTTTCTGTTTGCAACATAATCACGAACAACTTCAAGCATCATGGTGTCGATAGATCTAGCGGCCCCTGTGGTCCAATCGTACCTGTTTTACTCCTCGGTTCTGGCTTTGAAGGTGTTCTTGATGAGCGCATTGACGGGAAAGGCACGATACCAACGGAACGTGTTTCCCAACCAAGAAGATACTCTTATCACCAAGGGAAAAGTGAAGTTCGATGATCCAGAGATAGAGCGACTGAGGCGTGCGCATCTCAACGACCTGGAGAACATCCCGGCGTTCTGGGTGCTGGGCGCGCTGTACCTGACCACGGGGCCGTCAGCCTCTCTCGCCACCACGCTGTTCAGGGTGTTCACCTTTGGCCGCATCACATATACTATTGTTTACGCCATCAAGCCCTTGCCCCAGCCAACGCGCTTTATTGCGTTCGCAATACCTCTTCTCATCAATACTTATATGGGTCTCACAGTGTTTCTAACTTATTTGGGTGCTTATTGAGTGGATTTGAAGTAAATATTGTGTGCGTGACTGCTGAGAGGTTGCCAGTTTTCTTCTAAAGAACTCTGGTTTATGGGACATATATTATGTTGCCTATACTTTAATGTAAAAACTAGAGAAGATTTTATGAAATGAAAACTGTAAACTGAAACTGAGTTTGTTTTTTCTTACCTGTGCCCGTGATTCGTTTTAGTCAGTAACTCTATTTCCTTAATTTCTTCATTCAATTCGTTGCCAGTCGGTAAAATTATCAATTAACGATACTTAAAGCCGAATATTTCTTAAAATTTCTTTCATAGTAAAACCGCAAAATATATAACTGGTAAAACTGACCACATCTAGATAATATTATTTTCGTTTTTAAGGAATTGTGTATTAAATATTGAAATTTTTAATTATGCATATAAGCAACATTTAATAATAATAAAAAAAACGCAAATCTATATATATAAAACTCTTCCGTTACTGACTGATTGACTGACTGATTGACTGACTGACTGACAGACAACGCACAGCCGAAACTACTGGTCGTAGAAAGCTGAAATTTGGCATGTAGGTTCCTTGAGATATGTAGGGGTGCACTAAGAAAGGATTTTTGGAAATTCGACCCCTAAGGGGGTAGAAAGGGGTCATAACGTTTCTATGAAAAATCTTATTCCTTGGGTTAATAAACTTGAAACTTAGCACAAACACGTATATGGTCAAGTAAATAAATTTGGCATTATATTTTATTCCGAACTACCCTCCAATAGTGATTTAGGGGGTTGCGATTGGGTGATTGATTGACTTTCGTGCAGCCATAACCGCTAGGTGTAGGAGTCTAATATTTTGAACAAAGCTTCCTTTAATGACGGGAGTGAGCATTAAAAAAAGATTTTTTGGAAATTCGACCCCTAAGGGGGTAAAAAAGGGGTCATAACGTTTCTATGAAAAATCTTATTCCTTGGGTTCATAAACTTGAAACAGCACAAACACGTATATAGTCAAGTAAATAAGTTTGGCATTATATTTTTTTTCAAACTACCCTCCAATAGTGATTTAGGGGGTTACGATTTGGTGACTGATTGATTAACGCACAGCCGAAACCTCTCGGTATAGAAGTCTGATATTTTGAACAAGGCTTCCTTTAGTAACACAATTGACCACTAAGAAGGGGTTTTTGGAGTAGCAAGCCCTTAGGTAGCGGGCGGGGGGGGGGGGGAGAGGAGATCAACTGATACTTATAATTTTTCTAGATAATTCAAATGGAAACAATTTTTTAGCCTATGAAAGAAAGTCCTGTCGAGATCATTAAAAAACACCACAATCCCAAATAACACGTGGGCGATGCCGCGAGCGGAAAGCTAGTATTTTATATTTCTTCTTTACACATCAGTGTACGGCGATGGCATACGTCCCCAAGTTGTAGGCGATTGTACACACTTAAGCCATTATGGTTATCGTAAAATATCAAATGATTGTAAGTGACAACAGACATACGAAAAAGTTCGTTATCATGACCCATATGGTGAATTATAAATACAAAGCTCAACGCTGTTATCATTTACATCAGTAATTCACCAGTCACGGCGTTGAACACACCGCCAGCGAACTTCTGTTTTGTGCGCAACTCAGTCACGAACAGCTTCAAGCATCATGGTGTCAATAGATCTAGCGGACCCTGTTGTCCAATCGTACCTGTTTTACTCCTCGGTTCTGGCTTTGAAGATGTTTTTGGTGGCCTTACTGACGTCAAAGACGCGAATTCAAAGGAACGTGTTTGCCAACCAGGAGGACGCTACTGTCTCTAAGGGAAAAGTCAAGTTTGATGATCCAGAGATAGAGCGAGTGAGGCGCGCGCACCTCAACGACCTGGAGAACATCCCGGCGTTCTGGGTGCTGGGCGCGCTGTACCTGACCACAGGGCCGTCAGCCTTCGTCGCCACCACACTTTTCAGAGTGTTCACCGCGTTCCGCATCCTGCACACTCTTGTCTACGCCGTCAAGCCCTTGCCCCAGCCTTCGCGCTTTATTGCGTTCGTAATACCTATGATCATCAACAATTACATGGGTCTTAGAGTGTTTTTAACTTATGTAGGTGCTTACTAAGTGGTTTTAAAGTAAATCGTTGTGTGCGTGACTGCTGAGAGGTTGTCAGTTTTCTTCTTAAAAACCCTGGCTCATAGGGGCATACATACTAGTGAAGATTTTATAAAATGAAAACTTTAAACTGAAACTGTGTTTGTTTTTTCTTAGCTGTGCCCGCGTCTCATTTCAGTCAGTAACTCTTATTCCTTAATTTCTTCATCAAATTCGTTGCTAATTGTACAATTCTCACTGAACGATACCTACTTACCTGAAGCCGACTATTCCTTAATATTTCTCGAGATATTAAAACCACAGCATAAATAAATAACAGGTAAAACTGACCGCATCTAGATAATGTTGTTTATGTTTATGAGGAATTGTGTATTAAGTATTGAACTTTTAAATTTTGAACATGACCAACATTTGATAAGTAATAATAAAAAAAAACGCCATTTATTCCATATTTTTCCTTAACACATCAATGTACGGACGATGGCATACGTCTTCAAGTTGTGAGCGACTGTACTTACGCCATTACGGTTATCGTAAAATATCAAATGATTCTAAGTGACAACAGACGGACAAAAAAGTTAGTTATCGTGACCTATATGGTAAATTATAAGTACATAAAGCTCAACGCTGTTATAATTTACATCAGTTATTCACCGGTCACGGCGTCGAACACACCGCCGATGAACGTCTGTTTTTGTGCGCAACTTAGTCACGAACAGCTTCAAGCATCATGGTGTCGATAGATCTAGCGGCCCCTGTGGTCCAATCGTACCTGTTTTACTCCTCGGTTCTGGCTTTGAAGATGTTTTTGGTGGCCTTACTGACGGGAAAGACGCGAGTCCAAAGGAACGTGTTTGCCAATCAGGAGGACGCTTCTGTCACTAATGGAAAAGTCAAGTTCGATGATCCAGAGATAGAGCGAGTGAGGCGCGCGCACCTCAACGACGTGGAGAATATCCCAGCGTTCTGGGTGCTGGGTGCGCTGTACCTGACCACGGGGCCGTCAGTCTTCGTCGCCACCACACTGTTCAGAGTGTTCACCGCGTTCCGCATCCTGCACACTCTTGTCTACGCCGTCAAGCCCTTGCCCCAGCCTTCGCGCTTTATTGCGTTCGTAATACCTATGTTCATCAACAATTACATGGGTCTTAGAGTGTTTTTAACTTATTTAAGTGCGTACTGAGTTAAATTGATCTTAATCTCCGTGTGGTGACTGAGTGGTTGACGTATACTTTTCTTACAGAACATGGTTGTGAGAGTTGCAGAATATGAACAATATCCATTTTATTTTGTTAGATATATGACAATATGGCTCCCTTAATTGTGTATTATTTGCTGTTATTGTAGTAGTAAATAAGATGAGACGAATGATTTGTGATTGACCAGATGAAAAACCACTTAATTTTTTTTATATCAATATTATCTCATTAATAGCATGAGTAGTAGTATAAGGATAAGGATAATAGTGTTACATATTACCTGCGACGCGGCGACGGTTAGATATTTCCGTCTCGTTTGTTTTGTAAAACATGTCATGTACCAACATTTCATTTATAAAGTTATCTACTGGTGTAAATAAAAACAAATTTTGGAAAGATGTTCCTACTGGCTGTGTTGACATTTATTTTACTTGTTTTTCTCTACTTATCTGTGTGTGTTGTAGGATCTGCCTATTTATGAAAAAACATTTCTAAATGACTGCTTGAATAAGAAGTATTAGTTAAGATTGCTTGTATTAAATATGTAAATCACTTATAATATCGTTTTTAATACTGCCTATGGCGGTAGGCATTATGATGCTTAACATAATAATATTAATAAATTTGCAAAAACACAAGCAGTTGAAAGAAAAAAATAACACAAATAAAGTTTAAAGGTTAATATTTAAACCTTTTATATATTCTTCGCGCAAGATAAGTGTCATCTTAAGCATTAATATGGAAGACCTTCAGTAAGACTAATGACTGGATAACGTCACTTAGTTAACTCTTAGAGGTAATGTAATGACAGATTAGACCTTATGAGTATATTTACTAACGTGGCATTTACATAATCGCGGTAAGGTATGGATGTGGAGAGCTTTTAGGCCACAAGACAGGGTTCCTGAAAAGATTAAACACTAAACGTGTGTCAGTCGTTAGCAATAATGTCGAACGATAATGTAGCTCAATATATCTTAATTCGTATTAAACTAAAACTGGTAACAGTGGCAAACGAGGAAGGCAGAATAATCATAAACGGTTGTTAGTTTGTTAATGACAGTGGTTGCTAACCACACTAACACAACAAAAGTAGGTAGGTAGAACCGGTTTATAAAAACAAAAAAATACAACGTGCCTCTCGCCAAAAAACTCGATTGGTCGAACCATTCAAGTTTTTAGAATTTAGCTGGAGGACCAAAGATGACTAGACGATAATTTGTTTTAACCACAAAGTAACCTAAGTAAGATGGAGCGGTGCACGAAAAGGACATACTTTCGATCAAGATTCAGTCGTCAAAAACCAAAGTAATATATGCGAATACCGTGTTTTTTTTCAGAAGGCTGGCCGTTTGACCACTGAGCCTTTGCTCTTGACAACCTGTTATCGAATATATATAAGGTGTGGCTGTAACTTCGCGTAGAATTAGCAAAACCGCAAAAATATGTTATGAATTTAGGCAATATGGTAAAATGGTATATAAATCAACGTTGGGTTACACTTTCAAGCAATAATAACTTTTTGGTTATCAAACGTCTTCACTTTAATTTTGCATTTAGTAACGCGCGGATCACCTGACATGCTCAGGCTATTGCATCATGCGAGTACCTACTAACTATGATAATGTTATCTTTCTGATGTAAAAAGTAATTTTGTGGACGTGATTAAGCCTAGTCCTGAACATTGATTCGCTTTATCTATTATTTTTTATCAAACCCCTGCAAATTACATGCCGAAATTATATATGAAGTAATCGACCGATTAAATAAAATTCGGTCATTTGAACTTTGTCGTTTCTAATCTTTTTGCTCATATACCTAAGTGATTATATTTTATCAGATAAATTATAATTTCTTAATGAACTTTAACCTTTAGATCTGAATAGGTGCAAGGTACAATACAAAACTAAATCATTAAAAATAAAAATTAAGACCTGAAGAAGTTAGTCTATTTGCCTCGGTTGTGTATTTGGTGTTAGTTCCTAAGCCTTGGCCAAGCTTAGTCAAAAGACACATGTCCTAGAAGTCTCATTTATGGAATTCAAATCTATTTGAAAATAATGCGTAGAGTATTTTCTTAAATAAACTCGGAACTGATATATCGACAAAATGCTTTTAGATGGCATTTTTTCAACATCGTATCGCGAGCAGAAAAGGTATGAGGCGGTGAGGATGACCACGGACCCCTCAGCCTTCCTCGCCACGAAGGTTTTCTTCGCATTGAGGTTAACTCTATTAAACATTTTTTTACAAAGTCAATTAGATGTATTATTGTTATTCCTTTTCACTTAGTCGACAATTCCAGGCTAGAATGATGATAATAATCATCACAGAAGTAAAGAGAAACTTATGAAAATGTTTTGAAACAATATTGTACAGGATTTTCTAAAGAATGAGTTCAATGAACCATATAACATAATATAAGACCGTACAATAAATACACAAACAAATATAGGTGAGTTTGGTAAAATACAGAAGCTAGATGAAGGTGGTCTTAGCAGTTGTATAAACAAAATTGCACATCACTATCTCAACTGCAATAATGTTTCTTGGGTCAAAAGTCAATTCGTTACACTTTGCTCTTGAATGATAATGATAAAAATAGAAAAGATAAGATAACGTTGTATATCTTACAATTATGGGTATTATCTGTTAGATATTTTTTCTTCGATAAACAGTCACGGTTGAGATATTAACATAAAAAGATCATTGCCCGAAATCCGACCCGCATTTAGGATGTTTGCGTTCAAAAACCAGCTAAGTATGTATAGTCGGAGTCAGAATTTTTTCCTTTACCCTTTTAAAGTACCGGATAAAGAAAAAAATATTTAAAATTGATATCTCAAAGTTGTCTATGAACCATGTAACTTTTACGTTTGTCAAATCTGTTCCTGATGTGGTGTGCAATAAAGAATGTTCTATCTATCTATCTCAAAAAGATTAATATTATAAAGAGGCTTAAAACAAATATTTACACTATAGAGAATTGGGGACCAATGTAGACTAGGTATAGGCAATTGGAGTACGTGGTTTCTAAACTCTTTTTTTTGGTCATTAAAGGTCAAAAGGTTATGGCTACTCTTCAACTTTTTGTCTCCCACAAGGTCATCGTTAGCACTTGAGATTATTGTAAGAGATGTTCATAACTAGTTACAATGATTTTTCGGCTGCTGATTGCTTGATTTTTTGCTACATTGAGTCTCTGATAAACTTCCGTGTTGAAGTATTTTTATCAATTTTAAAAAAGCCTCCTTCTTTAAGAGACTAATTCCTTGTGTTACGGAGTGTGCACAGATATTAAAACACACAAAGTCGATTAGATTTAGAAGATTTAGAACAAGCATTTGTGGATCACACAGAGTTCAGCCCGCGACATGTTACATACAGTAATCATGGCGCAATGCCGTGGTAACCTAATACCACTTGGTCCTTAGTTCAGTAGAGCATGTATGAGTTTTTTACCGCTCAAGGCCACTCTTTATCAGGAGATAGGATAGGTACACATATGACCCCTCCTCAAGGGTCAAGGTAAATAAGTAATTAAAAGTCGTTTATAACGCTAAGGGACGAATTGTTGTTGTTTTACCATAATTTAGGTGTACGCTTTAATGTTTATAACCATAATATGTTTCATACTACTAGTATAAATATAAATGCAAACGTGTAATATACGAATGTTTGATACCTCAGTTAATATCAATACACATTTTAAAACCGAGTCGCTTCCCGCGTCTATCCGTCCCTATGTATGTTTACATCTTTGAAACAACGCCATGAATATTGATGCGATTTTAAAAATAGACATAATGTTTCTACAAGAAGGTTTATATGTGCCATTATTATTGCACACAGTGCTGGAGCAGATTGCTTATACATTAAAAACCCAAAATAAATAATAGATAAGATGCTGATTCATTCATTGGTTTGACAATTCAATATTAATCTAGTTTTATCTAATCTCATATTTCGAGCATTGAGAGCTTAAAAGGAAAAATCTAATGATTAGATACCTACTTCGTTGTTTATGATTAATATTGATATAATTCCTGCAGATGTGGTATGCAATAGAAATCCAAGAGTTAATTGCCACAATTTAAAGGGATATTACTGTAGTTGAGGACGCGAGACGTCGCTAAACACATTGTCTGGTTGTACTTTGACCGGCCTAATCGTTCGTTCATCGTTGTAAAGTGACGACAGTGACAATTGGTGAAAATGATACTTATATTGAAGTTAATTCTATTTATTCTATTACTATATGTAAAGAACTATGGAAAGTATACAAGTAGGTTTTTGTTATACAATTAAAAGTGATTGTAATATTTGCAATATTTTGTTATAAAATATATTACACCGGTAGCAACATGCAATGCTACGTTCTCGTGTGTCGGTTTGAACTTTGAGACTTCGATAGCAACAATTATCCGAGTCAAGTTGATAAAGTTACTGCATAAGGCTATTTAAACGTCTTATAATTCTGACAAGAATCAAATGAAACTAATCCAAAAAAATGCAACCACAAGAATGTGTATGACCTCACGTTTCACGCCTGAGGGCCTGCCACCATAGGTTAATGTGATATTATAGCGGGTGTGGAAGAGAGACGCCACTCTAGGCCGTGTAGTGCACTTTCTTACTCCCACAACCGTATTAATATTACTCCAAGTGGTGTTGGTAGGCCCTCTGTTCCCCGTCCTCTTCCCGCTCATTATATAATGCTCGTAGTTGCCATTGCGCCTCTACTCGCCGCAACTTCAGAGCGAACCGGTTTCTCGAGGCTTCTATTTATGAATAACAAAACAATGCGCATGTTTTTGTTTAGGTGATGAAAACCAATGGCAGGTAACATCAGAATTATGCAATACCATTTTCGCGCTAATCATGGCTTCCAATTTTTTTGGTGGATTGATTTTTAATAAATTAATTTATCTTAAATGTGCAACAAAATAATTTAATTAAACTCTTGATTATATAGTTTATCATTTTGGTCAGGAATGTCAATAAATCTGCTTACTTAATGATAGACACGGTTTCAACAGCCGCCAAAGTACTAATTTTGTATTTAGCAAGCTAGTAAAGGTGAAAAAACTCCTCGTCATCGTGCAGCCACTGCTGCATAATTATGATATTAATTAAGTGTCAGAAACTTCACGCAACTAAAATTTCTTACAGTTAGTCGAGCAGCGTGTCGCCAACCTTTTTAAATAGATAGGTAACTTAAACTCAGTCTTTCACCGGTGCCTGCCGCCAGTCGACCGTTGATTTTCGAGTGAGCAACAGCGTGGCGACTGTAGCGAGCGCTAATAAAATAAACATTCAACATGGTGACGATATCTCTAACGGACCCAGCGGTCCAATCATACATTGTGTACTCCGCTGTGTTGGGCATGAAGATGTTTGCGGTAACTTTTCTGACAGCTAAGACACGGTACGCGAAGAAGACGTTTGCCAACGAAGAGGATGCAAAAGCCGCTAAGGGAAAAGTGAAGCTCGACGATCCAGACGTAGAGCGAGTGAGGCGCGCGCACCTCAACGACCTGGAGAACATCCCAGCGTTCTGGGTGCTGGGCGCGCTGTACCTGACCACAGGGCCGTCAACCTCCTTCGCTATCACGCTGTTCAGATTGTTCGCCGCGGGCCGCATCATACATACGATTGTTTATGCAGTGAAACCTTTGCCCCAGCCGGCGCGCGCTATTGCGTTCGGAGTGCCTATGTTTATTAACCTCTACATGGGAGTTAAGGTTATCCAAACGTATCTCAGTGCGTTGTAAGTAGGCAGCTAGTCTTAAGTCGATGTTCAACTATTTAATTTATGCGTGCGAGTTCGTACAGCCGCTTGATCTTTTGTAATATATGTACGAGTATGTTGTTATTTGGCCTCACACACTATCAACAGAATTTTATGTGACCATTATGTTCGGCCATTTTTGCTATTAATTTGGTATTGTTGTCCCTTTCTGTGTAATTCGTTAAAGAATGAATGAGTGAGAAAGATATTTTTAAAGGTTATATTTTAATAAATTTTTACACATGTGAGAATTGTTTCATTTTTCTATTATTATTTTAGAAATGAACCAACTTTTGTTTATCATATTTTGTATTCATGTTTCTTACACATACAAATATATACTATTGGAATACTGAACGATTCAATGGGAATATTCTGATCGTTAGTTTTATAGCAAGTCATTGACCTTGAAATGATAACGTTTCGCACGCGGGTGGCAAATTGTTTCAATGTTATCGATTTTAATTTTGTAATGGAGTTAATTAAAGTAAAACTGCTGTTTCCCATTTATTTCATTATTTGTTAACGAAGTATTTTATTAAGTAAACTAAAAACACTATCCTAGGTAAAAAAGTTGTATTTTTTTTAACACTTAACACATTTGCTGTACCTAGGTTCTAGACGTAAGGTAGGGACCTACATAGGTCGATTTTGATAATGAAAGTAGTTTTCCATTGGCCATTCCATTTTTCCATTTTCCATTCAATATTTTCTTTATCGATTAAATGTTTTAGGCGTGAAAGCGTATCAAATGTAGCAATCATACTCACAAACATTCACATTCACAATATCAAATCACAATTACTTAAGTTTTTAATTCATTTAACATTAAAGCTTCCACCACATTAAATATAAATCTAGTAAGCAAAAGAGTAACTTGGATGAAGAGAATAACCATAAAATAGTAATAAAATGTATAATTGACGGGCCTGTTGGTCTAGTGGTTAGTGACCCTGACTGCTATACTGGAGGTTGTGGGTTCGATTCCCACCCAAGACAAATGTTTGTGTGATGTGCACGATCATTTGTTTTGTATCTGGGTGTAATTTATCTATTTATTTTATTATAATGCATCACGAGTATATACACGAATCAAGTAGTTAAAATTATGTATTTCCGAGATGATCTGGTATTTATTTTATTTTTGGATGTCAGCGATAAGCTTCCAATATCCACAACATTAAAAAGAAAAATATCTAAATATTTTCGACAACCGCGTTGAAAGAAACAAACAGTTTCTAGAAAAAAAAAAATTAAACGTGTTTTTCAAGGACGTCAAGCAATGATAACTGGATAACAAATAAATGATGATAACAAACCAGTCATCGTGACGAACGACAATCATAATGATATTAAATACACCTATACGCTGTGAACATCTTAACGAGCATTCATTCCGTCGCTGAATTTCAAACAAGTAGCAGCGTCGTGGACGAAATCAAATATTAAAAAATGGTGTCGATATCGCTATCGGACCCAGCGGTCCAGTCATACATAGTGTACTCCGCGATTTTGGGTGTCAAGATGTTTGCTGTAGCTTTCCTAACGGGAAAAGTACGAAGCGCGAAGAAGATTTATGCTAACGATGAAGATGCAAAAGCCCTCAAGGGTAAAGTGAAGCTTGACGATCCAGACGTGGAGCGAGTGAGACGCGCGCACCTCAACGACCTGGAGAACATCCCGGCGTTCTGGGTGCTGGGCGCGCTGTACCTGACCACAGGGCCGTCAGCCTTCCTCGCCACCACGCTGTTCAGACTGTTCGCCGCGGGCCGCATCATACACACCATTGTTTACGCCGTCAAGCCCTTGCCCCAGCCGGCGCGCGGGCTTGCCTTTGGAGTACCCATGTTTATCAACATCTACATGGGATTCAAAATTATTCAAGCTTATGCCAGTGCCCTGTGAGTAAGGTGTACGTTATGATAGTTTATGTACAACTCGATGTGGAAGACTATTTTATACAAAAACCAGGATAGTCGAACTGATGAGTACTAAGTTTAATCAAATTAAATATAGTTTTTTTTACCTTATTTTGTCGTTTCATTTTAATTTGGTGAATAAAAACCAACAATCAGTTGAGCATTATAAGATCCTAATTCATTATTATAATGAGTACGATGAAGGAGTTCTTTTTTCATCATCTTCCTGCCCTTATCCCATTTTACTTGGGGTCGGCGCAACATGTTTTTTTTTTCTCAACATGTTGCTAATAGATTTGGCTATGGTTTTATAGTCGGCCGCCTGCCTGACACTAACCCTCTTTGGGAATGCGATTGTTGGTGGCTTACCCGCCACCATTCGGGTGACCCAAGGTGTTTGGTACAATGCACTGGGTCTTAAGGTCCATTAGTCGCCTTTTACGACACCCAGTGGAGGATATGGGGTGGCGCTATTCTTTATATCCGGACACCACACGGAATATCCGGACACCACACGGAATCGAATGAAGGAGTTCTTTTTTAAACTTTATATTTCACAATGTTAACGATTGTTTCTCTTTACCGTATAAATTAAGAAATGACGAATACTGGCGACTTGTTTTTTTTTTGTCTTTAGATATTATTAATTCACTTAATAAGTTGTGGAACTATTGGAAGCACACAGAAAAAGGTATCGAACGTATTCTCAAAATTTTAATACTGCACCATAATAGGTCGGGGAAAGTATTTTCGCATTATAGTATATATGAACTTGTAATAAAATCTTTCTCTCTCTAATAAAATTAGAATTTGGAATTAGGTATGTTCTTTAAAATTTTAACTTTCAATTATACCAAAACCGGCCAGATACAAATACTATAGCCAAAAAGATTTTATTACAAGTTCATACATAAATGCGATAAAACTTTTTTCCCGACCTAATATAAATCAGTGCCTCGTTTACCCCGTTTGGTTTTATAAAAAACTGCATTGAAATCGTAATACATAAATATAATATCTGAAACAAACAATGGGGTGATTGTTGAGTAATAGACACAGTAATATTCGATTGCATAGAAATCAAATCAGTAATTTAGTTCAGTCTGTCTTAACTTATAAGTACGGGCTGTATATATTTTTTGATTTGTGCTTCTTTGCAGGAGTTTTAACAAAGTGCATTCGTTTTACACGTTGTCATTTATTGTGTAGAAACATGTAACAGTATGTAACAACTTATCGTTTGATAAAATTTTCATCATATACTCACTCTATCTATACCATTGGCTATTCGTTGAGGATGCCAAGAGATAACAACAAAAATCAGTCATCGTGATAAGCAATTATCGTAGTGAGTATATAGAATAGTACACTGTAAGAAACTATCTTAACAAGCGATTATTCCGTCGCTGAATTTCGAGCGAGTAGTAGCGTGGCGAGCGCTAATAAACATTAAAAATGGTGACGATATTATTAGGGGACCCAGCGGTCCAATCATACATAGTATACTCAGCTGTTTTGGGTATGAAAATGTTCGCAGTAACTTTTCTAACAACAAAGGTACGAGTCTCAAAGAAGGTGTTTGCCAACGAAGAGGATGCAAAATCTGCTAAGGGAAAAGTGAAATTCGACGATCAAGACGTAGAGAGAGTGAGGCGCGCACACCTCAACGACCTGGAGAACATCCCGGCGTTCTGGGTGCTGGGTGCGCTGTACCTGACCACAGGGCCGTCAGCTTTCCTCGCTACCACACTGTTCAGACTGTTCGCCGCGGGCCGCATCATACACACCATTGTATACGCCGTGACGCCCTTGCCCCAGCCGGCGCGCGGGCTTGCATTCGGAGTGCCTATGTTTATCAACATCTACATGGGATTCAAAGTTATTCAAACTTATGCCAGTGCTCTGTGAGTCAGCTGAATGTGTAACTCTAGGTATATCTAAGTCTACAATAGTCGAATTGATGAAAAACTAAGTTTAATAAAGTAAAATATGTTTTCTTTTTTATTTTATCTAAGATGTCTTTTCATTTTAATTTGGTAAGTAAAAATTAAAAAAATATTTTTCATCAACAGTTTAATTTACCTCATAAATCAGGGAAAGACGAACACTGCCAGTAACCTAGCAACTAGTATTTTTTATATTTCAATTAACTTGAAAATTTGTAAAAGGTAAGGAAAAAGATATCACATTATATTACAACATTATATCACAATTATTACCTCGTTAACCCCACCTGACTTTATAAATTATATAGAATAATCGTAAGATATAATGTTATCTGAAACAAACAAATTCAAAATGCTCAGATTAATAGATATCTGAAAGATATCGCGAACCAAGTGGTGCTATCAATCCCTGACATATTTGTTGAATGATAAGGATAAGTAGGTTAAGTAATTTTGCCAGGTGCCTGTTTCACCCTGGAAAACAAAAAAGAAGCCTATGCAGCTATTCCCCCAGAGATCCGTAGATAATGCGCAAGCGATTCCGCGGCTCCAGAAAGGGAATAGACTAGATCACGAGGTTTTTAGTCAGCGAGACCTCGAAATATCCTCACACTGTGATTGTAGGTACTGATAAAAAGGTAACTTAATAACATGACCAAGAACAATGGCTGAAATATTACCTATCAAAATGATATTGGATATTTTCGTTTGAACGTTATCCTGTTTAAGACTGCTCGCAATGTTAACACAAGTATTGATTTTATATGTATGTTATAATCTTTGAATTCGTGGTATTAAAATGTCTTGTTATCAACCGATTCGATAGTAAATCAACACCAATTTGTATTACTAGACGAAAGACGAATGTGTAAGTAATCGTTTATTGACAGACAGAGTATTTTTTCGCTTTAATACTACATATCTTGTGGTGTGTGTTTTTTTTAAGTACGAAGAGAATGCATAATCCCTCAAGGGAAAATTGAAGCTCGATGACTCAGACGTGGAGCGAGTGAGACGCGCGCACTTCAACGACCTGGAGAACATCCCGGCGTTCTGGGTGCTGGGCGCGCTGTACCTGACCACGGGGCCGTCAGCCTTCCTCGCCACCACGCTGTTCAGACTGAACACCAAGGGTCCGATCGCGCACACCATTGTTTATGCCGTAAAGATAGTTTTTAAGCCAATGCATGGGATGGTGTTTGGCGTACCTCTTCTCATTAACATCTACATGGGACCTAAAGGTATAATCACTTATTCCGGTGTGACCTAGGCTATAGGTGTGCAACTACGCCTCATAGCATTTTATGTGCAAGTCGAACCGGAAGACACTCGTATGAATATACTGCGGCAGTCGAATATTGATTATGATGATTGGAGTAATATGTACCTACTTTGTTTACACCTATTTAAGTATTTATATGTCGTCTTAGTTTTTTGGTAAGTAACAAACAATAGCCAATTTAGTGTCCTAAAATCTATTTACTTGCACAGCGACTCTGTTGATAGCGTTCGTTTACACACTATGACGACTGGCATTAATTGTCAGGCTAGCACACTGCCAGCTAGCGATTTCAGCTGATTATCAGTAGTGTCTTGGATTAATTAAGGAAGTATAAATAACTAAGAAAAACATCTTGGTACGTGCCTGCGTTGGGATCGAATTCATTTTCAACCCAATTCATACATAAAACCGCAAGGCCTCCACAACAAGATTATATTAATCGTTTAATAGTATTCGATCATTATCATAATCGTAAGATATAATATCACATGAAACTCATAAAACTAAATAGATCAAATTAATTGATAATTAGAAGATATCGTGCTATCAGTCTCTTGATAAACTGATAAGTACAACAAGTATATTTATAGATTGTATGAAGATAAACTACCTGTACCTGTTACCCTGCTACTTCTATTGTTCTTCTGTTTTTTTTTTTCAGAATCTAATACTCCCGGTTCTGTTAATCCCAAAAGATCTAAGGCAACCTGAATCCCCACAAAATAATAACAAAAAAATTACCTGTACTATTGTTGTTACAAATGTCGTGGTGGCCTTGCGGTTCTTTACATGGATTTGTATGCACGAGGTGCAAGTTCGATCCCCAGCGCAGGCAAGTACCAATGTGACTTTTTCAAAGTTATATGTACTTTCTTATTCATTCTAAGACACTACTGACAAACGGTGAAGGAAAACACCGTGAGGAAACCTGGTTTCCAAGTATTGGAATCTGAAGTCACCAATCCGCAGTGAGCTAGCGTGGTGATCAATGCTCAAACCTTCCCTATATGGGAAGAGGTCTGTGCCCAGCAGTGGGACGTATGGAGGCTGGTTTATTTATTTTATATTGTTGTTATTACATAATTTTTATATCCAAGGACAATAAATAATAACCCAACTCAAATGATAATTACGTATCGTCGCATGCACGAAGTGTTTGCACAAATATTGATTTTAAAGGTGCATGTTTATGTTCGCTGATTTCGTGGTGTCAATATGTCCTGTTATCTACCCAATGTAAATAGAGTAATGTAGTGTTACTGTGTTACAATACTCGACATTAAAAATACTAACATTATTAACGGGAAACTATGTAAGCATGGATGGATGTTTGTAACTCTTTCACGCTCAAATTGCGGGATCGATTTTTAAGAAATTTGCTATGGAGTTTGGTGTCACCGTGGATTAACATATAAACTACTTTTTAGCCGACTGCATCAGAGAGAGAGGTAATTATTTTGAGCTATAAACGTCATTCGTACCGGTGTCACGGGCAACATCTAATCTATATATATAAAACTCTTCCGTTACTGACTGACTGACTGACTGACTGACTGACTGACTGACTGACTGACTGACTGACTGATCGACAACGCACAGCCAAAACTACTGGTCGTAGAAAGCTGAAATTTGGCATGTAGGTTCCTTGAGATATGTAGGGGTGCACTAAGAAAGGATTTTTGAAAATTCAACCCCTAAGGGGGTAAAAAGGGGTCATAACGTTTCTATGAAAAATCTTATTCCTTGGGTTTATAAACTTGAAACTTAGCACAAACACGTATATGGTCAAGTAAATAGGTTTGGCATTATATTTTTTTTCCAAACTACCCTCCAATCGTGATTTAGGGGGTTGCGATTGGATGACTGATTGACTTTCGCGCAGCCATAACCGCTCGGTGTAGGAGTCTAATATTTTGAAAAAAGCTTCTTTTACTGACGTGAGTGAGCATTAAAAAAAGATTTTTGGAAATTGTACCCCCAAGGGGGCGAAAAGGGGTAAAAACGTTTCTATGAAAAATGTTATTCCTTAGGTTTATAGACTTGAAAATTGGCACGAAAACGTACATAGGCAAGTAAATAAGTTTGGTAATATAAGTTTTTCCAAACTACCCTCCAATAGTGATTTAGGGGGTTGCGATTGGGTGACTGATTGACTTTCGCGCAGCCATAACCGCTCGGTGTAGGAGTCTAATATTTGAACAAAGCTTCCTTTACTGACGGGAGTGAGCATTAAAAAAAGATTTTTGGAAATTGTATCCCCAAGGGGGCGAAAAGAGGTAAAAACGTTTCTATGAAAAATGTTATTCCTTAGGTTTATAAACTTGAAAATTGGCACGAAAACGTACATTGGCAAGTAAATAAGTTTGGTAATGTAAGTTTTTCCAAACAACCCTCCAATCGTGATTTTGCGGGTGTGATTTGGTGACTGATTGATTAACGCACAGCCGAAACCTCTCGGTATAGAAGTCTGATATTTTGAACAAGGCTTCCTTTAGTAACACAATTGACCACTAAGAAGGGATTTTTATAGTAGCAAGCCCTTAGGTAGCGGGCGGTTTTTGTCTCGCTTTACTTTTTGTTACATAACGTAATCGACAAACTCCAAAACTACTTATCGTTTTCAAATATTCACCATTAGAAAGCTACATCATCCCTGAGTAACTAAAGCAATTAATTTAATATAATTCAAATTGTAACAATTTTTTAGCCTATGAAGGAAAGTCCTGTCGAGATCACTAAAAAACGCCACAATCCCTAACTACACGTGGGCGAAGCCGCGAGCGGAAAGCTAGTAATAAATAAACACCAAGTAATGTTACCCAGACATGGTCTTTGACTTGTCAGCAGAGATCCGCCCTCGAGGTTTGCCAAAGAGGAATGGAACGGAGCCTACTGAACATTAAACTTACTGACCGGATAAAAAACACCGTGATCCGTTCCACAACAAAAGTTGTAGACGTTACTCAAAAAGCTGCCACGCTAAAATGGAACTGGGCTGGGCACGTCTGTCGTCTGCCAATAAACCAATGGGCCAAAATAACAACCGAATGGTCTCTTGTACATAATAAACGTCAGCGAGGCAGACCCAGGCGGAGATGGCGAGATGACCTGGATTCATTTCTACCAAACTGGTCAACCGTGGCTCTTGAGAGAGGCAAGTGGAAGAAGAGTAGGGAGGCCTTTGCCCAGCAGTGGGACATCTCAGGCTAGTAATAATAATAATAATAATGTTACCCAGACGTTGAACGAAAATGTGAGCTGAGTATCAGACAGTGATTTTCTGATTATATTAGAACATTTAAAACCAGTTATGATTCAAATAACAGATATGAATATGAATCACAGCAGCCCACGCATGGGAGTAAAATCATTAAACGTTTTTGTCTGATAATTTGTGCTTGGTAAGAGTATTAAAGGTGATAAGAGTAATGTACTGAATTATGCATTGTCATTATATTTAATATCCAGACAAATACAATTATCCAGATATTTTCTATTGCCTGAATACTTTTATAACATACAGAAATTAACAACCATCCATGGATGTATGGATCAATGTTTTTCAGGATAATTTAAAAATAAAATGTAAAAGAAGAGTGTGAAGAAGCTGATCGCAAAAAAAGATTGGGAAAAGGCTACGCAGAGGTTACCTTACATGGAACGAAAGACTGCATTTGAAGCTGTAGGTTTTAGCTAGTCGCTAATGAATGTCATTATCACAGTGTAGGTACATAATGTGGTAGGTTTCTCGTAATGTCTCTCAGAAAAAAATTGAGACTAGCTCCCATACAACAAAAAAGTCACCTAAGAAGTTTTATCAGTTAAATACATTTGCAATGTTTTTTTTATAATAATCTGCAAGATTCTTTTGACCTAATTTATTAATTAAAAGGTTTTTATATTGCATCGTCATTACCTACCATTTGATAAAATTTTGCATCATATTTCTTTCTATGCCGTCAACTACGTGTTTAATAATGATGATATGCGATAAAAGCAAAAAAATACACATTCATCGTGATGAGTAGCTATTGTTTTATACATATAGACCTCAAAATTCTTCACGAGTAATTATTCGGTCGCTGAATTTCGAGCAAGTAGCAGCGTTGCGGACGCAATCAAACATTAAACATGGTGTCAATATCGTTAACGGACCCCGCGGTCCAGTCATACATAGTGTACTCCGCGGTTTTGGCGATGAAAATGTTTGCGATAACTTTGCTTACGGCAAAGGTACGAATGTCAAAGAAGGTGTTTGCTAATGCAGAAGATGCCAAAGCCAACCATGGAACAGTAAAGCTCGACGATCCAGACGTGGAGCGAGTGAGGCGCGCGCACCTCAACGACCTTTAGAACATCCCGGCGTTCTGGGTGCTGGGCGCGCTGTACCTGACCACAGGGCCGTCAACCTTCATCGCTACCACGCTGTTCAGATTGTTCACCGCGGGCCGCATCATTCACACTATCTTTTACGCCGTGACACCATTACCTCCGCCGGCGCGCGGAATCGGATTTATGTCGTCATTTTTTGTCAACCTCTACCTGGGACTACAAGTTATACTGTATTATTTCACATCCCTGTGAGTAAACACTTAAACATGACAATATTTTACAAAACGACGAAGGAAGACTTTTGATCGGATAGGAAGACTGCTTTAGTTAAATGGATGATTAAATTAGTTTATAAATATAAAATATACTTTATTTTAATTACTTATGTCGTTTTATTTTTGATAGGTAATAACCTTATTGTAAATCTATATAATCGTTATAACATGCGGTTCTATCACAACGCGGGAAAGTATCGACGTCACTTTTTTGTAGTGATATATGCTTTTTTTTATTATTTTAAGACAGTACTGACGAACGGGGAAGGAAAACATCATTAGGATACCTGAGTTACCGCGACCCTGGTACTCAAAGTGCTCCAGGAGCAACGTAGTGGGTTTTAGTCAGTAAAAGTCTGACACTCCCTCCTGCTGCGTCGACAGTGGGTGGGGTCAATTAATGATTTCCAAAGAAAAAAAGCGGATACCTGGGAGTACTAATATTAGGAACCTGGAATTGCCAACGCGCAGCATTGATTTTGCTTGTCAGTGCGGGCTGACAATTTCACATTCTACGCTCTGATGTGACGACTTCTTCTTACCCCATAAATTGGGGAAAGAGGATCACTAGCACTAAACGAGCAATTTACACTTTTATTGTCTAATCATATTTCAAAAACTTGATTAGTTGTAGAACTAAAGAAGGTATCGTTTTCTAAACTTGATTACGACAAGATATATAATGTGGGTTAGGTTTAGGAGGTAACCTCATCTGATTAGAAAACTATATTAAATTCGTAAGTCAAATTCGTACTAATATTAGAATCGCGAAAGTTTGTAAGTATAGGTGGACAGATATTTTTTACTCTTTCACGCTTAAACGACTAGAGCAATTATGATGAAATTGACAGACACAAACAATGTAAAAACTTTTATTTTTGTGTTTGTACCGATGTTATATTATTTTGCATGTTATTTCAATATTGCAAAGAGAACATCCAATTTTATTTAAATATTTGTAATAATAATTCAAGAAGAAGTTTTAAATGTACCACACAATATACTATAATATATTTGTCACTATTATATGATAAACAATATAAATATTATATTCCTTTCCTTAACATTCCCATAACGCCATCTAGTCTCTTATTAACTACTAACTTCCGCCCGCGACTCCGTCCGCGCGGATGATATTTTTTCAAAACTCAATATTTTTTTAAATACCCAACTTAGATTTTTTTTTATATTTTTCTGATAACTATCATGACTTGGCCTATCACCCGTTTCCGGCTTGACGTCGACTTCTGGGACACCCTGTATGTACCTATGTATATTTAAGATTTTTTTTTCTACGTATTTTTTCAGGATAAAAAGTATCCTATTTTGTGCCCAAGATAATAAGGTATAATTATACCAAGTTTCATTGAAATCGAACCGTTAGTTTTTTTTTTCATATATTTGGGTTTGGTATCGATCCAGTAACACCCCCTGCTTTTTATTTTTTTAATATTTTCAATGTACAGAATTGACCCTTCTACAGATTTATTATATGTATAGATAAATTACACCCGAAACACAACGAACAAATGATCGTGCTAATCACACAAACATTTGTCCTGGGTAGGAGTCGAACCCACAACCTCTGGTATAGCAGTCAGTCTACTAACCACTTGACCAACAGGTCCGTCAGAAGACAATATAAACGGGTTTATAAATGTTACTTAGTTCCTGTACTAATAACGTGCCCAAGGTCACTTAATATAATAATGACCCAACTTTTATGATAAATTAGTGAATAATTACATATTAACATTGTAGCTTGCACGAAGTGGTTAAACAATTGGTTATATTGATTTTACCAGTGCATGTTACGGTCTCTGATTTTGTGGTGACAATATGTCTGACTGTTACCCGTATCTAGCACAGATTAAAAAAGCTAGGCAGAAAAAAAATGAACAAAAAGTTACACGCAGTCGCAAATGAAACTTTCATCATATTTCCACACTATGCCGTCATCTAAGGATGATAAGCGATATTATGTAAAAAATACCCTTTCATCGTGATGAATAACGATCGTGGTATACATAGACCAGTATAAACTGTAGTATATCCGAACAAATCATTATTTCATTGCCAAATTTCAAGTGGATAGCAGCGTCGCGGACGCTATCAAATATTAAACATGGTGTCAATATCGCTAGCGGACCCTGCGGTCCAGTCATACATAGTGTATTCCGCAGTTTTGGCGATGAAAATGTTTGCAATAACTTTTCTAACGACAAAGGTACGAGTCTCAAAGAAGGTGTTTGCTAATGCAGAAGATGCCAAAGCTAACAATGGAACAGTGAAGTTTGACGATCCAGACGTGGAGCGAGTGAGGCGCGCGCACCTCAACGACCTGGAGAACATCCCGGCGTTCTGGGTGCTGGGCGCGCTGTACCTGACCACAGGGCCGTCAGCCTTCCTCGCCACCACGCTGTTCAGACTGTTCGCCGCGGGCCGGATCATTCACACTATCTTTTACGCCGTGACTTCAATCCCCCGCGTGCGCGGGTTTGGATTTGCCTCTTCATTTTTGGTCAACGTTTACATGGGGCTACAAGTAATACTGTTTTATTTAACTTCCCTGTGAGAAAACAAATATACCTACGTACCTAATAATATTTTATGTGTAACAAATTACTTAAGACTGTTTAATAATAAGTATTTAAACTCCTTTATGAGTGTGTGAATTAGTAAGTTGATAAAAATGAAATAAAAATTTTATACCTATCTACTTCTATTGTTTGATTTTGATTTAGTATAATTTATTAACCAATATGCAACATATTTAGTGGTATCCTGACCCAAAATTGTAGTTTTAGTACAGCAAGACAAAATAGCTGTAGTATCAGACTTAACACGATCCTAGTAGATATCGGTTAATATTTTTAAGGGATATGTAGCAAATAATGATAAAGAAATAATAACCCGACTACTGTGGGAAATAAAACCAGGCTACATAGACAGGTGGCTTATCAGACACCAATATCAGATTCAAAAACATCCTTCTGATTTCCACATATTTTAAAATACACCACATATTTGATTCGCGTATACGGCACCTTCTTTATGACATTAGACTTTTGTTGTTATTAAGTAAATTTTTGTTAATACATTTACAACTTAAAACGCGATTTCCTTTTTGATCCTAGCACAAAGCTTTATTTTAAAATTGAACTCAAAGTATGAAAATTACATCGTACCTACAACCGCACATCGAGTATCTTTCTCTAAAAACCCAGTACCTACAGCTTCAATAGTATCGTAACATGTTTGCACCTGCTCAGGCGATCACACCTAATGGACATTTTTAGATCACGTTTATATTTAGAAGTTATCAATAATAAACAATTCGATGATATTCTAATCAATAATAACACGTAAGTCTTGTGTGTAAACGATATCACGAAAATACTACATGTTATCAATTCCGTACTCATATTTTATTGATTTATATAGTATCTATGTATAGGTGCCTATAAGTATACTAGATATTATAGTATAAATAGCTGTTGTTAAGGTATTGTATTTTGGTTCAGTGTTGTAAGAGGCACTATGTAATTTGTTTTTAGCAAGTTTTCAAATACTAAACTATTTAAACATGGTTTATTTAAGAGCTACTATCATGTCTAACCTACACACGATAAAAACACAATTTTCACAACACATCAGTCGTTTTACAATACATCTTAATCCGTACTCCTACATTCCGAGATAAGATCCTTACATCTTACCCTATTTAGCGGTAACAGGTCAGTAAACCCAGAGATTTGATACCTCCGAAACTAATTGAGTGCAAAGAACATAAAGGGCGTGTATCAGTTTACTAGCTGGCCAGTGCCGGCTATAACCGTGACAGTTCCACTGTTCCCGGTAATAAACACATTTCTTTAAGCCCCACGACCTCCCTTTCGGCTTTATTCGGAAAGCCATTCGACGGTTTTACGGCAGCCATTCGTTTCGCATTATTGCTCTGTTATTGGATAGGAACCGCATTTTGAATTTTAAATGTGTTAGGAAATTATAAATTGCTATGCTAAATACAATTTTATACGTTCCGAAACTTGCGGAAGAGAAGGCAACCAACAGCCTCCTGAACTTTGTGCCGACTCACATTTTAGTATTACGTCATTCGGAGGGCGAAGTCCAATGATTATAATGTAAAGATAAGTTTCAAGGTTTAGAGATATGATGTAATAAACGAAATAATGTAAATATCTCCACAGGTGCTTCATAGTTGATAACAAGATATGTTTAGCATAAAAAAACATGTAAAAATACGTCGAAGTGTAATTTATTGCACAGTACAAAATTTCAGGTTTACGTATTTTAATTTTAAATACTCAATTTTTAAAGAATCGCATTAATTTACAATCGAATTGCAAAATATATAGCTTTGTGATAGGTAAACAAAATAGTCAATTAAAAGCCTGTAAAACTCACTTGTCTAACGAGTAAACGTGTTTCAACATATACTCAACTAGGTGCAGTCCTAGAATTGCAGTCGGCAGACACTTCAATAAAAGTCTCTTCTGTAAGCGTTACTTACTAAAATTGAACTAAGAGACTTGAAAACCACTTAACGCTGAAACGTTGGCTTGCTCTGAGAGGATTTCTAATCCTCTAAGCAATAAATTCTAAGGATATTTGGGCGTTCACGGAGCTCGATACTGAATTTAAAAGGAAAAATATTATTTATATTGTCTGGTCAAACGTGTATGTCGCATCGGCGAACTTAAAAATTTTTGAAGTAACGATTAAAGATTCGCAATCTTTAGTTACATGCTTTTAACAACAACATTACTTAAACTAGCAATACATATAACAAACGCTTAGAAATTTTGAACATTAAAGAAAAAAGGTCATACTAGCGTAAATGCGAGGTCTTTGCTATTCACCGTCAAAAAAAAGTAATAAAAAAGCAAATAAGTTGTGTCGTCGCCATATTGCCGACCTATGATCTTAAACAACGAGAGCGCGCAGTAGCGGGCCCCACTCGCGGTCTCGTCCGAGCGCGACCTTGCACCGCGCACACAAATTAAATAACCTAAAAATAGTTCGCCGCGTTTTCAACTATTCGTATCCCTGACACCCGTTCATTTCGCAACAGGGTAAGACAATTACATTTCTTTGCATGTGTTTTGCACTTCAATCAGCTCTAATTTAGTATCAGTAACATTAAGGTTGGCCTGTTATGCATGCAATAACGCTACTAACAAAGCATCAACTTATTTAAAATCCTGTTTGTAAACGAGTTGAGGAGAGAGTGAGACAGCACGACGGGTTATTGACCGTCTAGTTGATGGTATTGCCAATGTGTTTAGCCGTCAGATTACATTGTTGTGTACCGTTCACTCTCGTGGAACTGATTATGGTGTGACGCAACAACATAAACACAGGTGCCACTGCACTGTTTATTTGCAAACACATAAAAATTAGTTTAGTCAAGGTTTTTGCTTGTTAGGGAATAACTAATTTAGTTTAAAAACCAGGATCTAAAGACCTTTTGAGATGTAAAATAAAACAACCTATTAAGTAGATATAATTATGCATTAGGCACTACATCTATAACCTATCTGAGTACCTAAGTACATATCAGTACTGTAGGATTTACTGTAAACTATAGTACCTCGGAGTAGTAGATTAGCGGGAGCGAACAGACAGACAAAAACTAGAAAGACAAAATATTTTGGTGTGTGTACCGTATATATTATAATCATATGCGTGCAGTCAAAACGGTTATTTCAATATTACCACAGTCTAAATATATTTACAAACAGAACGGTTATTTCAATTTTATTTACCCGTATAGATAACTTTCACAACAAAAAAACAACTACTTTATAAAGTTGCAAAATCAAAACAAGTATGTTATTTTAGTGTCAAATATCTGTAATACAAATAATAAACACATTTTTTTTTCAAATCTTTATTTATTTACAGGGTTTTTTCTATATAGAAAATGCCACCCCGATGATTGAATACAAAAAATCTAGTAGTTACACTATATAAACATGTTATTATAACTAGGTAGGTAGAGAACCAGTTTATTGAGGAAGACAAGTTAATTCTACTTATAACTTTTTTTTTTATAATAACTTTCGTCAGAATGATTCATATTTAAGAGATATATAACGGTTTACTCACGTGTATTTATCGGGATAGCCCGACTAGTCGACTCGAGTCCCCGCCCGCGCGCGTCAGCTCATGATTAAGGACTCCGGTTGGGTTCGAAACTAGTCGGGCTATCCCAATAAATACGCGTGAGTAACCCGTTATATATCTCTTAAATATGAATCATTCTCACGAAAGTTATTATAAAAAAAAAGTTATAAGTAGAATTAACTTGTCTTCCTCAATAAACTTATTACATCAATATACTTATAACTTCATATCAACAATTTTACGGAAAATACATCTGGCTTCGGTTGATAATGGTAAGGCTAGAATACTATTATAGAAACCTACGTCATAAGGATTACCGAAAATTTGAGGTCTTTGGCTCTTATTACGGCGACACTCGTTGAGGATGTGGTGTACATCTTCTTTGACTCCACAGACAGCACAATTTGGCATGTGTCCGGATCGAAGTTTGAAAGCCATCAGGACTTCTTGTCTATTTATCCTGCTCGCATCAAACCAAATCTTACGTGGTGGCGACGGTTGGATCGTTTTATACCAAATACTTTTCTTAAATAAGATTTTGTCGAAATATTCAGACCAAAGTTTAGAGCATGCATCTTGGGCGTATGGTAACATTTCGGTGTGCCAACGAGAACATGTGTAATCCCTCCCATCCGATGCTGCTTCATTCGCTAAACGATGAACCTCCTCATTACCCTCTATTCCAATATGAGAAGGTATCCATTGCAGTACTACAGTTTTATATCTTGCCATAAGTTCAGATATTGTTTTTAATATAATATAAGCTATTGGAAATCCTTTTAATGATACAGTACACTCAATCAAATGAACAAGAGCACTTTTTGAATCGCAAAATATGACAAATCGTTCCCTGTCCAATGATTCTATATACGCCAATGCCTCGGCTATAGCTATCAGTTCTAAATGTAAAACTGATATTTCTGATACTACTGAAGTGTCAGTCACTGATATACAGAATTTACAAGAAATATTTTTTTGAGAATCATAAAATGCTGCGCCGCAGTACATACCTCGCCTTGAACCATCAGTATACACAGAATAGTAATTAGAATACATTTCATTTAGAGATTGGAGACAGACATACCTTAATTCAAATATGTTATAACTATGCTTCGGCTTATTAAGATAATTTAGTTCAGGCTTTACAATACACGATAAGTCTATATTGGTAACCCAAGTATCCATGGAAAACATTCCGATTTGACTGCTAGAATGAAAATATTCTCGGCAAAAAGATTCATGTAACTTAAGTAATAGTGGCTTATTCTTACTTTGCTTAAAACCTTCCAGTTCCTTTATTATAGGAAGTCCGTAACATTTACTCTTAAAATAGTAATTGATAGCTAAAAAATGGCGTCGTGTAAAAAGCGGAGGCAGTATTAATTCAGATTCCATTACATAAGCCGGTGTTGTAGAGCCGAACCCACCTATTATTCGTAAATACATAGTCTGTAATCGATCGAGTTCTCGATTATTTTTCGAATTATTTCCAAATAAAAAGCTACCAAAGTCCAACCGACTACGTATTAGAGTCATATATAAATGTCTAAGGTGGATGGGATGAGTTTTACATACAGGTTCTGCTAAAAGCTTGAAAATATTCATAAATTTAGATACTTCCTCATTTAGTTTTTTTATATGGTTATTCCAACGAAGCTGTCTATCTAACCAGAATCCTAGGTACCTTACAACTTTAACTGACTTTAACGCAATCCCGTTCCATTGCACATTGACAAGTGATTGTCGAGCACTCGTACTAAATACACAAATTTTACTTTTGTCCGGAGAAAATTTTAAACCAACTCTTGTAAGCATACTGTCTAGTACATTCAGTGCAGTCTGTATCTTGCTTTCTCCATCATCAAAAGAAGAGCAATGCACGTACAATGCGAAATCATCTGCGTTTTGATTTATGCATACATCGTTTTGTAATTGTTGACAAATATCCGACGTTACTATATTAAATAGCAATGAAGTCAGCGGATCACCTTGAGTTAAACCACTACGTAAATGACTTGTAGTCAACCCTTTCTCTGATTTTATATGAAGAACTCTTTTTTCATAGAAGCCCCAAAAATATTTACAAATACTTGGTCCTACTTTAAGGTTGTCCAAAATATTAATTAAAGCAGTAAGATTAACGTTATTATAGGCATTATCTATGTACAAAAAGCATCCCATAGTAAAATAGCCCCTTGAAAAACCCATTTGAATCTTAGTGACCAAACTACTTAAAGCATCCAACCGTGATCTACCTTTTCGAAATCCTACGGAATTATTAGGAAGAACACCTTGTTTTTCAATAAACCATTCCAGTCTGCGAAATAAAATATGATGAAATATTTTACAAATGCACGATAACAGGTATATGAATTGATATTTAGACTCTACATTGTGCTCATCAGCAGGTTTAAAGAAAGGCGTCACAGAAATATCTCGCCACTGGACGGGGACAAAGTTATGAGCAAGAAAACTATTATATAATGATAATAAGATGTTTTTACCTACATCGGGGAGGTTTTTTATCATCGAGTAGGATATGCCGTCACATCCAGGAGATATATCCTTGCGTTCAACACATTTATTCAGTTCTTGGATAGATATATTGCTTTCTATTATGGATGGGCCGCTGTGACCGATGGTAGGACGCGGTGCTGTTACATTATATGGTGCTAAGGAGTTTAACAGCTTAGTGACCGATTGATCATCTACGACATGTCTCGGTGAGCTGTGACTTTGCAGCCATTTGATCTTATGCCATAGTTCACTGGTCGAGGTAGTGTGATCAACAGAAGAACAAAATGTTTGCCAATTCAGTATTTTTGCCTGCCTTATTAACCTCTGCGCTTCATGCATCTTATTTTTAAGATGGCTGTGGTTTTCTGGATTAGGATTACGTCTAAATTTAGATAGTGCTTTTCGACGATCAGCCACAATTTGTGAAAGTGCTACGGTCCAATATGACTTACGAACAAATTCAGGAGACGTGATTTTAGGTTTTGTCATAAACTTAAAAAAAGGTATAAATCGCTCTGCAGCTTCGTTCACCTTGTCTATAAATGCATCATAAGCTTCCTGAAGGTCACAAGGTAGAGTCAGTTCAGAAAAAATTGTTTGCAAATGATTGCTATATGCATTCCAATCAGCTTTTCGAAAATTTCTTTTTTCACTTAAAAGCAAAGGGGGTTTGCACAGGATAGAAATTTTAATTATTAAATGATCACTGCCTAAGCTTTCATTTAGAACGTCCCAATTGACATTAAGAGCGATGTCTCTAGAAACTAAAGACACATCAGGGGAAGATTGTTGTAAGATGTTGTTAACTGTAACTTTTCGAGTAGGCGAGCCTTTATTTAAAATAAAAAAGTTATTGTCTAAAACTGATTTAAAAACCTTCTTACCCCTAGGGTCATTTTTATATGACCAGCTAAAGTGGTGCGCATTAAAATCACCTAAAATTATTGTTTCGTTTGGCCACAGTGATAATATATCATCCCAATCCTTGTCCGTAGTAGTGATCCCTGGTGGACAGTAAATTGCGATGACGTGTTTGATCGGGTTACGATTAAATATTTCTGCGCACACTATCTCGATTTTCTTGTTATTAATATTTACATGCCTATGTTGCGATTGAATGCTTTCGTGTACAAATATAGCTACACCGCCACGTGATTCATCTCGATCTGACCGATATACGTTATAACCTTTACAATTAAAATAACTATTTCTCTTTAGCCATGTCTCACTTAGGGCAGCTATATGTACTTTTTCTTGGTTTAAAATTTCACGAAATAATTTCAGTTTAGGTCTTATGTTTCGGGCATTCCACTGTATAATGTTTAAAGAAACTGAATTATTAGCCATTAGGATTAATAAAATCAAGCATAGGTTTTATCCACGTCAAATTAGCAAAAAAACTGTCTTTCACAAATTTAAACCATTCAAGGCATAATCTAAAAATAGATTCTATTTTTAATTTCCAACTCATCTGTTTAACAAAAATGACTTCTGCGATTCTGGAAAACAAATCGTGATTAAGAGAGCTTTCCTTGTTAGTACTTTCCGATCCTAAATTTGGTTCATTTCCGAATTCTGAGTTCAATGTCTGGTCATTTATAATTGGACATGTTTGGTCTATGGAAGACTGTGCATTTCTTGTTTGCTGAAGACTAGGACCAGCCAATATCCTCCCCTGATTGACAATGGGTTTTGAACGAACTTTTTCGGCATAAGTAGTCCCATGTGCTCTTCTAGATTCTAAACTTAATGCATGGTAGTTACTTTTAAGAACTGGAAACTGATCCGGATTGTCTAGGGCTATAGGATCCTGAGAGATGATGTTAGTGTTGGCAGAAACTGAAGATTCGGAAAATGTGTACAATTCTAAAGCTTTTCTGTACGTACACCTGGATTTAGCCATGATCTCTCTTAATTTTCGTTCCTTGATATAAACAGGGCAAGATTTGCTTAAAGATATGTGATTACCTTTACAGTTCACACAGAAATAACTCTCGGTTTGACAATTTTCATGAGGACCACCGCATTTAGGGCATATCCAAGTTTTTTTGGAACACATTTTTCGGATGTGACCAAACTTCCAACATAAAGAACATTGCGACACCTGGTGTATATAAGGCAGAACGTTAATTCTGATGTCATAAACGTAGACAAAACTTGGTAGACAGTCACCGTCAAAACAAAGTCGAACAGTTTCGCTTGGAGACCAAACACCTTCATCTTTAACGCGACGGTTGAGTCTTTTGACTGATAAAAGCTTGGCTGTGCCTGGAGAGGTAATTCTTTGATAGATATCGGCTTCACTTATATCAAGGTCTACATTCTTGATAAGACCATAACACATGGAGAGTTGCATGGCTCTTTGAAACTTCCATTCTCTGTTTAGAAAGTTTTTTTTATTAAAAAAGTTTTGGACACCGTCAGAGCTTTCGAAAGTTAGGCGTATTTTAAAAGGGTTGATATATTTAACCTGTTTAATTTGACTTATGTTATATTCTTTAAAGATACGTGCCAACGCGAACTGCTTTGGGAGACATTCTTTGGATGATATATAAACCTCACAATTATCTTCGTGCCTTAAATTGTTTGTATCGTGACGTACCTTTTTCTTAGTCGATTCATTTACATGTATCGTGTCAATGTTCGTATCCGGTTCCTCAGGAGAATCTTGTCTTTGCCTCTTCTCCGGTCTACCGGTCTCCGGTACTAGCTCAACTGGAATTTCTCCTTCTCTACTTGAACTTTCTGACAAATTTCCGTTTGAATTGTTTGTGTTTGCATCTTCTTGGAGTTCCCATTCCGATAAAAACTTCCGATAAATATTATCTTCTTCTTCAGCCATACTGAACGTATACTAGGCCGTGCAACCGAATTATACGGCGCACTCCCGTATCACTCCCCAAAACTTTTGTTAGATAACACGCAGTTAAATTTACTTTCAAATCCACGATCACTAATACACCCAGACCGCACGAGTATCGTGCGAAAGTGACAAGAAAATAAAATTAAAACACTTATATGATAACATTCGATAAAGATAATTGGACTTAGGTCGCAAGTTATAATAAATTCGATGTAATCTAAACAAATACTAATATAGCCACCACCTTCGACTTTTTGTGTAAGAAGTCATTTCTATAATTTATCTTAGATAATTTTACCATTTCCTTGGTGTTTACGCGTACCCAGTTGAAAAGCATTACTAAACTTATTTTTGATGACCGCCATTACAGGATAATAATAATAACTTCGACATTTTATTATCATCTCACCATTTTTAATGATCATTTCATTTGACCAACAATATTTATGTTATCTTTTTCTTCGTATAGTGGTAAAGCAGGACCAAACCGAGAAGATAATATCCGAATAAAGATTTTATGATATTTTTTAACAAAAAATATCTTATCATTTATATCTTTAATAATGATGATAACATAATCGACAAAGATCGCTACAAAAATATGATACGAAGATTTTTAACTTTTCCACTATCTTTAATATGTAGTAGGTACTTAGAACTACTTATATCAAATAACATGCCGACAACCGTTTTTATTATTATCTCTTTTAAGGGCCCCTTATTCCGAAAGTTTAGGCTAGTTTCCGTGTGGTGTCCGGATATAAAGAATAGCACCACCCCATATCCTCCACTGGGTGTCGTAAAAGGCGACTAATGGACCTTAAGACCCAGTGCACCTTACCAAGCACCTTGGGTCACCCGAATGGTGGCGGGTAAACAACCAACAATCGCATTCCCAAAGAGGGTTAGTGTCAGGCAGGCGGCCGACTATAAAACCATAGCCAAAACTTTAAGCAACACGTCTAGAAGACGTGTTGCGCCGACCCCAAATAAATAATTGGGATAAGGGCAGGGAATGATGAATGATGATGACTTACCTTGGTGAATAGATCACAGGAGACAGTATGGAAGACTTTCCCATAAATACAGATGTCTTTGCCGACGTCGAGGTCCTTCCAATGCCAGCACTCGCCGAGGTCGTTCTTGGGGATCTTTCCTCTCTTCACCAATCTCCCTTGCCATAATCCAGAGTTCTGAAATCAACATTTATTTAAATATCTCTAGGAACTGTAACAACATAATTAAAATAGTGTTATAGACGATTTAATTAAAGGTAAGATTTCGCTAAAAGAACTATGAAAAGTCAAACTTACAAATCTTTAAAACCTTTTTTGAAACACGAATGATGCATGAATTTGCTTATAAAAAGAACACAAGAGAAGTGTTATTACTTCGGTCATTATTATAACAGAAGGGAAATGATTATGAAGATGTGGGCCTAAGGCGTAGCCTCAAGCTCAATACGTCTACCAAACTCGAATGCTCCGTTATAAGAATTGTGCAGATTTTCATTTTTTTATACATTGGCGTTTTTTGTACTACTCCCGGGAGAAAGGAAATTTACCGAGCTCCAGGAACTTTCGAGAAACTCAATTTCCTATAGAGTTTAAAAATGTTCATTTACTTCATACTTTTCTCAGTTTATAAAAGTGCACGTTGACGCTGCAATAATAAATGATTTCAACAAAAAAGGAATGGTTTTTGTTTCATGATTGGTGATACATATATTTTAGAAGGTTATCTAATACAAAACAGATAACGAGCGATAATCTACATACCATTATTGTAATTGAAATCGTTATCGTCAGTGAGGTGATAAGAGTTCCTCTTTCCTTAAGAGGCAAGATTACTTATAAACCTACAATGTTTTCTAAAACCTAAGTTATTTAAAGTAAGATACATATAATTTTTAATCCTAAACTCAGAGAACCTGTTTTAGTGTTACAATAATGAATCATTTTAGGAGTATATAATAATAATAATTTATTGTTCAGTAACTTATAGCTAGATATTTTTTAGATTTGGCACTAGCCTCCACACTTGGATTCCCTGTGTCGTGGATGCTATATTAACTTATTTAGATATCTACATTATCTCACATGTTGTGCAGATAAAATCATTTTTACGTGAATAATAGCGGCCGGCCATTCACGGCAGAGATGCAGAACAAAGCGCGTGCAGCTGCCTGGCGACGCATTCACCGCGAGACAAATGCGTGCTCATTTGCAAGCTCCGTTTCAGATTCCCTCACAATTGGTACAGAATTTTCCCATTCGTAAATGTCACGCGGAATGAAAAAGATTTATTACTTCTGACAGATTTATTCGAGAAATAGATTTTGAAGTCAATATAACACCAACATACGAACTAAATATGTTGTCGCATCCTTATATTACATCATAAAGAAGTCTATGAAGCATTCAGGGTTGACATTGGTTATGAATATATTTTCATGCTTTATGAAAGTTATGCTACGGTATGTAGAGTTATGGCGTAGTATTAGTCGTAGATGACACGCCTTCACATGACGTAATGCAGATAATTCGGTAACGCGCTACGACGCTCGACATTACGACGGCAACAGTGCTACGACCGCGCTACGCGTACCACAAGATACTCCCACAACTCAATCATAATATTATTATGAGGTTTAATATTTCTGACTTCAAAAGGTAGGATTTTTTTTCGTAATAATATGTTTATATACTACATTTAATATGCAGAAGCTTTTTCTCCAAAATTATGTCAAGATTAATTTATTATGCTTCCAAAATGTCATAATACACTCATACGTATAATTTAATTTTATGAACACAACAGAAAAGCTTCATTACCCTCTAAAAGCTCGCAGTATATTGTGGGTATATGTCACAAACCTACGCAAACAAAACTTCGCCTGAATACCCAGTTAAATGCAGCCACATACGCCACTTTTTTAAATAAAGCCTTTTTGGTAAAACAAAGGTTCATTCTGAGGCACCGCATATGAAGGTGGTGAAATAGTTTAGTAGGGTCGGTGTCGGCACTAGATTGGCCATGCTAAGCATAATATTGTTTCACGAAACACGCGGCGCCGCAATGGCCACATAGAATAACAAATAAGAAAAAGAAAATCAATGCGAGAATCCTGCAGAATAAGCAAAGACAGTTAAATTGCATTTAAGCAGGAGGAGATAGAAACGGCTGCATCTATATAGTGGTGATTTATTGGTAGTAACTTCATCCTACAGATGATCCTATTATTTATTTTTCAATCTATTATAATTATTGGTTTAATGCTTTTGATCTTTATTTTGGATTAGGTTTAGGTATTTTTATTTTTACCCTTTGTTTTGAAAAACAGGCAGAAGTATTTTTAAACTTGTTACAATTACGCGATACTGATATCGCTGTCAAACATGACACTTTCTCTTTGTGCAAAATACATATTATTATTCAGACAATGACATGCTGTTAAAAATGAACCGATGGTATGCCTATAGGTTTAGCCTTTAATTAATGGTACCAAAATTCTCTTACAAAGTTAAAATTAGAAAAGTCGATTGATCCTCTGTACTTTCATAAGACTGTATTGGCAGACGTAGACCACCAGACTTTAAATCTAGTCATTTGAATATGTCCGACAATACGTTCTGAAGTGTATAGTGAATAAATAAATGTTAAACAATAAGTGTCATATCTCTGGATTGTGGAAACTAAGGTAAACAAGATAACAGTTTCGTGTTAATACACCATGAACATTAACACGCGGAAATGGGTATTTTAAAACTAATTTGCGTGCAAATTGTGGTACACCGAGACAAGTTTTTATACTATAAGAAAATGTGCATATTTATTTATCTAGAGTCCAGAGTTCAGTATTAAAGTGGACAATAATATTACTTACTAACTAACTACACTGGACAGCAAATAAACCGGGCCACCCACTACCTCGGAACTCTAATCCGATTTTCTCGAAAAGTACACAACTTACAAACATCAAAGTTATACCTACAGAAAGAACATTTCTTAACGATTAAAATGAAGGGAAATGCATTGGGATTTATCAATTTATCAAGCGTTTATAAAGATTTCACAAAGAAGAGTCATTTTACAGCCGTGTGAACTTTTAGTAATGACCCAGTGAAAACAAAATTTTAAACCGAAAACAAAGAAAAAATTAAAAAAACGTTTTTGTTCAGTATTGAGTGTTTCCTCCCCTTGCTCAAATAACTGCTAGCATCCTCGAATTCATAGACCTCACGAGCCTGACAATGAAATCTTGGGGAATTTCACCCCACCCTCCTTCAATTGCGATTTTCAGCTCTCGGAGCCTTGACGGAGCAGGTACCCGGGCTCGAACTCGACGTTTCAGCTCATCCCATTAATGCTCTATCGGATTTAAGTCCGGGCTACGAGCTGGCCACGCCATCGTGCGAATGCCGACGTCGTGTAGACATTGTGTTACCACATAAGCAACATGAGGCCGTGCATTATCATGCATCAACTGCATATCCTGCCCGATATAACCTGCGTAAGGTACCACATGGTCTGCGAGGATTTCAGTGATGTAGCGATGAGAAGTTAATCCACGTTAAATCCAAAAACTAACGCTGTGTGTGCGGTTAATAAGATACCGCCCCAGATCATAACAGATCCTCCACCATAAGCAACAGTTTCCTCAATACAACACTGAGAATAACGTTCTCCAGGGCGACGATATACTCTCTGACGTCGACCACTTCCATGTAGACTCATCCTGGTCTCATCAGTGAAGAGTACATTGCCCCATTGTTCTTACGTCCAATCCCTATGCTCTCGAGCAAATTCAAGTCGTGCTCGACGGTGGGCTACTGTTAATGCGGGGCCTGTTGCAGCTCTCTTTGGAGTCAGGTTCCGTTCAGCAAGTCTCCTTCTGACGGTATCTGAACTTATCACGACTTGGCGTTCATCACGCAGACTTTGTTGGACTTGAACTGCGTTGAGGCGACGATTTCGCAAAACAGAAGGTTGGATATAACGATCATTTGCTGCTGATGTTGCCCTAGATCGGCCCGTACCTGGGCGGCGATCAAATGCGCCAGTCTCTAGGTATCGTCTGTAAACTCGTTGCACCGAAAATCTGCTGATTCGAAGTCTTCGAGCGACTTCACGTTGCCCAAAGCCTGCTTGAAGTAGTGTAACAGCTTGAGTCGCTTCCTGAGGCGTCGTATCCATTATTGACTAAACAAAGTAGCAAAAATACAACGCGTCTTAGTAAGCTATGGATAAAAACTAAAGAAATGATAAAAAATATCCGTTTACTCTCACTTTAGAAGAAATGAACGCTAAGCGCGAACTCTAGTCAAAACAGAGCAAATTGTGAGCATTGTGTTTATAGCTTGATTACAATGTGAGTTGATGGTACTTTAAATTAAATTCATAGTCAATTTAATTGTAAAAAAACGCTCTTTCTGTAGATATAACTTTCATATTTATAAGTTTTATACTTTTTGAGAAAATCGGATTAGAGTGTCAAGGTAGCGAGTGGCCCGATTTATTTGCTGTCCAGTGTATATAAGTAGTTTACTTAGATGAATGAATATTATAATTCATTCATTCAGCCTTAAATGTCCTCATTGAGATATTTTTTTTAAAAGCTTGAAGACTGCTATGAAAATATTCAATTTATTCAGCCACGGCGTTAGTTTTAAATATCATTGACGACCCAATCGGCGCGGTACACTGGCGTTTAAGTGTTTTTCGATTTCCGAACGGAACAATTGTTGGTGCGATGCGTTTTTGTTTCGCATTCGCTTTGATATTTAATTTCGTGCATGTTATTTTACAGTGTCGGAACTACTATACATTACAAAAGTGAAACATGATAGGAAAGAATATGTGATTAAAAACACCTTGCTTGTTGACCTCATGATATGATCACTGTAAATGTTTTTAAGGTTGTCTCGACAATTAGTAATCAGCAATGTGATAAATTGAAAAACTTATTACATACCTGAACTCGCGGTTCCATGACGGTAATCGAGTCATCTTCTAGAAAGTACACGATGTTAACGATACGGACTCTGTAGTGCTCGTCAGGGTTGTCAAAAACTGGTTGTTTGAAGAAAGCCGTGAAGTTGAGGCAGCGCTTGTCATAGTGCACCCAGTGGGGCACCACGGCCGGCAGTGCTGGCTGCTTCACGCGCCCGTACGTTAACGATGGGTCATAGCTAGAAATTGTTTAAACATTATAAGCAACTCTAGCCTATATAGGTTAGAAAGGTAAAGCAAAACAAGAAACTACAAAGATTTATGTTGTTTTAACAATGAGTCAACTCAAGTGCATTCAATATATTGACTTGTAATGAACAATTTACAGGTTAAAACTGATAGGATCTCCGTAGATTCAAATTAAACAACAAAAATTAAAGCTCAGAGTTGAACACGATACATATTAACAGTAAAAACATGTTTTTATTTCATAAATGCTAGTGAATTTTGTTTAAAAATGTTAAAGTTGTCAGAAAATATAACGCGGGTTATTGTTATTTAAATGCGAACTGTGAGGATTTTCATTTACGTTGCGGGCTTCGACATGTAAATGTTTTTTTTAATTTCCGTTTCTTTGTTTTGGGAGCATACACAATAGTTCCTATAATGGATTGCCTGACAAAAATGACTAATGTTAGATAAATTTGTTTGGAAAAAATCTTTTACTGACTGAATTCTTAATATAGCTTTAAATCCAGCACATAGAAGAACTAAAGTTTTTCGCTTAGCCTCGCCCAATTTCCGCATAGAATTAACGGTGTACAGCCCACAGATAGTTTCGAGTTGCGCATGTTTGATTAATGTTTGTAACATGCACGGCACAAGTAAAAATCCCGCGAGGGAAAAGTTTCCTTCAAATGAAACCAACCGCATTAACATCAGTTCACTTGTTTTGAAGCCGACATGGGACAGACAAAGGCTTCACAACTTTATTATATGCCTTTGTCACGAGCTTAAAAAAAGTAAACAACGAGATATGTAGGGCAAGCTCCATCAACATGTTTTGTTCGTAAAAAGGGTAAATACGTTTTTATTAAGCTGTCGAATTAAATATTTAAAAGGCTACCTACGTATGTAAAGTGAAAGCGCAAGAAATATTCCACATATTAATTCTCAAATACGCCGCGTTTCTGACTCAGAATATGTTGATAAAAGGTTATCGACATTTGTGGACCTGCGGTTTCGCCGAACATTCCATGGAATGGCCTGAGGAGTGACTTTGAATTCTTGGTGGATGATTGCCAAATAATTATGTGCCTACTGTCGAATATTTCAGTCGGCTGTTTGTTGGCACTCGACAAACGACTATTTTCTCTAATTCAAGCCAACTACGCCGCGCGCCTGAATAGTTAGAATAGCAAATTGGAATAACGTGTTATTGCTACTTATACTTGATAGGAAAACGTTGCAAATTTTTTCCTCCACATTTAAATTTAACCTTTTCTGAATGAATTAGGGCAATGACATTTTTTGTGACTTATTTTATAAGTACCTTTTATTAAGGTACTCAATAAATGCGCAAAAACATGCATGCAACATAACACATTAAAGAACATTTGCTACATTACACAACTAAATAAAGGTGACTTACTTGACTGAATCTTCTGGAAGCGCGAAGGCGTTGCTATCGACGTCTGTGGCAGTGCCCCCCGGGCCTCGGATGTTCGTATCATGGAATCTGTGTCCCTGGTAGTAGCGTAGCGAACTTTTTATGTGATATTGCGTCTTTGTCGGATCCGAGAACGTAAGACCCGGTAGTTTTGGAAGTCCCCAGGCCATGGCGAACTTTAACAAACGTTTCATGTTAGTAAACTATAACTACGCATAAAACTACACTGTCGGGTGGCTTTTGAAGATTTATTCTCAATTCTAATATTCCCAGACCTCAGAATACTAGATAGAATGTAATAAGAACCTTTGTGTGAATCATGTTTAGGCGACAACAATTAATAACTTGACATTGTGCCTGCTGAGCCAGGCCTCGTCAACACTTTGTTGGCTAACAACTAGAACAGAGTACACTTTAATAAAGGCGCTTAGCAAAACTATAACCCCACTGCATGCTCACTAAGTTAGTTTTATTCGTGAAAGCAACATTCAACTGTATGATATATTCGTTTCTCTTTTGTCTACCGACGAGTGGCACTGAGCGTAACCAACTAGCATTGTTATTTACTTAACATTTGCTTTAGAAACGGTTCCACTTCTCCGTGTTAGATAAATCTACTCAAACTTTAGTAAAACGCCCCGCAGCTGTATAATGTCACTCATACATTTTAGCGTATGTACTATATACATATATAAAGGTTTCTATAATTATGCTTATAACTGAAAATGATAAGCAAAATTATTATTCCGGTATAACTTGCACAATTAATAACATAGTAAAAAACATAAATTCCTAATCGCCACACCCATGTAGGTACAGGTATTCCATGAAATAACAAGACATCATTTCAAAACATACTTAAATTAAATAAAGATGTCCAAAGTTATCACACCGTAGGGCAAAAGCCACTTTCGTGGAACGATAGAATATACTTAAAAAAAACTTGAATAAAAATGTAAGTCATTTTCCTCTTTCTGTTACTATTGAATACTAAAATACATGCTAAAAACACAGATTTTTATGTTAAATAAATGAGGTGTATCATGGCTATAGAATGTACGGGAAGATAAGCCTTAAACGTGTTGTCTGAACCGGTCGATCTCCTCGAACCAAGTGTATCACGTTCACGCATCACGCAATGGAGGAAGCGTTACTCGCACTAAGGAAATTAACCGCTCTGATGGTATTACGAGGGTGGAAATATTCTTACCTACTTCATTCTATTAATACATTATCGCTTTTATACTTAAAAGGCATTTTTATACAAAAAATACTTTAGTAAATGAAGGAAGATGATGATAATAAATCGTGTTTAGATTTATGCAGGCATTTTTTAATTTTGCATAAATCACTATAGGTACCCTTTTATTTTTTCCAGCAGAAGAAGGATTAAAGCAGAACAGATCGCGACATACATTATTATGAGTGGATGTAAACGAAAATATCTTAAACTGAAAATATAAAACACAACGGTTATGAAGCCTGTATACATTTGTAAGGCTGAAAACACCGCGTGTTGAGCCAGATTTTTATGTGAACTTGTATAGGTATCTACTGAAATATAAATATTTACAAAGCATTGAATATATTCTTTACAAACTCTATGAATACTGATTCGTTATTTTTAGTATTTATACTTAGAATTCTGAATGCTATAACGTTCATAACATAATGAAATTATTTTTCCTTGGAAACTCGCGTAGGTAGGTGGTAAATGCCGACAGAGGGTATTACGAATAAAATAATAAATTCTTACCTAAAATAGAACGTAGAAGACGATAAGTTGATGTGAATAAATAACGATGCTTTATAAAACTCCAAACTAAAGACGAAAATACAACGAAACAGTCGCTTCGAAAAAATAAGCAAATATGACAACACTGTTGTCAGGATGACAGCTGCTTGAATTATAAACAATGTGTTGCTAGGCAAAGCTACCCTTATACAGTTTGTTGATACGAGTCACCTCTTTGTTGATAATCAATAATCTCATTTGTGACTAAATTTCCCTAAAGTAGTTCCCGAGCTAGCTAGTTCCCGCACATGCGTCGCGACGCTTTGGTTGTCAAGTGCACTTAAATTAGCATGCATCGAGGGGCTGTTGTGCTCCGGTCATCAACCTCAGTGTTACATACTGAATAAAATTGATGATTAATTGAAGACGAATATAAAGCTACTACGAATTTAATTCTGAATTATTAGGTTCTGTAAAATTTTCCAAAACATTACCACAACGTTTAAATTTATTTAACACAAACTTTCAAGACGTTACTGAATTTGTAGAGTAGCGTATCTAAGTCTAGCCGTAGACATATATCTAGACTAAGTCACTTCAAATCCTCGACTCTGTAGTTATTGCTGGAACAACTGTCTAGACATACCTAAAACCAGTCTAACAGCAGCCAACTTTTATACACGAGATAGGGCTTGATAAATATATGGCTGAAAACGATTATAAAAGTCGAAAGGTACAAAAAGTGTTTTATGAGCCACAGCGGCAGGTGAAATGTGAGAGACATAGATGGGCTCTGTAGCGGGACGTTGATTAATGTGCTCCGGCTGTGAGCACCAATAGATAGCCTTTATCAAAAGTGTCGAAGTACAACGTCACTCACAAGCCCCGTAATTGGGGCTTCATGCATAAATAATCCTGAATGTAACTCATATTGGCAATTTATTATATTTTTTCAATATAGTTTTGGTATTTATGTCACTCAACTATGGAGTTAAGTTCATCAATACGCTAGAAATAAACCTTAATTGATAATATGTTTAGTTAAATAACAATAGAATTAAAATGAGAAACACAGCAACATTCGAAATAAATGAAAACCACTTCTCAACACAATTGCTGTTAATTGAACTTTGCTGAAACTACATCCAAGCTTCTGCCTGTGATAGAAAGCAAAGTCAACAAACAGTCACAGTTCGCCGGAGCTGAATAATAGTTCCTGCTTCGATTTACCTCGCTCGCTTCCTCTTAAATACTACTCGCTGTATTTTTTCAGCGATCATTAATGAACTGAGTTCTATTTTTAGGGTATCAAGATGGCGTACTTAGCCAAGTACGTATCGAGTGGATCACGGGTGGCTGCACTTTGTCAAAGGGGGTACAGCTCGGCAGTTTCCCCCTTCGTTTTTTCTGAAGAGATTCGCCATGCAAAGTCAAAAGGCCAGCCGATAGTCGCTCTCGAATCTACAATTATCACACATGGGATGCCTTTTCCGCAAAATTTGGAAACTGCAAAACAAGTCGAGAATATCATCAGAGATAGAGTAAGTTTTGAAATATGTGCAAACTGATAAATGGCTACATTTGAAATATGGTTTTAATGCTACAGTTTCGTAGACCTTGCGTAGCGCTTAGTGCACAAAAAGTGAAGACTTCACAATACTTTATGTCAAGTCTGCTTAAATAAATGGCTGTGTGATTTATTTTATTTAGAACCGACTTTTTATATTGTCTTTTTGTAAGTGATGAATTATGATACACAGGGTGCAATACCAGCCACGATAGCAATTTTGAAGGGTCAGCTGACTGTTGGGCTATCAGAGGAGCAGCTGTCATACTTGGCTCAGGCCCGGGGCGTGGTGAAGGCTTCGCGGCGGGATCTGGCTCCCATCATGGCCGAAAAGCTGGACGGAGCCACCACCGTCGCCGGCACCATCATCGCTGCAAAACTTGCTGATATACCTGTCTTTGTTACTGGTGGAATAGGTAACGTATTGCAAAACTGATTTTGAGAACTTTATGATTCTGAAAATAGAACCTACTAGCTGTTGCCCGCGACTTCGCTCGCGCAAATATCAGATTTAGTGGCAAAAGCATAACCCCTCTCTGACGCAGTCGGTTAAAAAGTAGCCTATGTGTTATTCCTCGGCGCCAGTTAACTTCATACCAAATTTCATCAAAATTGATTTAGCCGTTTGAGCGTGAAAGAGTAACAAACATCCATACATCCATACTTACAAACTTTCACGTTTATAATATAAGTATAGATTATCAAAAAGTTACCCTCGAATAGAAGATGTTAATATCTTGGAATATTTAAGTACTCAATAGTAATTTTGTGTTACTTAAATCATAATTTGGAACATCTAAGTTTCAAAGCCTAAATGATTCTAATATAATATGTCTTAAAGATAACTTCAACCTACTGAAAGAAGGTTATTATCATAGCTTTAGAATTCTTTTTTTTGACGATATCATTTCCTTAAGCTATTTAAATTTATGTAGCACTAGCCTGCAGGGTTACATAAAACGCTTCATTACGGACGCATTAGGAGGCATGAGCGGCATCCTTTGAGCAGAAGTGCAGCTCCCGCACAGATATTGGCACTTGTTTGCAGAAACGAGTGGCTGTTACATAAACAAGAGGGGTTTAATATACAATACATATTCAGGCTTATTTACTTTCTATCCTTGCGAAGAAAAGCAAAATATTAAGTATAGTTTTAATTCTATGCGTCATTAGGAATCCATCTTCAACTACCTATAGGGGAACTAGGGGCATGATGGGGACGCTAAGGGAAAACTACAAAAATACACAGATCTAATTAATATAATGTTTTCATTTATTTATGGCACATTAGTTACTTAATCAACTACAAATTGACATATTATTTGGACGGACATGTCATCACAATTTTTCATTATTTTTTTTTTTTAATAACACAAAAAAAGCCATCTTACCCCACGTACGGGGTAAGATGGTTTACGATAAATGCGGCAAGATGGGTCTAGGGTACTATGGTCTAAGGCCGCCTTCCTGTATCCTGACTTTTTTGTCATAACTTTATCTATTAAGACTTTTTGTCTTTTTCTTGTAGTTTCTAACCATTTTTATCTGAAAAAGAAAAATGTAATGAGGTCAATATTTTAGGCTGTGATGATGATTTTTTTTTTGTGAATCAATCTAGCTGTAAACTGAAAAACAAAACACAACCTAGTAATGTTTAAGTAATAACTTGTTTGAAAATCGATGGGCCATGATGAATCTCATTATGCCCCGTAGGACCTTCACTCTTGGATATCCCGTAGGATCTTGCCCCTGTCACTATTTTTTTAAATATTTAAATTTTTAAAATAAGTGCTTGGGACTAGAATGATTTTGGATGTGCCTATCAACAGCAAGTAAAATGTAAAAACAAAGTGCATAAACACAATGAGTTCAACTGTTTTTCTTACCTTTTTCTGATGTCGTTTACGTGCACATAATATTATATTAATTAGATTATTAGATGCACTGTAGCAGTAATTAGTTTATAAACGAAGAACGCACGCACTCTCACCGACTGTTATGGCCGCACTGAGTATTGTTCGATAGCATTGATTGCAGCTTCTGATTGGCTAATGCGCCGTGTCATAGGAACGTTGGGATTTTCGTATGAGTGCGTGACTCCGTCTTACCTCATGGCCCCATCATGCCCCTAGTTCCCTTACTTTTATCTTCAAAACATGATTATTTGTTTGCGGAACCTAAAACGTGGCGCGGAAATTACGTTCTATTTTTCTCATATGTAAGTAAAAACGTTTTATTATACGACTCGTGTAAAATAATTGCAATTTGCTACAATTGTCGGCTTCATTACCGCGGCAGCTACCTCAGGAACTCTGTAATATGTTGCAAATGGCATTAAACGTACAACACATCACGTCGCGACGGTATCAACGCTTAATGAACCTGTTTACGACTATCATTTACATGAACGACGATCTTAATTAAACGATTCCAAATCATATGAAACGCGACACTCACGGCTTGCTTCGTAACTTTATTCATCGTCTGAAAATAACGAGTTGTTGAGCGGGTGTAAACATATTTTTAATTGCCCCACTCTCTTGCTAACGCTAAGTCACGGAGCAGCAAATAGTAGCAATCATCATAAAAACACCGCAAACACTTCAGCTAACTGTGCTCGTGAATTCACAAATGAATTTCAACGATATCACGGTTGGATTCAGCGCTTTGCCGGCATTCATTACTGCCAGTCGCATCACATCGTAGCCGTGCCGAACTGGCGATGTAATTAACAACGAATTCCGTGGAACAGTGCGATTTATCACCTTCCAGATAAGCATTTGTAGTGCTTGAGCTTGTAGATAATCGTTTGTACCAGTGTTATTCCGTTCCCAGCGATTTGAATTAATGCCTGTCAGGATAAAGTACGAACGAGAAACAGGCAGATGTTTGGTGAATACATGATAGGTTAGACACAAAAGGATTACGCTGTATCGACACTTCGCAACGACGGCAGTAGGCTGCGCGATGCGATAATGTCAAGTTTTGTATGCCGACGCCTTTTTGTTGTGATATAGACAGTCTATTATAAAGAACGAGTGAATGGTAACATACTCGTACAAGCCTTGCTTGAACTTTGTAAAGTAAATCTATATCAAACCTATAATATTAGTAACGAGGTGTGAACGTATGTCACAAAATTTGGCGGCGTATTTGGTAATTTAGTCATAACTGCGAATAATTCTTCTTCTACTACAACTTCCGACATGTTATTCTAAAGTTATTGTTATCTTACTTCGACGTTTTTAAAGCAAAGGTTAATAAAAATCCGTTTGCATTGCAAGTGCTATTTTGTTATAAAAGTATACATAATCCTTTATACATTACAACAACACTTAGCTAAATGGCGTGTGTATAAAAATACACACGATACAAACGAGAGCCACGTTTGTAAGTAATCGCGGGATGGGAGCGTACCTGCGAGCGGCGCGCGGCCGACGCCACAGTATAATACATACATTGAGCGAAACTATGTCGGAACGCGCTGCCCGTACTTCAACAAAACCAGTGATGTAATAATTTCGTTTCCCGTGGCTCCGGCCAAAATACTTTCCCGACATTTTATTACACTCACACAATCGAAGATATTTGTAATTTTGACTTTGCAGCATTTCCTCCGATATCGACGCGTACAACACGAAAAGTTTTATTAATATTAAAATTTCACCAACCACTGAACGACTAAAACAATCCAAGTTATATAAATACATATTTTTGAATGTTTCGTAGTTTACTTAAGAAACTTGAGTTAAAGAATAACTAAGTAGTTGTTCTTTGATTCTTGTTTTATAACTCTAGTTTGTTTTCTTTCAGGGTTCTTTTCATGTTTCAAGTTCATAGTAGTAAGTGTTGGAGTATTTTTGTATGACAGTTGATAAGTATATTGAAAACGTTGGCATGCAGGTGGTGTGCACCGTCACGGCGAGAAAACGTTGGACATTTCCGCGGACCTGAACGAGCTCGGACGAAGCGACACACTCGTCGTCTGCAGCGGCGTCAAATCCATTTTAGACATCGGACGAACACTCGAGTACTTGGTAAACTATATATTTACTGTCACCACTACTTACATTTTTATTTGAAGAACGAAGTTAGTAATATTCTACCAGTTTATTTTTAAACTTGTTTCTACTAGACTAGGAGAAAAGAAAATGAAATTGCAGAGCAAGGATTTTAAACAAAGATACCGCAATAACATACATGTTGTTACGTCTTCGTTTCAGTCTCCTTAACTACAGTTTAACGAACATTGTGTTGCCCACAGCAATTTCTCTAACAAAAAATATATATTATTTTTTTAAAAGATTCAATTGCAAATTATTTCTGTTATCGCAGCAAAATAAAAACATAGACTATATCAGGTCGTTAGGTTACCGCACAAGTCTTGCGAATAGCCCGAGGGAGGCAGTCGCTAAGCGGTAACTTAGCTGCTTTTGAGCGAGACGATAGATATATTATATATATGTATACTCCGTATATTGCAATTGTGCGCTCAGTATGTCTAGTTATGCCGAATGTGATTTCAAAGAGTGCCTGATTACACCAGAGACCGCGCTCGCTACACACAATTGTGTCATTAAATATTTTATTGCATTTGGCTCGAGAAGTGCACACGCCTGTGCTTTTGTTCATGTTTAAGGAAATTGCGTGTTATTGTATTCATGGTCATGACTACGAATCATAGTATTATTTCCCTTGAGTGCCGTAAACACATGAAGTATTGTGGAGTTGATAGAAATATACAATGCATTACGTTGTTATGTTTCATCCCTGAGGTACAACATGGGCAAGACTGTTATTTGCGATTTGAGGTATAATATGTTTAGAAGTATATCAATAAAACCTGCAGCAAGTAAAATATTCAAACAAAAATAGGTAGGATTAACTCAGTATGTACGATAATTATGGAACCTCGCTACTTTCTCAATTCTATCAAAAGACTTTATAACCTTCATACCAAATTCTACTACAGAATATATATTGTTAGGAAACGCAAGGGGTATGCGTATGTGCGTTCGGCGACTCGTCTGAATTCCCTGCGTTCTACACGCGTCGCTCCGGTCACCGCGCGCCGCACCGCGTCGCTGACGCCGCACAAGCTGCACGCTTGCTACACGCCGCACGCACGCTACGGCTGTCATCCGGCACCGTTGTAGCTGTACCTATACCAGAAGAATATGCTATGGATGGTAAGTGTTAACGATATTTGAATTGTAAAAAGTGCGAAGAAGAGCTACGAATAGCTACGATTCGTAGCCATGTCGTAGCAAGTATATATTGGCAGATTTAGGTTCTAAATATTGCCTTCTACATGTCTTACAGTAAAGGAATTAACTTAATCAAATTTAAGCTATCTACGGTAGCTTAGATACTTTTAAAATATTTTAGTTCATATGAAGTAAGGTTTCATTTAAATTACCACTTTAGTAAAAAAATAAAAACGAAATGCATGTTGTTTACCAAACACACGAACGAATTGTTTTATGTAAAAGTAATTGAATACTTTTTATAACATTTTCATCGATGTTAAAGCTCCTTTGTTTAACGGAATTCGGGGAATGCAGATCGAACCACACATTTAAAGAATAAATTAAATACCAAACTTGCCGACAGTGAGTAAAACAAATGAAACTTGTTCAGCGAAATGTTTAAAATAACCTGCGACAAGTTTTACTCTTGTATGTTGATATAAAATGGGAACAAGGTTTTCTGTTGAATAAATGATGACGTCAAAAAGAATCTCCTATTATTTTATCAAAGTACAAATAGATATCTTCTTCATTTAAATTGTGCTAGGTACTCGTTTTAATTATTTTTTTTCTTTATCTGTGCAGAGAAAATTATAGAGCAGGCAATTTCGGGAGCGCTGCAAGAAGCTGAAAACAAAGGGATTTTTGGCAAAGAAGTGACGCCCTTCATTCTGTCCGCAGTCGCTAATGCCACCAGTGGGGCATCACTCAATGCCAGTATCCTTTTTATCTCCGAGCTTAACAACCAAATTAGAAAAAAGATAAACAGTGCAGCTATACCTACTCTTAATTTTAATTAACTTTTTTTCGTAAAATTTCTCCAATATATTTTGTTCATTTCATATCTAAGCGATATATTAGTAACACCGCAGATTACTTTAGAAAGTCTCACGCGGCTGCATTAATGAATTGTGTCTCCCGACACATTAATTCACTCATGACCCCAAAAAGCTACTCTCTTCGCAGAATAATTACGAGCCCATTAAAATACTTAATAAGACTTTAGCTGCTGCTTAATTCTGTCGTAAATTAAATGTGTAGAAACGCCAACGGTCTATAAATGATAGTAGTGAAGCTAATTGCCACAATTTCTTTCTTTAACGACTCTCAGACATCGCCCTCATAAAGAACAACGCGAAAGTCGGCGCCGATATTGCCGTCGAATTTAAAAAACTGAAGAACGTTGACAATTTGGAGAATGCGTTTAATATTGGGTCTGCAAAGGGCGGCGGGAAAGGTTCGGGGGGCTCTGCGCGACAGCTCCACACCTCGTGCTGGAGGGGTGCGGGGGTGCGGGGCGGGGGTGATGACGGCCCATTGTTCTGTGGAGACGAGAATGCCGCGGGCGACGTGCTGGTGATTGGCGGTGCCAACGTCGACCGCACTTACAGGTTGAAAGAAGACCGCGTTCAGGTGAGTTACTGATTGCCTGCATGCTACGACATTCACGTTATTTTAAATGCTGTAATCTTTGAACCATTTTGTAGTTGTGTACTTTGAGAATTTTGTAAATAATCTCATAAGATCTTGTATTTATTTCTCTACCTCATAAGAAAATCAAAATAATTGAAGAATAATCTCTGAACTTTATGTAACAGTCTGCACAAATGTAATAAAAACTTTTCTTGATTTTGGTTCGTAGCCGGGTTTCTCGTTCTTTGCATTTATTGTAGCTTAATTGTGCATTCTTGGGCGTGTATACTTACTTAAGGAACATGTATTATTTGGTAACAATTAAAAAACCACAACATTTTAACAAACTCTTTATTTAATGCATTTATTATGATAATATTAGCTCTCAGTCGCCTAGTGCGTACCTTCGGAAAGTTGTAACAACTCTACTGTAATAATGAAACACACTTAACAAGGAAAACATTCAAAGTATTGTGACAGTAGAGAATTCAAAAGATTACGTACAGTGTACCGTCAAGGTTAGATAATGAGTAGAGATGACGTAGCATTCCTCACACCACACTCGAGTACGTGGCACTGTGGTGTCTGATCCACATCCATCTGTATTATATTCAAGAAGTTTGCAAGAAACAGTGAATAGTTAAGTTGAAGATAAAGAAACAGTAATAAATAGTGCTAGTCCAGCTCCAAGAGGAGGTTAATTACTCTACATTCAATAATGTTTGATGATAACTGGAATCTACATATTACAAGGTGACATTTTGTATTTAACTACTGTACCGAAATTCCGAGATTTTCTGCACTCTAGGAACTGGACTATAGGTAAAATTAAAAAACTAACACACATTACTTTGAGAAAGCCTTAAAGTGTTCGAGTCCAAACAACACATAGTCGAGACAAACGAGTTTACAGAGTACGTAGTGATACATATATACAGGTCGGAAGGTGTAGGCAGCACATCAGAGACGAGTTCGTGTTCGATTTATTTTATATCCAATAATTTATAATAAACATAACATCAGTTATACGATTTACAAGCCAAGGCACATGTTATTTTAACCGTTTTTTTTTTTTTGGAAGAAATGCAGGATTTAGATTGGATCCTAGCTACAAATTATTCAACTTTCCGAATATAGGTACAAATTTTTATAAGATTGGTACATTCATGTGACAACAATATTAAAAAACTATGTTTCTGCATAAATTCATAAAATATTATACCTACTCTAAGCGAACATAACTTCGTACTCGTCATTACAATATATCTATAAAGTTAGTTCGTAAAAGTACAAATATGTATGAATGTAGGTAGGTGGGCGAGCAGCGACGCCGCCGCCGCCGCTCCGCCGCCGGCTCGCCTCTCGCCTGCTCGCCGGCTCCACTGCAGGCTCGTCACAGTACTACACACGGCATGGATAGGTTTCACCTATATTTGACACAGCCATTAATAAATTTTACCTAATTCCTTACATCATGAGATTATTGTTATATTTTATATGCGCAGTCTAGATTCATAGCGCGTTCTCTTTATATGTTTAGCAATGATGGCTGCACTCTGTCGAGATATTGATCAAATGTAGTACGAAACATTTTAAATTCCTCTGCCATAAAATAAATGTTATCAATAGTGTAGTCGTTCACTTTATACTGTTTACAAGCATATAATTGTAGGCACTACGTCGTTTAAGCTCATATCAGTACTATTTTTGTCAATCTGTCCATGCACAATTACTCGCATACTACACATGTACAAATTTTGTTTATTATTTACATTTACCGACAACATTAGGTATGATAATGGGAACTAGATAAATAGACAATGAGCGACAATAGTCGCGACTCGGTCATGCCCGAGCCATGTAAGGAAAGCGGTCAAAACAAACGAGCGTGTGACGCGAACGCGGACGCTGTGCGAACCCAAGCTGTGTTTGTTTTGAGATTATATCTCTAGTCTACGCATGTACTGGAAACGAATGGGAGCCTTCACTTCAGGGAATTGATGCAACGTGTGTGGCTCATCATGCGAACTGTAGAGTCCCGCACTGGCGTCACCGCCGTGTCTACGAGCCGTGATATTAAGTTGCACTAATTTCCTACTTTGAAAGCATCCTAACCGTGCAAGTTTTAAACAGGTATAGAGGTACTTATAATAAACTAAGAAATCTATGATAGAAATGTTTACATATCCTATGGAAAATAACAAAATTAGGCGAATAGGTTTCGTGCAAGAGAAACGTTGGGTTTGATAACACAAGATATTCGTTAATAAAATACACCAGCATTCATGAAAGTGATGTTTGCTTCGGCGACTATCATATCAAATGACAAGTCTATAATTTACAAAGTACATAAGTATATTAATATCTAAGTGTTTATATTCTGCTTGCCCTATAATACAATGCGCCTGTAGACAAACACCACTCCCCGGAATGCGTCGTCGGTATTAAGGACTATGGCAAATACAACATTATAACATATTACAACGTACAATTTTAAATTGAAGACAATGAGTAAAATGACATGAAAATTTGTAAAATACATACAATAATTATTATTTTCGTAAATCTATTGGTATACAATCAAAAACTGTTATGTCTTAAGGCTAAACAATCATCATAATTAATCTTATATTGGTTGATTCCCGTTATTTACTGCTATAAATATTAAAATCGTATTCGAGTATACAGATACAATAATATGTAGGATGGATTTACTGCGCTCCCCGAGTAGCCATATGCATTCGTTATAGGTTGGTCTATCTGGAGACTGCATTTCCTCACATGCTGTACGCGTACGACACCTCTGGTATCTCTCTTGCCACTTGTCTAAGGGCCGTAAATTAAACCATATGTGTCCTATGCACCTACGAAACCAATAGTTAATCGCCAAATTTAGGAACTAAACACAAGCTTTGCTCGAAAATTGAATCACTTTGTCTAAATTACACAATTATCCTTCGATGCACTTTCATAATATTCACATCTCACTGTTCACAACGTCCTCTCATAACAATACTCTAACACTGATTGCATCGCTGGTACAGTTTACAGGGCTACCACTATGAACATAACATATAGTTTAGTCCTACCGACGCTATCGGTACTCGCAATTGACAGCGGCGACGTGGCGACGTCGCGCACGCCGCGTGAGCGCCGCTTGGCTCACTGCCTTACAATTCAAATTCGGAGCGGGTTTGTCGGCGGTGGTCGAGGCGCACGCGCGCGCCGGCGCGACGCACGCACGCCGGCGGCCCGCGGCCCAGCGGCGGCTCCAGCTCGCAGCCCGCAGTCGGGAACGAGCGCCATCGCCGCCCGAACAGCCGCTCCAGGTAACATCTTAGTCAGATTCGAGTTGCTGCACTGTCCGCCGCCAGGGGTCTGTAGTCTCCTCGAGCGAGTTCTCGCATTTCGCAGTTATTGTTTCCATTTATTGTTTTGGGACCTAAAGGTTCGTCGTGCATACTCCGACGTGAACACGGCTCTGATGCCCTTCCGAGCAGAGCCTCGCGCTCTCCCGCGCGCTCAGGGCTCCCTCCATGAGCTCGGACGCCGCCGTTTGCATTCACAGCATTCACGATCACTGTTTGTGAAAGTGGACCGCCATGAAGCGGGCTACCGTCCAGTAGTTCTCCCGCTCCGAGCTCACTCCGTAATATTCTAATTTTTTGAATCATCTCCTTTATTTCGTATCGGAGGATTCCAAGGAAGCACAATTTTAAAAACGCAATCACGCAATACCCTAGCACGAACAAAGCGTCTGCAGTTCGTCTTAGCCAAACGAGGAGTCTCTCGGAGCAGGGAGCAGTATGCGGTGCACAATGTACTGGTGTGAACGGCGCAGGAGATGTGGCTGACGTGACGGCCAGCAGTGTGGGCGTGACGGATGACGTGTGTGCCGGTATACGGCAGCAACTCGCGGGAAGTGTAGTTCTGTTAAATGCGGCAAAATCTGCCGGACCCGTTACACCGCAACAGCGCTGTTCTCTTTGTAGGCGATCCCAAGCTTGTGAAAAGTCAACGTCTGTGTCGTAGTCCTTGGCGAGACGAAGTCTCAGCTGAGGCCGAAGCTCGCGGCAAACCCGCTCAAAGCGGAATGCCCAGTAAACGCCGATAGCTGCGTCTCCGACGAGTAGTGCTAACAGGGCTAACCAGTAGGCGTTAAGCATCCGCTCAGAGAGTCGTAACGCAGCTAGGCAACCAAGTAGCTGCAGTAGCCCCGCCTGCGCCGGTAGAGCCGCGTAGCCGTACAGAAAGCCGGGCTGCGCAACGCCTAGCCCGGGCACCAAGGCGCGGCGGTAGTCGGAGAGTGCGCGACCCGCTGCCGCGCAGAATGCAAGCGCCCCAAGCAACAGCGCGCCGTTGCACGCGTAGATCCAGATGCGGTAATAGCGCATTGCGCGATGCGCGGCGGGGTGCGCGGGGCGCGCGGGCGGCGGCAGCGTCATGGTGGCGGGCGCCGCGTCATGGCGCCGCCCGCGCCCGCGCCGCCGCCACGCGCCGCGCCCCACGCCTCTGTAATAATAAGCTAATTATAGACTTGTGCGAAAATTATAGCTTAATTATATAATTATTAGCTTTTACACACTAAACATGTATAGGAAAAAGAAAATCGCTGATAAAATAGTACTTGTTAGCTAGTCATCACATACTTGCGATGACTAGCTGACAGTTCATTCTAAACCGGTAAACCTAAACACGGACAGCATAGCACGAGTAGGTACGACCGCGACGTTCCAAGTCTCAAATCGTATCGTGGCATGTTGCAGCCGCCAAGCTGTCACGTTTACCGCATGCTACATCAATTACGTGCCAAAACGAACTCGAAATGGTTTCGTCCTAGTATAGGCAGAAAAGACCTAACGCTGGCACGACAAGTACTAACACATAACGACTTCAGTAGATATGTTTCTGAAAATATTTCCCAAACTAACAAGCTTTGCTAGTATACAGGTATTTATGTATAGAAAATATTGTGAAACCGAGTTTTCTAAGATTTGTATAAATGGAAAGCACAATAAATAGGAAAACATGCAGTTTCCTAGTTCTCAGAGCAGTCGTCGCAAGTCAAACAAGTATATTTTCAAATTAAACTTTTCTGATCTTTTCCTTCTTTTCGCGTCTTTCCTTTCACTGAGAGCCGAGTTTTCAAAAGTTCGGTACCTACCGCTTACACAACTAGTCTGAAACCGGATTTTCTATTTAGAAGTTAAATTATTTAATTAAATCAGAACTTGAGACCAAGACTTATTTTCAAGTAACATAGAATCATTTATAAAGTGTGGCTGATTAAGAGATTCTTAGAGATTATGATACATAGAACAAAATCAGTCAGTCTGACAGTGTGACGTCTGATAGAGGAGAGTGGGAGAAAAAAAGTGTTGCGCCGACCCCAAGTAAAATGGGATAAGGCCGGAAGATGATGTGGAACCAGGAACCGTGCAGTTCCCGGTGCGAATAGGGCTGACCCATATCCACCGATGGGTGTCGTAAGAGGCGACTAAGGTATACTACGACCCGGTGCATACCACCTAGCGCCTCGGGTCAACCTCCTGGTGGGGAGTAAACCACCAGCAACAGCATACCCAAGGAGGGTTGGCGTTAGGCAGGCGGCCGGCCGTAAAAATATACAGCCAAAACCTCAGCAGCATGGATGATGCTGATGAAGACATGCTGCGCCGACCCCAAATAATAATAATTGGGATAATGGCAGGGGAACGATGATGATGGGCCGGAAGATGATGATGATGATGATTGAGAAGTAGAAGTTTACTTACAATCCGCCGCCCGTGCCGTGCGCGAGGACTCTGGCTAGTCACAGGAGAGGACGCGCGACCCTCAGCAGAGCGCCTACCACGCCGGTGCGAGGCCTGCAGGCAAAAAACAACAAATAAATATTCCACAATATTCACACAACGCCTACTCATCTCAAACTAAGCAGAACTTGTATTTTAAGTACTAGACAACTGTTAAACACATTTATATATTTCTAAATACATAGGTATTATAGATAGATTACACCCAGCCACAGAACAAATTACCGTGCTCATCAAAAAAACATATGTCCTGGGTGGGGATCGAACTCACGACTTCTGGTATAGCAGTCAGGTTAACTTACCCCTAGACCAATAGGCCAGTCATAAAGTAAACAATTTATCAATTTCAACAGTGCAATAGTCCTTATTGAGACAGGAAGATTAGAGTTACGTATACTAGAGCTTAAATTTTAATAGAAGAAAGCAATACGATACGACTGTTCAAAGAGGCGGAGATTACAAAGGGCAAGAAAATTCTCAATTAAACTTTGTCCTAAGTTACTACCAGCAAACAACAATTTTTCAAATGCAATGATATTTTCGCTATGGTTTAGTTATTATGTACGAAGGGACAAAAGATCCTATGTTCGTCGATGGATTTCAAGGACGTTGCAATAAAATTTATGATGCGGTGCGGTATTCGCACTAAATATGTACACCATTTAAAATGTTTCAAATAACATACAAAAACTGCATGGCAACATAAATCGGAACGTCCATTAAATCCATCGACGGACATAGGATCTTTTGTTGGCAGTAACATAGGAGAGCAGGCGGGGTGTTGGCACTCAACCGCTCCGGCCTAACTTGTCGCCCAGAACATGATGCAACGTGCCAGCTACAATCTGTTTCACTTAAGCTGACTCAACATGTTATATGTACACGACCGTCACGTGCGACGTTCAATAGCATAGAGTATAAACAACTCAAGCTTCAAAATGTGACTAGAGGCGAAATGATTTTTAAAAACAGCCTACTTCAAAACTAGACCAGCTAACTTTTATGTTTGAAGTAATAATATTTGTCATTGGCCGCGGAACTAAACTTAACCATAACAAGTTTTATAAACACGTACTTTATGAGTTCATAAAATAATATAGACGCAGTTCTACGACAAGAACATAAAGAGGCTGAAACTTTATTTCCTTTGACCACTCAACGGATTTCAAACACAAAGGCTGGGAAGTTGACGTTTCAAACTTATTTCATGCTTCAGTAACAATAAATATGATTATACGGAGGTTATAATGTCCGCTATCGCAAGCCGCTAAATATTCTCCATTTTTACGAGGGACATAGAGGATGTCCAAGTAAATTTATGACAGCCATTATCCCTCATCAGGTCGTCTTGCATTGCGTAGTCACGAGTCACCCTTGGAACATTAGCAGGCGACCTCAGCGGCCACCGCAAATAATGTCTGCGCTCCGCCGCCGTCGGCCCTGACTTGTGGACGACGCCACATTAAAATGCCACGCCGGCATTATACCACCAAGACGACTTGACATTTTACGCCGTCATACTCAATGTAACGCCTAGCTACCCAAATACTCACTGACCTAACCTAAACCTCCAGTAAAATGTTACTTACTAAAGGTTAGCCAAAAGATTGATTGAGGCATTATTCATACCATTCATCACCATTGTTGCAGAAAATTGAATCGCATTTTCTTTTTAAACATCGTGTTCTTTCACTAAAACGCCATTGTTACAGTAGTTTTACGCGATACTAACATAAAAATAAATAGCGAAACTTTGTTACTTTGTATTTTATTAGTAGGCTTCCATTCCGCTAGTTTAGTAGGTACTTCATTGTTTCGGGTTAAGCGTAGTTTTGTGGAACGCCATGAATTGTTCAAGATGATAGTCGATTGGGAAGAGATTGTGTTCAATTCTAGTCACGTTTCGGTTAATATGTTCTGTAGGCGGGCTGCAAGTCTGCCGAGCGTGGAACAACTACTAGCTGCTAACAGGGTCGCCTTTTCAGCGGCCGCTTTGCTATTAGCCTGGCATTGTAAAGAAAAGCAAAGAATTCTTACAGAAAATTGTATCGAAGGAAATATGAAGAAAACTGCAACTCGGAATGGTTTTAGTATTGTACAAAGATTTATAGTCACGCGAAGGCAGTTTATTGCTTCAATGGAATTTGAAACACGAAGTCAGAATTGTATTTCAATGAAAATGATTAATGATAATATTCTTAGCGGTAATGTTTATTGAAACGTAGTGAGAGGGTACCCGAGTGTCAAATCCTCTGGAGTGGCGGTTCAATGACAGCCTCCACGCGGCGACTGACGTGAGCTATTTCTAGCTCACAACGGTTACTGAATTGGTCTGTTTTCGCATTTCACTATTGATTACCTTAATGCTACACGTGTTCGGTTCGCTATTTCTCGATGTAAATTTTCGTCTGTACGAATTGATCAAACGAATGTAATTAGTTCTTGAATAAAGGCTATTAATAAAGTCAAAATTAACAAACTTTGTGTGAAGGGTACTTTTAATAGTTTCATTCTAAAAACGGAGTAAGTATACATTTTTCATTCTTCACGTCTTCATTAACGAATACATAAACCGATTTCCTTCCAGCACAATATGCACATACATCTTATCAATTAGCTAATTTGTATACACATACTGTGTTGAGGGTTCAACTTAAAAAGTGATTTGGCGAGGCGGAATGAATAATTCAGTGGTTGACGCAGCGTATTGTAGTGGAGCATTAAATCCAGTGCGATATCTGAGCTTTACGGGTTGGCGGCGACCCGTGTCACCCGTGCACGATACCGTCGGGTTATAAGCAACCTCCTTGAGACTTCGTGTTACATTCTGTCGCATCAGTGTCTATTGACAGTCTCCGACGGCTGTGATTTACACTACATTCTAACGAGCTTTGCGACGATGGTGAGTCTACCAAGAGTCAGATTTCTATCGGTGCTTTTTATTTTATTAGGAAGGTTTTTTCTGTTTGTTTTTCATTCGGGTTCAATCATTTAGGGTAAAAGTATTACTGATGAGATAATGAATACAGAGCTTATTTACTCTGCACCTCTTTATCCATGTATTAGAGGTTTCGAATAATTGTGCAAACATCACAATTTGACATTATACTATATTTTGTGAACTTTAGAAACAATTACAGTCACACTTGTTAACATACGCTGTTAAGGCTTCATTAAAACTTCCGAACTCTACCAATCGCGTACACGTAAAGTTCGGTACACATACCGTTTGCAGCAACACTCACATCCACCATTATACCAAATTTAATCAAATACAGACGAATTTGAGTAACATTCATTCTAGCGTTACATCGCTAATTCCATGATCCGAATTCGCAACACAGCCTTTGATCTCAAACATGCACACAAATTGGCTCGCATTGCTACCTAACCTATTCAAAGAATCAATAGTCGCAATTCTGAGCGATCAGTTGGCGCTTTTTTTGATCCGCTAAAACAGTCCCGCAGTTTTTCGAAGCTGCACATACAAGATAATGAATCTGTCAACATGCAAAGTCAAAGCGGCCATGTAGTGCTGGCGGTTATTGCTTTAGATTTATATCGATGAAGAATGTAATTAAATTTAAGTCACCAACACTCACAATTATCATAATAGTAATATAAATCACATCTAATCTCATCGTTTTTTCTACTCTATTTAAAGTGGATCACTGTTGTTTAATAATATATCTGTCAACTGTCAAACGTCTCGAAACAGGGCTTATTGTCTTTTCGGCAATGAACAGTTTTAACCACCAATTAGTCGTGCAAACACTACAGATGAAGCAAGTCTTTGTCTTTAACCCGCCATTTGATTGTCGCTTGTTTGCTATATTTTTGAGGTTGTCTAACAATTATAGTACTCATTGTATTTGTGAGTTGTGACCTTTGTTACTGTTGAAATAGTATAAACATCAATCCAATCACTACGTGTATCCAAACGTAATTTTTAGTTCGTCTCTCTTACGTGTGGCGCTAGTGTGTCAATTTCCTGTTCTGTAAAACTTTACCGCTCAATAAACGTTGTTAAACTTTATCCCGCGTTAATTATTTCCAACAGGTTATGGGCCCAGTCCATATATCTAATTAATTCAAAGTTTAACATTTATTGAGATAAAGTATCGTACAGTAGTGAATATTTCGTAATTTTATCAAAAATGGCAATGTCTAACCTACAAATTGAAAAGTTCCAAGTAGAATAATTTTCCCGCCCAGCTAGGGCGGGAAAATTATTCTACTTGGAAGTTTGCGGTAAAATCATATCTACAACATGAAGATTTGTGGGAATGTGTCGATCCCGGCATCGAAGTCGATTTTAAGAAAGATGTAAAGGCCAAGTCCAAAATTATTTTGTTGGTAGAACCAATAAATTACGTCCATATTGAAAATGCACATTCATCTAGAGAAGTATGGACGAACCTGCAAAATGCTTTCGAGGACTCCGGGTTATCAAGAAAAGTCGGCTTATTGCGGGATTTAATCAACACAACACTAGATAACTGCGCAACCGTCGAAGAATACGTGAATAAAATTATGAGTACCGCATATAAATTACGAAATATCGGTTTTCAAGTCGATGACGAATGGTTGGGAACACTCATGTTGGCGGGTTTACCGGATAATTATAAACCAATGATCATGGGTCTGGAAAGTTCCGGCATTAAAATTTCATCAGACTTCGTCAAGACAAAACTTTTACAGGAAGTGAAAGTTTCCGAGTCTTCAGCGTTATTTACAAAGCACAAGAATACCTCTAAAACCAATGCCAAGCAAAAAGGGAAAGGCCCTCGTTGTTATAATTGCAACAAATACGGACATTTTAAAAATCAGTGCCAAGAGAAGAGATCTAATCAAAACAGTTTTTCAGCAGTTTTTTCAGCTTACAGCAATGTGGATAAAGATGAGTGGTACATTGACTCAGGTGCCACAATGCACATGACGAGACGTTCAGACTGGATGTATGACATGCAAGCATCTCCGATTCACCAAATTAAAGTGGCTAATGATGATGTTGTCTCCGTGCAAAATATGGGTAAAGTAAACATACAGACCATTTTTTGCAAAGATGAATGCCCAATCCAGGTAAGAAATGTCTTATATATTCCTGAGCTGAGTGTTAATTTGTTATCAGTTAGTCAATTAACCAAGAATGGTTGTAAAGTGGAATTTACTGACACAGGCTGTAATATATTTAATGCCAATAAGATTCTTATAGCAAATGCAAGACTATTGAATAACATGTATAAACTTAACACTGCTTCTGTGAATGCTTATGCTGTAGCTTGTGAAAGTAAGACTGATATTATGACATGGCATAAAAGGATGGGTCATTTAAACTTGGCTGATGTAAAGAGGTTAGAATCATGTGCTGAGGGTATAACTATCACAAATAAAGATGTTGATACTGTTTGTATACCATGTTGTGAAGCTAAACAAACACGATTACCTTTTCCACATTCCGGTTCAAGAGCAAAAGCATTACTTGAAATAGTACACACTGATCTATGTGGTCCGATGGAGACACCATCTGCAGGTGGTGCGAAGTACTTCATAACCTTTATAGATGACTATTCCCGTAAAGTATATGTATATTTTCTCAAGAACAAAATGGATATTAAGTCAGTATTTCAGAAATTCAAAGAAGAAGTTGAAAATGAATTAGAAAGGAAAATAAAGATAATAAGAAGTGACAATGGCAAAGAATACTGTAATAACGAATTTTCTGTTTTTCTAGCAGCTTCCGGCATCAAACATCAGACCAGTACTCCCTACACGCCTGAGCACAATGGGCTAGCGGAGCGGATGAATCGGTCATTAGTGGAACGGGCAAAAAGCATGTTATTTGAAGCAAAGCTGCAAAAACAGTTCTGGGCAGAGGCAGTCACTACTGCTGCCTACGTCATAAACAGCTCACCATCACGGGTTTTGGCTGAGGTAACTCCCTATGAAAAGTGGACTGGTAAGAAACCAAACCTTTCAAATTTAAAGATTTTTGGTTCTGCGGCTATGGCACATATTCCGAAACAAAATCGATTAAAATGGGATCGCAAGTCAAGAGAATTAATTTTTGTGGGATATTGTGATAATACCAAAGGATATAGGCTGTATGATCCTGTAAATAAAAAGGTTGTAGTTAGAAGAGATGTCATATTTATTGAGAAAACATCTCATAGTGATAATCAGACACAGCAACCTGTACTTACCAAAGAGCTTGTTAATATACCTATAAGTCAAAATGATGGGGTGATATCTGTTGATAATACACTAGAGAGTGAAACCTATGATGAGGCGTCGTCGTCGGATAGTGTGATGAATAGAATGACTGACGATGAAACATATTATCCAGTTTCCAGCTCCAATGATGATAGTAGTGTTGATAGTATTTCAAGAAATATCACTCTTAGATCTCATCAGAGACACAATAATTTCATGAGTGTTCAACAGATTTCAGATCCACTAACTGTTGAAGAAGCATTGTCGGGCTCTGATGCTGAACATTGGAAAGCAGCAATGGATGAGGAGTATCAGTCATTATTAGAAAATAATACCTGGAACATTACTACCCTTCCAGACAACAAACGTCCCATACCATGCAAATGGGTCTTCAAAAGGAAGACTAATGAAAATGGAGAGGTAATAAAGTTTAAAGCACGGCTTGTGATTAAAGGTTGTTCACAAAGACCTGGTGTGGATTACACAGAAGTGTTTTCACCAGTGATAAGGTATGCTTCCTTGAGATATTTATTTGCATTGGCAGTTAAATTTGATTTAGACATCTGTCAAATGGATGCTGTATCAGCTTTTTTACAAGGCGATATAGAGGAGGAGATTTATATGATGCAACCACCAATGTATGAGAATGGTACACAAGTATGTCGTTTAAAGAAATCATTATATGGATTAAAACAGGCAAGCCGGCAATGGAATAAGAAGCTTAGTTCTACACTTAAAAGAATTGGATTATCACAAAACAAGTTAGATCCTTGTTTATATTATAAAATTGTAGACTGCAATAATATGATTTTTCTGGCTACTTATGTCGATGACATAATTATATTTACAAATAATATGGAGTCTAAAAATCAGATTAAGGAGGAGTTAAGGAAACAATTTAAAATAAAAGATTTGGGAGATATCAATTATTGTATTGGTATACATGTAGAAAGAGACAGAGAGAAAGGAGTCATTTATTTAGATCAGAAAAAATACATAAGAGAAGTACTAAATAAATATGGCATGTCTGATTGCAAAAGTGTTAAGATTCCAATGGATGTTAATACAAAGTTAAAAAGTATATCTGAGGAGACAGATACCTTGAAAGGAATTCCTTATCAAGAGATTATTGGATGCTTATTGTATATTTCACAAATTACTAGACCAGATATAAGTTATGTCATAAATTTGTTGAGTAAATATAATCAGAAACCTGAAATGTCACATTGGCTATTATTGAAGCGAGTTATGCGGTACTTGAAAGGTACTGAAGAATATAGATTGAGTTATAAACAAAACTCAGAAGAAAATATGACTCATGGCTACTGTGATGCAGACTGGGCAAGTTCAGAAGATGACCGGCGCTCATGTACTGGGTACATATTCTTGTTTCAGGGAGGAGCAATTAGCTGGAATTCTAAACGCCAGCCGACTGTTGCTCTGTCAACAACCGAGGCAGAGTATATGTCTTTGTCATCCTGTGTTCAAGAGGCTATGTGGCTAAAGCAACTTCAAGAAACATTTTGGCCTCTACTGAAGAATGAGGCAATGATTGTCTACAGTGATAATCAAAGTTCTATTAAACTTTCAGAATCTGATGGCTATCATTCCAGGACCAAGCATATAGATGTGAGGCATCATTATGTACGTGATAAAGTTGTTGAAGGGGCCATTGATGTACAATATATACAAACGGACTTGATGGCAGCAGACGCACTCACCAAAGCGACACCATATGCAAAACTGGCATACTGCGCTTCCAAGATGGGATTGATTTGAGTTTAAGGGAGGATGTTGAAATAGTATAAACATCAATCCAATCACTACGTGTATCCAAACGTAATTTTTAGTTCGTCTCTCTTACGTGTGGCGCTAGTGTGTCAATTTCCTGTTCTGTAAAACTTTACCGCTCAATAAACGTTGTTAAACTTTATCCCGCGTTAATTATTTCCAACAGTTACTAAGCTATTAACACGCGCGCAAATACATAAAGTGGGTTAAAAGAACATCACGTAAACTAAGCTTACTAGTACAGTTTGTGTTGTGTTTAGAGTACACCTAGCAAATACTATTGGTTGGTAATATTTAGATTAAGCAATTTGTTTCAGGACTGTAACGTCAAAGTGCCACAAAATAAAAACATCGAGTGTAAATATTCCCTCGTATGACATCACTAGTCGGCATCGCGTGGCATCGCGACAACACTGCACTTTGATATACCACCGCTTTGTTTCTCCACCCATTTCAACTTTTGATCTCTAGTGTCATTGTTTGTTTGCTTCGATCGAGTTTATTTGTTTGTAGAAGCTTCCAATCGAGTGCGACATGTTACTTTTTAAGTTTCTGTTTACGTTTGGTTTCTTTGCAAACATTGGTGTTCGATATCGCTTTTGTATCGTAATTGCGTTTGGAAACAGATGTTACATAACTACGTATACAGATGGTCTTGTAGCTAATATATGTTAGCCATAAAATGTGTTAATCGAGTAGGTAAACCAGTGCACGAGCTGGGCAGGAACAGTGTGCTACAACCGCCTAATGCCTTTACGGTCTGGCGAAAGATTAACACGAGCAGTAAGTTCCCATCGTATCGATCATGGCAATTTACCTAACAGGATACAGCGTTTAACAGGCTGTACGGTACATTTACTACATAGTCTGCGTATGCAGCACATGAGAGGATCGGATTTTCGATGCTGTAATAATCATGGCCGGAAAATGGCCGATATATCTACTGACAATTTAGTTTACCAAGGATATATCTATTGTGTATCGTATTACTGCTTCCGGATTGTGTATTATTCTGAAATTGTATACAATTTCATTTTAAAATATACCTAATCTTCTGCTGCACTGGACTGGAAATTCTAATCTTTTGCCAAGCTTTTGTTAAAATATATTCATTTTTAGCTTAACTTTTATCCACGATGGCAATCATGGCAATATACGAGTATCTATACAAACCAAATCTTTTAAGAAAGCTTGTATTACGTACATGTATGACATCCCTATGTATGAGAGCACACGTAACTCACAGTACGCATCTCCTCAAATCGAGTTAACTACTTTAGAAAGATTAAGCAACTCCTACACTCCTTTAAATGTCGGGAAACGTGTCCTGAATTTTTATGAAGGATTTAAGATTAGGTAAGACTTGAAGAAAGAGGTACACATGCTCCATAATAAATAAAAACAATGTGTACGTTGTGGGGTATGCAAACACAATCTTGACGCGGGGTTTTATTTCTAAAAGTTTCTTAAACGTTATGTCTATTAGATATCAAGCGTATGGTAAATGTATTAACAACCGGTCTGATTCAATTAAACGTAATTTTAATTAATACGTATCAACAAATAATTTTCAGATTGATAAACAGAATTTTTCAGTCAACATGTCAACATCATTTATAGGTATTTTATTGGATCATATAAGTTTGATAAACAAAAACATCACTTCGCTATTAAAATTTAATTTCACATAAAACACAACATTCATAGTCGTTATAACAACAACGAATCAATAACCACATAGTGTTTTGTTTTTGAGAACTAGCTGTGTATTGATGTTTAAAAACAGCTGTGACTGGCAGCTCGCCAACCCGCCTCATCAATACGCCTTGTCAAGACAGTCCGAGCCTTCGCTATGTGACCTTCCTCCGGTGACTATCCGATCATTTCATTCTAATGTATAGAGATTTATTTCCGTTTCAGTTTGTGTACTAGACTAGAAGTAGTTTTTGATAAATGTATTGCTATAATTTCCTTACCGTCGCGCTTATTATTTGCTGTTATTTCCTATCTGTTAATAATATATATTTCAAGACATTAAAACCCAGATCCCTTAAATGCCTTTAATCGCTATATCATCGTATTCAAACTCTTTAAAATGCAATCAGCTATAGTTAGAAACCTGTAGTTAGAAATATATTTTATGAAAAGAAGTATTTTTATTTACAAAGTATATTTCCATATTGATACTCATAGGTGTCTTCCTAAGAACTATTAAGTCCTACACCGGACTTAATAATGCCGCAATTATCATATAAGGCCGAGTTATTCCGAGAATCCACGAAATCGATACCGTTACGCACACATACAGAAACTTATATATTTGTACGGAAAAAAAGGGAAGGTACAGAAACGGAGAAAGATAATGTATCGTATTCTGAGAGAGATTCGGCGATCTGTGGTATTATGTAATTAGGTTCATTTACTGCATTTACCATAAGTAGACAAACAATTTCGTGTTAAATGAGAGAACGTGTTGGTAATTCGTGATTTTAGTCAAAGGAAGGCTGTCATCTGAGTTTTATTACTTGTAACCTAGCTCACATGTCTCCCTCGGCCGGGTGCCCGCGGTGTGCGGGGGCGAGTATAAAATTCTTGTTATTTCACTAAAAGCATTTCAGCACGGCCGCCGTGATACGTGGATCCTACCCGTTGGCGAGTTTATACGCAAATTATTCCAACAAAATTTTCCCCTCTCAAAAATATTTCGAGTTGGTTTAACCCAACGTCCTCGGCCTGACCTACGGTATTATGTAAAACATCGTTAATTTAATAGTTTCTCCAAAACAATTCCGTCAACACGTAAGCGAACGATAACTTAGCTTAAATTTATTTAATCAGCGGGCTTGCACGGCACAGGTATAATGTTCCTAATATTTCTGTGGGCTCCTCGTTTTGAATTATCCGTTACCTATTCATAAAGCACTCATAATTTATCAAAGAAGCAAATTGTATCACCCTGTCTCTAAATTTGATTAACTGAGCGTCAACATCCATCGGATAAGAGAAGTGAAATGATGATGGATGGTATTGCGTACGTCTCATTACATTTGCGTTTATGCACAAATATTTATAAATCTCAAGGTTTTCTTGTATTTTGGCACGAGGCTTGACACTTAGATCCACCTTTCCCTTCCATCTCCGACTCATTGTAGGAACAAGACAATTCACTGGAACATTGATCGATTACGAAGTTTACACTAAAATAATGGTCAGAAGTTTGTTCTGTAATATTTTATAGGAATTTTGACAGACATGAATAGAAGCAAAAACTGAAAAAGAAAGAGGGAAGGAGAGGCCTTCCTGGATATTTTACCGTTACGTAACAGTTCAAAAAGTAACTTAGTAAGGGCTAGTCACTACTCCACTTTTATATTAAGTTTAAAAGTTATTTCGTGATATAAAAGCAGCGTAAAAATAAAACATATTTTTATGTCATAGTTCTTTGTGTTATTGTGTTTTTCACCGTGAAATGCTTCCCATTTGCTGATAAAATCCGTGACCTTTCGCAGGCGTCCACGTGTGCATTATTTTTTAACGCTCATCAAATTATAACTTAAGTTTAAAGTTCAAAGGTGTTTTTCACTTCCCGTTAATAAAAATATGGGTAAGCCACTACTTGCGGACGATTTCTATTTTATAATAAACTTAAATCATTGGTATAAACGGATTACATAAAAAGCGTCATGATGATAGTATGAAACTGGTTTCATGGTACACAGTGTGTAATTCTAGTATGTTGTTACTTTGTTAACCACATAGCATTGAACAACATTAACTCTATCCACTATCCAATTACATACATTAACCACAATGTTATAACTGAAAGTATTAACTTCAGGAACTTAATTAAGCCCCTGACTTAACACACGGGATGTCGGTCCGCATGATGTATTGATATTGATTGAAATAATATGGCGTTCCATCACACAGGCAGACAGTTTGTGCACATTAACAACACGGTAATCACATTTAAATTCAAATTATTAACATGCAATTTTGCATATTCCATTTTATACATGAATATCGTCAAATGGAGTTGGCTCGGGTCCAGGGGCCACCGAGGCACTTCTATTTTCGCTAAATAGAGAAACGGACGAATCCCGGTACCCCGGGCTGGACATCGGCATCCCTATTGGAAGCGAACAACTCTATTACCGACCTAAGCAAACTATTAGCGAGTTGCTGCGCAAGAAGCCTATAATAACTTAATAGTGCCGACACAAGTTTACTTGTACAATCGAATTAGCTAACACGACGAGAAAAAGGCTTCATCGACACCTAGTTTGATAACTGCCTTAAGTAAGTTGTTTCCACGCTTATTGTAATAGAATAACTCAGATTGTTTGTTTATTATTTATTGGCGTCAACGTGGCGACTAGTTGTTATATAATTGGGTACGGTTGCGTCCGTTCTCGTTATTCGAACTGGTTACTTGACACTTATTGTGAACTATTGCGATCCTTAAATCCAATAACATTGCTGTGATTTATTGTAGGAGCGCGGTACAATGTACATGTTTATTCGCTAGACATTTTAGATTGTCATCTTATCTATGAAAATTGGCGGTGACAGATCGCTCCGTCCTCGTTATCGCAAAGAAATACTATGGGGGAATACAAGAAGTATTTTATTAAACTCTATGTTTCCAAACCAACTGGCCCTTTGTTCTACAAACCCTATACTATCGATAAACCATTCATGGAATGGTCAATAAAAACAACCCTAGAATGGACTTAACAATGGGAATAATGGAAAATGGATTTAATGTTTTATTTTTCAGGCGATTTAATAAATGCATTCTGGTCACGTTCGCGCGTGTCCTTCGGCCAGAAATAGCGACACAATTAATTACTGGCATCGGCCGGCCCGCCCTTACCGACTTTTGCTATGGATTTATTGTCTGTACGATAAGTACTATCGATGTTTTGATGACCAATTCTAATTATCCAATCATGTTTTTATCACTTTTGGTAATTGTCCCTTTCCGGGTACTGTTTGGCGATGATCAAAATCAAAATCAATCAATGATCGCAGATGATCGCAAAGATTAGTTGATATTAACTATTTAAAACGTATTTCTAAGCAAATAGATATTGAACGTAACTTTGAAATAAACTAAAATCTGTTGGTAAAATTCTTTTCCAAAATGTTTTCCAAGACTAAAGAAAATTCAAAAATGCCTGTTATAAAATAAACCACCGCCGAGAGACTTCCTAAATTCCTTCAGTGGATATCATGTTTTTGAATAAATCTCGCTCTTTCAAGTGATGTGGGTTGTATATCAAAGTAATATTAATTAAAGCTAGTATCTCATTACGCAGAACCCTTTGCCTTTAAGGTTTAATGGACAAAGAGGCAGACAGTAACTTCAGAGAAGGGTTGCGGTCGGCTTAGCAACGGATTGAATGGCCGGTAAAATGTAGCCAATGTTTGTAGGTACGCCGGACCGCCGGCGACGTACTAACGGTTGCTAGGCTCGTGCTGGCATAAAGAGATTCTGAGACAGAGTCGTAAGCGTAAAGACAGTTAATACCACCTCTATGTATCTCCTCTTCTATTTACAAATTATAAGCAACCGCATTTACTATCTGCTATTTTTGAACATTGCTACTTGACAAGTACAGACAACATTAAAGAAAAAGCTTTAAAAATAAAAATACGCTAGCAGCAAAGAATTGCAACTACAGTTGAATGTAAATCTAGCTACAAATTCCTGTAAGTGATTTAGTTAGTCTTTTATTGAATGTCGTTCGAACAAGAAGACATGTTATACACTCCCCCCCCTTCTCCTCCCTATTCCTCCCCACTCCCTCCTCCCCTCATATCTATTTCGGTTTATTCACACGGGGGAGCGCTACGTCGAACAAAGAGAAGTCATTGACAAAGTTATCTACTAAATTTAAAGTGCCTGAAAACCTAAATAAATTTGCGACAGGTGTTTCGCGAAGCAATAATAATTTGTAAGTTATATTTATAGCCACGAAAGATATAACAATTTACATAGATATATGTTGCACAATTACGCTGAAATTACAGAACTATGTGACGTAGAGTACGAAGGTAAAATTAATTAAGTCATAGCAGTCACTACGACAGCGTAAGGTACATTAGTTCCCGCATACTGAGGACGGGCGCAGATAATTACTGATAATAATAAAATACCTCGCCGCTCCCGAGTGTAATTCCAAAGCCTACATCGTAGGAAGGTGCTATATTACTCAATAAGATCTACATAAACTCTTCAGCTCCATATTTGACAAAATTCAATAACAGAAGTTTCGTTTCTGATCCAAATTTCACTCTTCCACTACACCAGTGACACTAATTTGAACAAAGTATACTTAACCGCAAGCAACCTTGGGCCGAACCCAAAGGAGGTTGCATTTCTAATTCCGAAACTTGTAATACAAAGAAAGGAAACTATAATACACAGAGGCAACCTTGGCCGAGTTTTTCGTCTAGTGCGTGGGGGCTTTTCGGGGGCTTGCTCAAGTATAAGGGCGCAAACGATGACGCCACCTCGGTAGACACGTGTATGGCAGGCGCAAGATTAAAATTACACGCGTAAAGCTCTTTTTGGCAACTATTTTGTTATTAAGACGTACTTCGAAAGAAAGATCAGTTTGTCTTCTGGTACGAGCTTAACGTTAAATATTGTTTTCGTGGTATAACTTATATATCTTTCGAATTATTAGCCATTTACATATGACTTAAACACTTGCTTACTAGGAGATTTTTTGCGTTCATTGACCAAACATCCTTTGTTACATCTATCTCTAACAGTCATATAAACTGGACCAATAAATCACTATTACTTCGTAATCACTTTCTTTCTACATTATTGCCGGCAACTGTTTCTCCATTCTATCTTAATTAGCGCCGATGTCAATCGCTGTGAGCCGGCGACCCGTTCGGAAAGCAAACAGGCCGTGTTTGTTGTTTACCAAAGCGACGATGGCGACGTCACGAGAACTTAAAAATTGAAATAAACGAACGAGCTTTCCTTTGCCGCCGCCTCATTTGTTACTCAATCCGTCTTTCTTTGTAAATGTAAACTTTTCACATAAATTCCGCTTTACATTACGAGTGCTTGTTTGTATTTTTTTTATTTCTTTCGTTTGCCTGTTCTAGCGGATTGTGTACGTTTTTGTAAATTGAAAGATAAAGGTGGAAGTATGCAGCACATTTGTATCGAAGTTGTTTATAAATCAGGTTTGTTTTGTTTGAAAATAAGTTTAAGTTTTTAGTACAGAGTAACGTGCTCGACCTGGCAATAATAGTCTGAGTGAAATAGGTATCAAAACAGTGGAAATAAATAGTTTTGTATGATACCCTATGACGGTGCACCCTATGACGTGAAATTAGGCTGGATAGTGCAGAAAACGACACATTAAAGTCATTTCGGCCCTGACATAACAGTTCAACGGATTTACAGAATGCATAACCATAACTATAACAATAAAACGAACAGAGCCGTCTGCCAAAGATTTTCATATAAAGGTTTAAAGCCAGGCGCCAATATTTCCGTTTAATTAAGTTTCCAGCCGATATAACACATATCGCACTAGACTTTATTGTTTTATCTTCCATTTCGTGCCATTCGACGAGAATATGACCGTATTTCTACAGCTACAGTACGCGTGTACAAACCTCACACTTTAAGTCATATATTTTATAACACTAAGAATAAAACTCCTGAAAGGCCGTGCCTCGAGATTTAGTTTATTCTTGCGAAGATTTGTACCACAAGAAGTTACACAACAAGTATTCAAACTTGGACAAATTATATAAGCACTTGCTAACGATTTACATAATTTGATATTCCGCCGTTGACCCTTACCCTTTAATTTCGACATTAACATTGCAAATTGCGTATGTAATTGTCTCATTAAAATTATTAAAGATGGCTTTAATAAAGGAGGCGAGATCTCGTCGCGACATCTCAACCCACGCATGTACGAACATACAATAAAGTTCAATCAAAATTACTTGACATTTAAAACGAATTCTTGAATGAAGTGTAGTTATTTACGTATCAATACAATTAATCTACTTGTAGATACTTAATCTACTTATGGCCACAGAATTGGTTTGGTTTATTTTATGACAGTTTTGTTTTTCTATGATTAATGATTAATGACAGACGAACAAAGTAGTTTCGTGTAGACGTCACAATCGGCCGACGTTTGACGTCATAGAGTCTCTGGCTCACGTTCCTATGCGAACAAAGATCATATAAAACGTTCCTTGTGATCGTCGGCGTAAGTCCCGCGCCGCGGCGCTGCGCAACACGCGTTACCTTTATTGCGTATAAAAACAACGCTAAAAAAGTTTCTCGTGTTCGTGTTGATTGCAATGAATTCGCAAAATTAAAAATTATAAAAATACGCAAAACATTTTAGGGGATTCCTCCCGGGAGATGCTATACTTCGAGGGCAATGTTCAACATAATATTATGTTTCGAAAAGTTTCCCAAATACACATTCTAAACAGTAATGAAACTTTTCACAAAAATACACGAGCGTAAAATATAAAGAAAAATACCGGAGCGAATAAATATAACTGAACAATCCGAATAACTTGAATGAGGTTAGTCCGCGAATTAAAAACTGAGGGTAGATATAGTAAAAATCAATCAGATGGACGCGCCGAGCGTGTCTATCGGGCACACGTCGACCCGGCGATTGCTTTGTGCCGCAGGAAATTAGTTTGGAACTTGTGAACGAGTTCCGTGTGTCTAACTACGCGAATGTGGACTTCGCACAACCTGCCTTCGGAATCCATTTTGATCCGAAACGTTTGCTACGTTAACGACATTGACAATCTCTCAAAAACGTTGTGACGTAAGGTAAAATTTAACTAGTTTATAAATACGAGTTCATATCTACAAAGCGTAACAAGAATAAAACAAGTGAACTAATTTAAGTAAATCTGAATACATGAAACAAATGTTGTAGCAGTCTGGCTACGGTGCTACGCCGATTGCTACGCCGCGGCGCTACAAATCACGAGAGAATTAGTTAATTGCCACAATGTTACTGGCCAGGCTCCATTCCCAAAGCTCCAAATCGCTTTACTAACTACATTAAACGGTATAATACGCTTTTTAATCGGATTACGTACCTTAAACTAGTTTAAAGTTGGTTTTGCTTTCCGATTTTATCTTAACATCTTTTTCCTTATTACCGTTGGGTTTTGTGCAGCAAATGTTATTATACAGATTGTACGGAAGTGTATCGGCATGTTTGATTATCTGTTTATCAAGTAGGAACAACAAGTAATAAGCTTGCCTCAATTCCTTTGTTTACGCATTGTGAACTCGGTATCGGCGTGCGTGCAGGCGGCGCACGCCCGGAAGAGATAACTCCATCACTGAACAAACACATCTAAACTAAGTTTTACGCGTCGAGTCCAAACTAAACTGTCACTGGAATAACACATCACTATGGATTAACAAACTTTTTGATAGAACAAAGCTTTAAGCAGACTTATAGAAGTGTGCTATTCAGCTTTAGTCATATTACTCGCAACTAAGAAACTTTAACAATGCATGAGTTCAGGGAGACTGCAGGATGCGGCGCATTTCGCTGGCGACTTCACAAACGACTCATGTATAATACATACTCATTGCTCAGCTCTTGGCAAATTTACGTCGTGCACGCGTCATGTACCGTCAAACAACGATAATGACTTCTGTGGCGTTTAAATGCAGCACAAAGGAAGCTCGCACGATTTGCGCCAAGCACCGCCTTGCACCGACAACCAGACACTAAGAAGGTACCAAGTATACATACTTACATAGGTCTTAATGCCAGCTAACTTTCAACAACCTACCGTATTAAATATACCACATAATAAATATAAAGTTTCCCAAGATATCAAGCGCTCGTGTAACGGCGATTAATTATTTTTGGATATTTATTGTTCAAAATTTATCAGATATTCGGGTCACTGATACATTATCTGTCGTGTTAAATTAATTTATCTGTCCATCTGCAAACATGGACTGCGTAATAGATTGTGGCTTGTATGCGTCGCTCATGATATCTGATAGGTATTGGTTACGATGCAGCTTATTAATATACTTGTGTTGAAAATATACGTTTATTTTTAAATGTAAAAACCAAAATCGTAGATAGTCCTTGAGCGAGTTCTTTATAAAACATTTCTATGTAAATGAGTATACCTACGTTGTTTTTGTACTATTTATCGTAGGTACTTGACCTACTTGAATAATTCTTGCCAAAACAAATGAAAGAATAAAAGGGAAGCTCAATACACACCTTAGCCAAGAGACCAGTTTGTTCCGCTCGATTAATAGTCCCAATAAATCGTAGCTGATATCCCTCGACCCCGCGGTGCCAGGACCGGTAATATCGCACATTTTTAACATTTAAACCCGAATAGCTTGAATAGTTTAATGTGAAGTGATAAAAGTTGCAGGAACTTAATGATCGGAGACACGGAACATAGCAATCTACAAAAATTCAGACCTACATATTTAAAGTTTAATGAGGTCGACATACTTGTTTCTACCTTGTTCAACAAAAGAATGTGGGTTTAAATTGTATTATTTATGCCGCGGCCATTACCACGGACTTGCCAAATTGGCTCTTATGTTAAGTAGAAACTAGTGTCTTATTGGATAAAATGGGTAAACGGCAATCCTATCATATAGTTATGCTGGAATGTTTGCATATAAGCTAAGTGTGTTTACCTTACTAGTTGTTTGTGGCGGCCGTTACATATTTCGTCGATTAAGGTGTGGTTATGTTCTGCGCTCCACTTAAAAATAAATGTCTTATTTATACTCCGCGTTTATTTGGGGCGTACCAAAACACCGCCACATTTATTTCACCTGTCAAGAGCTTAGGTATTTTTTGTTTTGTACAACCAAAAGGCTTGGATTTACGTCACCTGCCGAGCGAGTTTTTAATCAATTCTTGACCTAAATTTGTAGAAATTAAAACAGTATAACCGTTTAAAGAACCATAAAAGCAGTCACATAGAAGCTAAAGCGGCAATCAAACCAGAGAACTGCCAAAACAAAATATAACTGCTGTGTTCGATTTGCTGGCAACAAAATGATTGAATAAAAGTGCACACACTCACACAGTAATAAAACAAACAACTCTAATAACTTTCGGCTTACTTAGGTGGCATGGTGTTGTGGGTACTCCTACACCTTGGAAAATTCCTGGAACGAAAGAAAACCCAATTACGAGTAATTCTGTTTTAATGGCTTCCAATCAATAACATAAATAAAGTTTCAACAGCTACTGGTTTGTCGATGGATGGTAACGAACTTACACGGTGAAATGGATTTAGAAGCTTTCGGACTCTGTTTGAAAAAGTCCGCTAAGCGATATGAGATAAAATTATGATTATTATAATAGCGTATTGTATTCGATTACGTGGTGTCATCGGCTCTGTCGTAGGGAGAATCAATGAGCGCGGCGATGACGCACGCACGCCGCGTTATACGTAACATTCTCGCCATAACCTCCGTTGAATTATGTACAACTCGTCGCTATCTGTCATTTGCAGTGTCACCACGGAATCGACAAAGTTCCCTTTCCGACAGAGTGTTGGGAATGTACAAATGCCCGGATTTGTTCGCGATCCATTGTTTTATTTCCGCGCACGTTGCCAACAGGACAATACGAAATACGCAATAGATTTTTCTTTCTTCTGCATTCATTCATTTCATTTAGGCTGTTATGGGCGATATATGTTTTGTTTAGTCACAACTGATGCACAGACATTGTAGTAAATCACTACAGCAATAACATTTATCGTAGCAGTGTATACTAAGAGGTAGTATTAAATGTTCCATTAAACCAATATCAATTAAGTTTTTCTAGAACAAGTAAACCATTTTATAGAACTTAACGAAGGTCGCGTTCCAAAAAAAGTAGTTTACATAAAAGCAGACCTAATAGTTTATTGTGTTTACAGAGTATTAAATAAGGAGTTATTGCTGCCTAAATATTAATTAAGTGTAAACAATATGGCATCCTGCAGACAGGTAACAGTTGTAATTAGGAAAATTAATTCGGTAACGGCACGCTCGTACCAACATTAAAGCGCCTCATTTCGTTGAAGGCCACGCTCTCATAAATCCCTGGCACTCGGACAGATTGTTTACATTGGAGTTCATAAAAGATGCATCGCCATCACTTATTAATGTTAGACAGCCAACTTGGAGAGAGACGGATTGCCTGCAGGCTGAAAGTAACCAGACAAGTGCGAATCGGACTCGCACGTGGTGGGCACCGAAGCAATTCGCAGCTGCTTAATTGCTATATATGTATAATCTTCATCTAGATTTCCACAAGATAAAGAGAGAGGTTTTGATAAAATCTTATAAGTAGGTACAGAGTGAAAAGACAAAAATTATTTAAAATATAAACAAACTGAAAACCTTAACACATCTGTCTGTCAAAACACAACATGAGTGATGATGATATACAAAAGCTATGACGTTCACGTTCGCTCCGTCAATCTGTCACATTTGTCTTAATTATACGTAACACATGAAATGTGCAACGTGTTGAATGTGACTACCTGTTCAGGGGTATTCGCTTGTTTTTATTTTAAAGTGTGGTACGCAATGTCGTATGCTCGTTTGTTTAAAATGATGAGGAGATGACTGAAATAAAGTTATTTGTTCCTAAGCTTAGGCCGATTAACTGTTACGTTAAAAGTCTGAACAGCAGCATGTAAAATGATCAAATCAAGTAAGGCCTTGCCCTTAAACAGTACAACGAAAATAAACTTATTTAAAGCACCAAGCATACCTTAACGTATCGTGACACGGCCGTACACAGCTCAGCAATGTGTTTCGTATAGAACACAAATTACTATGTGAAATAGCGATGTACAGATAATAGATTGACAGTGTTATTAATTGGTCCGTGTTATATTGTTAGTTTGTTACATTTGAGTGTCGCGTGTCTACAAACACGCTCGGACATTTCACAAGCGCCAGTGCTTTTGTGTCCATTATTTATAAATCGATAAATAAACTATTTGAAAAGAATGTTAAAGTATATAATTGAAAAATAATGTGTAAATAATTGTACTAAGGTTTGTTGCTAGAAACTGTATTAATAGTAATATTTTCATTAGTTAAAGTATCTTAATTAAAGTATTGTTATCATGGCGTAATAGTCCACCTACTATCACCTGTTAGGTTTTCTCAATAAGCACTTGAGGTAAATAGTCATGGTTGATTTAAATAAAGCAGTTTAGGTATCTACTTGAGACTACTAAAATCGGTAAATAGAGATGCTTCGAATATTATTGCTGTTGAAACAAACGGAACACATCACTTAGACTCACACAATGCTGCTACAAGGCCTTTTGTAAGCGTATTTGAATACTTGTAAAACACGGGCTATCTAACAAAGCAATTGTACGAACATTAATCTTGCTCCAATAAATATTTGTTTAGAGAAATCAATTTGTATTCGTGATGGCCCTACATTTGTCTATATTAAGTAAAAGTAGGAATTTCGTAGAACTGTCTACCTTTACAAATATAAAATGTTTGCTAAAACTATCTAAGTTATGTACCAATAAATATTGCTGTTCATTTACAAAGCAATGTCACTTTGAAGTGATTAAAAATTCAGTTAATTGAATTAATAAGTATACGTACAAGTATAGATAATTAAAAAGCTACAAAAAATTTACTACTTATATTATTATTTTATTCATATGATTACTATAGATACTCATTATTACTATTATTTAGATTATATTCTATTATTTAGTTCATAATTAATTCAATCAAAAATAATATTAATATTTTACTTAATAGACTTGTAGATGCGATGCACAATACTTTAGTACTAGGATTCTAAAATATAACCTAATAAAGGAATAATAAAGAAGAACCTATGGAACCCTTACAGCGCCTAAAGCTTATTAAAAGCACATTATACATATAGCAGGACTACGATTAAATTCATTTTTTTATCTATTTAATAATGAAAGGAACGAGTGTAAGTCATTGTTGGGTTAAGCTCCGGTCAATGAATTGATAATAAGTCATAAGTTCATAAAAGAAAATTTGAATCATGATCAGTTTTCTTGCAAAGAAATTTTGACAGGGGTAGGGAAATATGGTAACTGTGATTGGATAGATCGCCGAGTGAACGGTTTTTGCCTTTTGGGCACGAACCCGAGATTTAATGCTTTAGGAATGAAAGCTTAACTTAAGTAGCAAAGAAAACATATTTTTTATTATGCACACTTGTAAAAATATTCGACAAAATCATATCTTCAAGAACTGCGAAGCTGGCAGTAGCGAGTCGACTCGATTAATATAAAATTTATAACATTTCTTTCACTATGATTGCGAAGCCACGCTTACTTAAAAACAAAACTTATTCCCAGTAAGCGTACCAAAGTAAATGTAATAATTTATGCAGTAGATACGATCAAGTTAATAAACTCGCTTTGATAATAAAATTACACGTCGTTTCCCACGTTTTAATAAATAAATTAATAACATTTCAAGCACCGTGTTCGCTGGATTGTCGACATCGCAATAAACACAAATAAACTGTGTAAGTAATTAAATTTATCCTCTCTGTTGCACTGCTGCTGCATATTTCAAATTGTAATTACAACGTGAGTTTGAGTTTTCGTCGTTTAACTTGTAGAAACTGTTTCAGTTTGCCTGTCGGCGATGTCGTTGTAGTTTTTACGTCTTAGTTCCAGTAATTGTGGCTGTCGCGAATAGTCACCTTTGTTGTAATATATTTCAGGTATTGTAACGTACATACAGTACACACAATATCACTTTTATGTCTCTAGTACACAATATTTATCTATTATGCCGTAATAGGACAAATATACGCGTAATACACAATCAATAAGTTAAATAAGTAAAATTTGTTGGTATCGAAAATAAGTAACTAAATAGGTGCTACACATCAGCAACATTAAATATCGATCACCACTCCTTGTGATTAAATCACTTAAGTGATTAATTAGTGTTAGCAAAGCTAGATTAGAAATATATTTATGGTGTAATTTAATAGCAATTAAACGGTGTATTGTTGCTGGAGCGAGCGCGAAGTTAGGTTCCACGCGTAACTCACGCTCGCCTAGCCGAAAGCTGCTTTGTGATGCGGTCCTAAGGCTGGTGTTCCTCAGGACCGCATTAATTAAATACTTATGCGGTCCTGAGGGCCGCGATCCTTAAGCGCGAAGGCTTCTTTCAAAGTGTCAACATTTATACTCAAACTCAGATCTCTAAGATTGCATTTTTGCTATAAAACTATAAAATAGCATATTTACGAAGTGTCCAAATTTAAAGTTTAATTCTAACTGTAGATATTATTTGTTTAGTATAGTTTATATTTACTACCCTAAACTACTACCTATACGAATGTATTTGTACTGAGTACATCTTCACAAAAAAATCAGTACACATAAATCTCGGTACACATTTACTGGTCAATACTCATTTAAACGAGTCGAGCCTTTGACTCATAAAAAATAATGATAAGCTTTAGATAGACGTAAAGGGATCGTGCATTTGATGGCCTGTGTCTATCAAATGTATTCACGGACATTAGTTCACCCAGCAATGTACAGCAATTGTTTTTAGTCAAGCTCCGGAACACAACAAGACAATCAGTTTATCCGTAATATAAAACTATGGATATTACTGCTTTTATTAAACAATGTTTATACTTACTTTTATTCGACCGCATTTGTTTATTTCATTTATTTTACCAGTATTTCGAAGCGAGTGACAATTGATATGCAAGTTCTAAATAGCCTGTTTAAAAAATAATCAGATCGCGTACAATTCCGTATTAATATCACCGCTATCCAGCGCCATCCATTATTCAAATGAAGGCGGTTAAAGCACTAATATGTATGGCTCCTATTTATAGCTGTTTATGGATTCTTGTCAAGCAAACAACATGAAGCGTGATTACAGGCTGAGGAATATAAACTGGGCACGGCTTAGAAGGGAAACTCTTATCTTAATATGCATTAAGTTGATTACTTAGCGATCTATCAATCTATACCAACTATTCACAAAGTATGAAACAGATTGTACTGTATAACTATAGATTCTGGCTATAGTTATATGTATGTATGTGTTGCCAGTGATGAAAACAAAAGGGAAACAATATAAATCAGCTGCTTATCGGTCTTCGCAGTTGTAACAACTCACAGGCAGTTTGCTAAAGCGGAGGCTATTAACCTATCACTGTTTTTGCATTACGACCTCCTTTGTGCCCCGTACTAATTGATAGCACCGCGATAGATGCAAGTTGTTCCGAGTTTCATGGTTTGTTTTATGTGGAAAGTCCATGTTTGAAGCGGAATCGAACAATCTATACAAACTAGATAAAATATCATCAAATATGGCAAATATTTGGCAAAATGTGTAAATTTTCTTATTAAACATTCCATTGTAAGCTATCAAAATAAATAAATTCTCATCGGATCAGGGAAGTGAAATAATTCTGTCCGTGGGTTCTTTATTATCATCGACTGAGGAAAAACAATAAGCACCCTGACCTAACCTGACCTACCAAACATTTTGCACCATCCCCATTGCTTGTATTTTGACCTTATTAAATATTTTCCTGTGGAAACGATCTCCACGGGAATAAATCATGTCTATGGGTGTGTAGGATACCCGCGGCCTCCGCGCCCCCCTTCAGCCCCCCGACCCCTCCCCCGCCCCGCACCACCCCCGCCCCCGAGATCGGGTAGCTATTGCTTGGAAGGCCACACAAACGGACCAGATCTATTTTTAACCTAAAACGCCTGTTTATTGAATCCTACCGGGATTTGCCGTTTAGGTTTTTTCTCTGATGGGTTCAATGTTCATACTAGTAATAAATAATAATAATAATCCTCCACACCGATTTCGGTAAAGGCGACCGCTTCGACTCTCTATTGGCGTGCATGTGCCCGTACATGACTAATATACCCTATTTTGTGCGTAAAAGTCCGCGCACACTGCGGACATGTCAGGGTACCAGCCACAAAATTGTAGTTGATAGCTGCAGGTGGTCGAGCTATCAATTCGTCACGTTTGGCATCCAACTCAGAAAGCCGGCGCTTTTCAAAGTCGGAGACTTTTTCTCTTACGCGGTTTCTCCAGTCCCCGCGGTTGGATGCCAGATCCTCCCATTCATACGGATCCATGTGGCATTTCTTCATTTGGCGCTTCAGCACATCCTTATATCGTAGCAGTTGTCCGCCACGTTTTCGCTTGCCCTCCTGTAACTCGGAGTAAAGGATGCGCTTGGCCACTCTGTTGTCTGACATGCGCGACACATGTCCGCACCAACGAAGCTGTCTCCTCATGAGGTATGCTTCAATGCCACCTACATTGGATCTTCTCAACACTTCTGTGTTTCGCACACGATCAGACCAATGGATGTTAAGAATTTTGCGCAGGCATTTAAGGTGGAACCGGTCTAACTGTCTGATGTGGCGCTGGTACGGTGTCCATGTTTCGGCAGAGTACAATATGCAGGGCAACACGACTGCCATATACACAGAAACCTTTGTGGATACCTTTAAGTTGTGTGAGCTGAAGACCTTTTTGTCAAGTTTACCAAAAGCAGAAGCTGCGGCTCCTATCCTGCTATTGATTTCGGCATCAAAGTCACACTTTGATGTTATCAGGCTTCCCAAATACCGAAACTTGTCGACCTGCTTCAGTACATCTTCACCAAGCGCGATGGTCAGGTTTTCATGACCATGACTGTCAAGTGACATCACTTCAGTCTTTTTGACACTAATCTTTAGGCCAAATCTAGAACACTGTTCGTGAAGGTTAGTAACTAGCTGTTGCAGACCTCCTGGGGATTCAGCTACGAGACACAGATCGTCTGCGTACATAATGTCCTGTATGTGTGCATAAGACACTTTTGTTGTTGCCCTAAGTCTGGCCAAATTAAAAAGTTTGCCGTCAGTCCGATAGCGAATACGAATTCCGTCAGAAGAAGAAATCAGTACCTCTCGGACTACAACCGCGAAATATAAGGCAAACAATGTCGGAGCTAAGACACAACCTTGCTTCACTCCACAAGTGACGGAAAAGAAGCTTGATTGGTCACCATCGACAGCTACACAACATTGCATGTCGTCGTGCAAGAGCCGCAGCAGCCTTGTAAACTTGTCCGTACACCCCAACTTTGACAGTACCTTCCAGAGGGCCTCGCGAGGAACGCAGTCAAATGCCTTTTCTAGATCAACAAAGCAGAGGTACAGGTGCTGGCCCTGCTCTCTACTTTTCTCCTGCAGTTGACGGACTGTAAATATTGCCTCACAAGTACCTCTGTCTGGTCTGAAACCAAATTGGGTTTCTGGCAGAATTTTTTCGGAGAGTTTCCTGAGGCGGTTTAACAGTACTCTAGCGAATACTTTCCCAGGGACAGAGAGAAGTGATATGCCGCGGTAAGAACCACATTCCGACCTTTGTTCTTATAGAGAGCCCTAATGCGAGATAACTTAAAAGTTTCGGGAATCTGCTCTTTCTCCCACATAAGCACAAACATTTCCCAGATACGCGAATGCAATTCCTCGCCGCCGTATTTCAGAAGTTCACCCGGTATAAAGTCTACGCCAACCGCACGCTGGTTTTGCTGCTGTTTGATGGCACAGAACACTTCTCTTTTAGATAAGGCATCATCTAATTCCTCTGCTACTTGAAGTTGAGGAAGACCGTCAATGTATCGTAAATCAGCTGATCGATCTACATTAAGCAGGTTATTAAAATATTCTGCCCAGCATCTCAGTACTTCCTCTTTGCTCTTAAGTAGCCTATTACCATCCAATGACTTTAGCGGTACCTTTGTGAAATTGGTAGTACCAGTGAGTTTGCGAATTTCACTGTAAAATTCACCGAGTTGATTACTATCAGCAAGCCACTGGATGTATTGAGCCTTTTCTTTCCACCATTTATCTTTGGTGTATCTCGTGAGCTTACGCAGCTCACGGCCACTCTCTCTTATTCTCGCGCTGTTGTCGTTGCGTTTCAAAAGATCTCGGTGTTTGGCAATGGCTTCGGTAAGAACTTTGTCGTTGTCATCAAACCAGTCTTGGTTTGTTCTTATTTTCAGGCCTACTGTGTTAGTAGCCACATCTAGAATGGACGACGACAATGTTTTCCAGTCAACATCAATATCACCAGTATTTTTACTAGAGAGTACATCACATGCTAGCGTTTCAACGTAATTGCTCCTGACCTCCGGATGTTTCAATTTCTCCACGTTTATATTCTGAGGCTTATTCCTGTTGGCTCTAAATGGTCGTCGAAGACAAAGACGCATTTTTGTGACAATAAGTCTATGGTCCGTCCAGCAATGTGCACTGCGCATAACACGAGTGACTAGAACCTGAGAGATGTCTCTCTGTCTTGTGATGGCATAGTCAATGAGGTGCCAGTGTTTAGATCTGGGATGCATCCACGTAGTTTTGTGCTTGGCAGCAAGACGGAACATAGTGTTTGTGACTGCAAGTTGGAACTGAGCACATAAACTAAGCAGCAATTGGCCGTTGGAGTTGATGTTGCCTACTCCGTGTCTACCCAAAACTTTAGGCCAGGCTTCATAGTCTTGACCTACTCTGGCATTGAAGTCCCCCAGTATGAGGATTTTTTCCCTGTTTGGTATTTTATGAAGAAATTGCGTAAGTTCTTCATAAAATTTATCCTTAATGTCATCAGAACTATCCAGCGTTGGCGCATAAATACTTATGACATTAAGAAAATTGTCATCGTCTAAGTGAAGACGTAATGTGGTAATACGGTCCGAGATGTGGATGGGACATTCTTGTAGAGTCTTCACTAGGTTATTCTTGATCGCAAAACCAACTCCCGACCTTCTTGGTTCTATTGCAGCCGTGCCCTTCCAATAGAATGTATAACCACCGCCATGCTCGACTAGCTCGCCCTCTTCGGCAAGGTGGGTTTCGCTTATAGCAGCCACATCTATATTGTACCGGCGGAGTTCTCTAGCAACTATGGCGGACTTTCGTTCAGGGCAGACGTTTGTGTCGCGGTCAAGAAGGGTACGTACATTCCATGCACCAAAAGTCAATATAGGTGTTTTCAATTTATTTCTATTGTATCGGCGACCACGAGTTAACAGATGCGGAAGCAGCCGTGGTTACTACTACCCGAAGAGTTTGTTGGGGCAAGCATTTTTTTTTAGGGCACCTTTTCTAGCCCCCTCCCAGGCTGAGCAGGGAAAGCAGTGCTCCCCTAAAAAGGGCTGCTTTGTCACTTTGGGTGCTGCCGGATTCTCTCTGTCACCCCAGTTCAAAGAGAAAACGACCACGGCGTGTACTCACACCCCCAAAGCCGCTAGTGTGCAGGCCTCAGACAAAACTCGGGTTGCATCAGCCCGAGCCTCTCTACCTCAACCCATCGCCACTAGGCTTCGCCGAATCAGAGTCCATCGTACGGAAACAGTCAGATGCGCAGGATATATTATAGTGCTCAGACGTACGCGCAAACGCAAGAGCACTCTCTCGTCTGATATCTCTTTGTCTGATGGAACGGAGGACCGTTACGATCAGAGAGATGCCAGATGCAGCAGTGAGACTTACGATAACATGATCCCTATCGCTGCCTTAAGGCTTTCCTGCCGTTGCCTCAGTGTCTTGCCACCGGAAGTGGTCTGCTATTCAGCCAAGACACAGTTTCGAGGGATATCCGATAGACTTGGGCGATGTTGTTGCCAAGCCCCCTTCTCTAGGTTTAGCCCACGAGCCGACGTGGTTACCGGGGTGTGGCCGCTGCGAACAGCTTCTAGGAGCCACTAGAGAAGAGTTGTAGGCTGCCGACGGATTATCTGTTCTTTGTCACCTTCATAAGGCGGCTGACAAAGTACAACGCAGGCAGTCTACTACACCCCTGTTCATACTAGTATGTTGTTTATAAATAACGAAAAAAATTGGACGACTACGAAAAAACAAAACTAATCAGTGATAAAACAGTGTAATTTGACGCGGACATTTAGTAATATGTATAGACATATTTTCGATACTAATTATACTTGTTACTTGACAACAAACTGGGTACAAGTTGATTAACCAATGAAGCATAGCCATAGATATACCAGCACTAATTTGTGTGTACAACCTACGCTTACTAGCGCTCTTTGTAGTCCATATTTCACACAAATGAACGTGAAATTACCACGTCAATGAGTGGCTTTCATTACGGAACTATTTAAGTAATGCCGAAAGCGCCTGAACCATTTGGTGACTAAACTATTTTTAATTTATACGGCAGTCAGACCCGACGTACATTGTTGGCATAGCGACAGATACCTACACGAAAGTTTAGGACCTAGACTTATACTTGTGTATTATACGATACACATTTGTGGAGCAATTCATTGATGTTTTGAATTAAACTTTTATTTATCTGCTCCATTTTTTTGAACGTTATGACTGAAATAGGTAAATTGATATCACAAAACTTATTGTTTACGTTTCGTAAATATGATATTTTATAAGTTTAGTTTTTGATGTAGGTATTTCATTGTTTAGTATAGTTCTATCACACATTGTATTCCAATTCTTGAAGTTTTTTTTTGGAGGTCAGTGTTTCCTTCACTTCTAAATAGTTATTACAATGTATCTTTTTACATTTCTCTATGGCAAAAAAGTCACAGTCTCTAATTAGGGCTGAAACTGATTAATAAAAAAAACAATCACATACTACACGGTCAAAGCAATAAAAAGAAACATGCGACCGATAAGACATTTAGCGAGAAAGCCTTCATAACCTACATACGAGGAAGGTTACAGCATCGTCTCGTCTCGATCCCCGCTATTTTAAGGCATTCCTCCATAACCACTGGAGATACGCGATGAGCTGTAATATGAAGACCTTCGCCAGATCCCGAGGGATTATGTCCCATTTCCGTGCACGGGGAGAAAAATTGCGATATCTCGACAAACGTCGAAATGGCGGCAGTTAAGTGTATAGTGCTAAAAATAGCTTTATCCAATTACGGAGTCCCTCTTCGGCCCTGGTATCGTGGGCCAGTAATGAGCTCTCGTTAAATATGCAATTGAGAGGCAGCCGGGCCGACACCCGTCGTCAGCCCCTACACTACCTTTGTCAACATCGAACATTATATTTGACCCTTTCGAATCCTCCAAGATTGTGCCAATTTACGGCGGATAAAATGCTGATGCAATGTCTTAAGGACGTGGAAGGTAAGAATTTTCTTTTAGAATAAAAGAATGGCTATTAGTTACGGTATTTTATTGTGTTTACGGCATTCTAAATACGTAATACAAGTATTATACATAAATACAGTTAACTGATACGCAATAACATTTATCTCTCAGGGGGTAATGGTACGATTTAACCCTTATTCGGAAAGAATATTCCGATATTTATCATGGATCTTTAGGATAAATAAACGTTTACAGACGTTTTGTTCTAATCGTCTAATTTTGTACGCAAACAAACAGCGTTCCTGTGACAACAAGAGCCGGGCCCAGACCGTAATGCCGATTACTTATAGCCACTTATAGCGCTAATATTATTTACAGATACTTTACGTAATAAACACGTCTTTACATACAAAGGACAAAGGCTTGTAAAAAAGAGAATATACTTCTTAAATGACTTTGGGTCCGACCCTAAACTCGGGGCTCACATCGCGCTTTGCGGTGTGACATTATTTTTATTATCTTCCCTTTTTCTCCCGTAATATCAGCGTATAGACACCACGTAGAAGTCTCATGCATCCACGTTATTATATGACAACTGCTCTCTTTCCACAATACCTACTAAAAAATACATATTAAATTAAATAGTAGTTCACTATAGAAAACTAGCTGTTACCCGCGAGTTATACCCGCACAACACCTCCTCTATTGTTGTCGATTAAAACTACACATACCAAATTTCATCATATTATTATGTCCAAGCGTGAAAGAGTGACAAACATCCATCTATATATCCACACTTACAAACTTTCACGATTATAATATCAGTGGGAAATATGGAAACCGCTCGAGGACAGTATCATTTAAACACTTTCCGAGTTGTGATATTACTTGCACGTGTTCTCATGTGATTGCAGAGCGTAGCTTCAAGCAGATTCAACTCACTCCATTTTAAAAAGCAATTTGCAAGCCCCGCAGAAAGCCGTTTTCACCTCACCCCTGTCTTGTAACATTTATAGAATGAAGTGCGAGTTAAATGGTTTGTACATTCTGTTTATTGTTACACCATACACTATTCACAATATCCTTTATTGTACACATAAAAAAGGCCAGGGAAAGTCAGATATGAAACGAAATGACTTGTTCCATTGCTTGCTTGTTTGATTAATTATCGCTAACGATTACAAATGACAAGGGACGGGCAACAAAGAAAGATGACAGACAGATCACGGTTGGTGAGATTTTACTAACTGCGGAAAAACATGCCTAACATGAGGTTTATTAACTCCATCACACAGTAATAAAGTCGAATTACACTGATGACTCTGCAAAACGTGGTTGTTAGAGTGAGAGCTTGACACAGATTATTGTTTTTCTAAACAATATAGGTCACAAACTTAATTTCCTACAAACAATAAGCATTAATTTTCTCAATTCGGAAATTAAACTTATAATCAAAAAGGCTCACAAAAGCTGACGCTCCCGAAATTCGCCGCCGAAGTCGTTAAATATGAACAGCTGTGCCTACTCAAATCTTAAAAAGTTTTTAGTTTCACTAAAGGGCTGCAATAGAGCTGGAAAAGACGTTGATTAATTTAAAGTAAATTGCTCGAAACAGACTTTTCACGTTCTTCAAATAGTCGTTCAATGTTTTCTTTTTTCAACACTTTTAGTAATCAGCGGTACTTATCCGTTTATTAAAATAGTAAAGAGTCGTTTAAGAACCATAAGTTGCGTTTACGTTACAATATGCATATTTTTTTCGTATGTTCTTTTGATTTACTATCTAAATTATATATTCTATTCGTACATGTAACGGAAAATAATTTTACAAAAAAAAATCCACCATATTTCACCAAAAAGTTTGACATACAGGCAGCAAGGCCACTAGATCTTTCAACCGTTTTGTGGTCCATAACAACGAAATACATACAACATTTATTTTCCAGTGTGTTTGCGCAAGTAACGAACCATACAACGTTTTAGATTTTACAGCGAATTTAACAAGAGGCGGCCGCCGCATTTTTTTGTACTGTTGATATATTTTATGTGTATTTAGAGTATCTACAGGGATTACAATACATTGTTTTTTATACAACGTTGATAAAAGCGAGAGGCATTAAATGAAACCACATATTCTGTATATCATTATAAGGCTACACAACAAAAATCAAATCAATGTAAGCAATAGTTTAGTCACAGGATATTTTTTTAGTTTTTTTTTAGTTTGAACATGCTGTATCTTCCTGATTAGGTGACTAAGTTTTATAGGCATAGATATCTAGTTGGCTCCGGTTGGGTTCGAAACTAGTCGGGCTATCCCGATAAATACGCGTGAGTAAACCGTTATAACGTTTTAAGTATGAATCATCCTCACGAAAGTTATTATAAAAATATTGCTTACATTGATTTGATTTTTGTTGTGTAGCCTTATAATGATATACAGAATATGTGGTTTCATTTAATGCCTCTCGCTTTTATCAACGTTCTATATTTGTACTTTATTCCGTAGTATTAAAGATATACACATTTATGAGGCTTTTAATTCGTTAACATTAATTATCATCAGCTTATTTTCGAATATTAGAAATCATTTTCAAAATCGGTTCAGTAGTTCCTGCAATTGCCTCCACAACATCACAAACATTTCATCGTAAATTTTAGCTATTCTTAATTCTACGTATAAACGTAGCCCAAGAAATGATCAAAGGAAGTCAGTGGATGTTATAAAGGAGTACAAAGCCAGATGTATCAGGAAGTTTGTAAAGTAATCGGCGGATATAATGCGAGGCAATCATGAGTTCTCAAAGTCGCACTTAGCTGGCAGCGGAACATGCGGGATGTATTGTAAAGTCGATCTCATACGAATAAATGTAAGCGAGTAAGCCAGTTGTTAGTACCTTATTATATCGCAATAGAAATAATAATATGTACTATGGTCGAAGTGTGTATGTCTGTAATCGTGAAAAAAAAAATGTTTTTGCATCCTCTTAAAGTTTCACCTATATCTATGGGAAATTTTATGCTAATTGGTCGGATTCAAATTAACAGACAAAGCGACTACTTTAGAAGTTTTTTAGAAATTAGCAAAATTTTTAAGACTTGATTGCGTTGTGACTGACATAAGTAAGTATTTTGGTACTCGTGTACTCGTTTCCAATGCCAATAACTAATTAGTGTTACTATGGTCTAATAATATGTTACCCAGTACATGAGGCTGTAAACGGCGGCTCTGTTTGAAAAAATGGTATTCAGGCTAAGAATATTTTGCTATTTACTGGCTAACTACTCGACAATCAGCGTATGACCGGCCTAACAGCCACTAACAAACCATTAAATTATGAGTGTTAAGATAATATATACATGTAGGCAATGCATTAGGTGTGAAATGGATAATAAGCAGCTCACTAGAATGTTTTACAAGTAATAATGAGTTCGAAATCTGAATTTAGCTACACGAACGTAACAGTTAGAAAGGCGAAAAGTGTTCTTTTCTAGACATGATATCACTAAGTAGGTATTACTATATCTGTATTACACATTCTTGCTTATTCATTTAAGTAGAAAAATATATCGGTCGGGTGTCCACGGTTTTTTCCTAACACAAACAAAGAATATAGATATCTATGAAAACATATACATTGACATCATGTTATTAATACACGAGGCAAATAAAAAACAAATGTATTCCGGACGCTGAAGATTACATAAAATATCTAAAACATCCGTTAGCATTTTCCGATCTACAGTCCACTATCTACTAAAAATATAGTATGCTACTAACACAAATGTTAATTATAATATTTCACTAAATCGTTGGTCAAGATTTTTAACATTACGGTATTAATATTCCATATTTTACTTAACAGGGTTAATCTTCCTAAAATTTGATTTGTTTATTCTAAACAAAACAATATCTCATACCAGTATCTAAATCTGAAACAAACTATGTAAAACAAAAGAATATAACTGATATCTTTTGAAGTCTTGCATTAGAAAAGTAAGCGGCAATCGCTGTTTGGCATTTGCCATTAATAACCCTCGCACTCAAGGGTCAGTGAATCTCCGGTGAGCCACAACTCGGTTCCCACAGGCACACAACACACACGTGGCAAATCGCACCAACGTAAACATTCCATATTCTTGCTGTTTTTATAACACGCCTTGTGTGCTCCCAGAATTAGATTAATTAAATGCGGCCGGGACGCGATCGTTAACTGTTTAATAGCTACGCTAATAAATGTATTTATTGCTCAATTAACAACTGAGAATAACCAATATACTTTCGTAATATAAAAACCCCATCTTACTATTAATACTCTCGCTGTCACGGACGAATATCTCGTTGTTTTTATCCATTCCATTATACGAAAGGTAATCATAATATTCCAAAAACGGCATGACATTCTTGTGAATAAATAATGCCAGGTTACTGACTTTCGTAGTTGAGAGCGCTTGTATGACACTTACACAATGTCGTGAATACCGACACGTGGAGATGAGCATTTGAAAATATAATGAATACACACCATCAAGCCTCCGCCCGAGGGAGTAGGCAGGAATAATAGAACGAAACTTGCTTTGATATCTACAATAACTTCATATGGAGACTAACAGACAAGGCTTGTTTCGAGTATTATATTTTTTTTATTAACACGTTATTATACAGAAAAGCTCATTCTTTAGGAATGAAACAGTCTTCTATACATTCAACTTGATTAGACTACTAAATACATAGATAGTGAAATATGTCCCTGTTACATACAAAATTATATTATAAGTAGTATCATTTAGCTCATACGAAAATAACCATTAACAAATGTACTGTAATTTCCAACGAGTGCGACACAGATTACAGTATCATTTGACAAAGTGGACTACAGCACACAATTTGCTTTAATTTTATCAATTAAATTGCAATTACCACGTCCTCGAACTCTCGGCAATACATTTAACAAATAGGCGATGCTGGATATTAAAATCTCGTTACACACGTCATCGTAATGTGAGACTCGTCCGGCGGCGCTGCGCTCATTAGTCGCAAACACTAACATAAACGGTCGTGTTCGGTACCTACCCAGTCCTCTGTACCTAGGTAACTTGCTTGGTACAGGGGAATACACTTAAAACCAACAGAGAAGTTCTCAATCATTTATGAAGCTATTTTAGCGCTAATTAAAGTTGGAAACGTTTTCATCCGCGACGGTGATATTATATGAGACTACAATACGCTTTTGCTTCTCAAGAAATACTCTTATTTTAGAAACCTCGGCAGATACATTTTATACATATTTTTAAGAAAAAATACAGAATTTCTAAATGTATGAGATTAGCTGTGTACGGCACGTGGAAACTACTTAAATCCTCACTCGATGCAAATAGCTTTAGCTAGAGTGAGGTAAAACCGCGCTGTGGATTGCAAACGTACGTTAGAATCCATAAAAATATACAAAATTGCATGTTTATCTTCATGTACATTTACCTCGATTTGTACCCCGTTTCAATCTGGTTAAGTGATTTGCACCCTATCTATATCTTCGGTATAATGTACGATATTATGCTGATTGCTCCTCAGGTCGTTCAACTCTGAAAAATATTTTTTCAATGTTCTTAAAGATACAGACGAGCTTCTCATTAATCTAAATGCTGTGAGTTTATTTATCTCTCCGATTATTTGCAATTCTAATACACTTTCATTGATCTTTAATCGAATCATTTTTATTCGAATAAAATACTGCGTATCTATCGATAGACTTCAAATCGAGCAAATAATGTTGATTTTTTGGTATTTTGCCTTAGAAGGATCATTGAGCTTTTCAATCGCTTAGCGCTCGCTAAGAGGGTAAAATATTATTCGATTGCCAAAACTTTTGGACGGCCTTAAACATTTTTCGTTAAAAGTTGGTACATTTCCAAATTATTAAAACTACTAAGTTATTACTGGTAATTTATGAAACAGTAAAACGTCCTAAATTTTATTATTTGTTAATTTTGGTAATCATTGGTTTTTAGCGTAGTTTAATAAAACATCTGAAACAATTTATTTTATATATTAATGCTACCAAAACACACCTTTTGTTAAGGAAAGTCATGTGAAACCTTCATGTCTGTCTTTCATTACGCGTTCAATCCTTAACGAGTAAGAAAATGTATTTCCACGCGCCGCTATTCCGGCAAATGGCGGTAATATTGTAACCTGTGAATTGAAGCTAAGACGTCAATTTCGCGGCTCGGGACTTATGAAGCAGTTAAATGTATGTATTGTATTATATTACGTTTCTCTTTGGCTTACATTTTCGACGTGCTTTTGGTTGCCTGTTAGATATAATGTTAGCTACACGTATGCTTGTGAATCGTTTATAAATCCACCGCAAAATAACGCTTTAAGTAAAATAAAATTCCTTACTGGCTTTACTGAGATCAATAACATGAATAGCGTAAATGATTTAAACAAATAACAGTTACAGTTGGTAAAACAATGTAAATTGCTTAACCTAATTATAAGCTTTGTTTATTCGCAATAAAGGCAACTTAAGCAGTGCCTAATAAAGCATCCTCAAAAACTTATTGGAGAGGCGTCGCGAAAACTACAGCACTCGAAACTCGTAAGTTGGAGAGAATTCGGTACTTACACAGTCGTTACTCATTGTTCAAATAATTAACTGTCTAAGCTTGCTAGCACTTAATTACTTAACTTAATATAAACAACCAGTCTGTATATATTTATTACAAATCGTTTCAGCTTATTGAATAATTTAGACAGAATAAACAAGATTGGAAAAAATCGATTAGTATATTTGCCCCGCCTTTGCGTGGAACGCGCGGCTTGCCGACCACGTTACCCTCGGACCAATTTGATGGAGCAAAATAAACAAAATTTGAACAAACGCGTTTTGCATTTGTTTTTCAAATTAAACGGTTCCGAGCTTTGAAAATAATTATTCAAATTTTACGTACCTGCGATTTTTTTTTCTATTTGCCTTTCATAAATATTAATAGATGTTAATTGCTTGGCAGGAACGTTCATGTGCAAATGTTAACTGTTTCTATTGCAATTTACTGCGCGCAATTATAAACTCATAATAGTTGTAGCAACTGGTGCGCAAAGCTATCCGAGTACTACTGACAACTCACACCTCCACTTAAGTTATGATGGCTCTATCAAAGTAATAACCTACATAATAACGTCTTAAACTTGGCCCTTGCAATTAACGCTGCCGTACCTACTGGCACTTTATATACATGAGCGAGTGCTTACAACTCGCACTACTAGAATTACTACAAGTATGTGATAGTGTATAACAAGTGTCTATCCGTGCTGATGTTTGTTCGGGCGGCGATACGACTCTGTAAGTTTCCACAACAGCCGTTTGAGAGCCACTCGCGCTTTAGCAAATTAAATTTAGCGCAGTGTACGTGCATTGGTGCCTTATTAAGATTGTATCTATTCTGCTATCTGAGTGATATAAAGCTGAGCGCCGACAACGTTTATGTTGTGCCAGTATAAAATGTTAGTTTTTCACTCCAGCAAGTTTTATATCACTAGAACTTGTTACTGAGTTTTACGTTCCACTTTTATAGCGTTATAGCAGGTGTATTTACTACGGGTTTTTATTATTACTCTGAGATAACTGGTATGATTACTACGTAGCATGAAACTTATTCATAGCATTAGAATAATTATGTAGAATTATGAAGTATTTCCATGTAAGTGATTATTGTAATTTTTTACCTGCCTTTGACGTTATATTTATAAAAAATTCCATGCTCTTGTGCTCTGTACTTGGAAATGCATTCGTGCTTTCTAATTCACTTTTCTCTGTCTTTTCTTTACAGCATGATGTAGTTCATCAATTAATTAAGCCATCTTTCATCTTCTGTAAAGTTACTACCAACAAATTGGGTCAGTAGTGAATCAAGATTTACTTCTTAACAAGGCAAGTGATTGGCTGAGTTTAATCCTCGATTAAACTATTAATACTCTTAATAGGTCAACCCAATAGGATGAATCGTAAGCATCCCTTTTCATTAAAACTAGTGACGCCCGCAACGAACTTACCGAAGTTCAACTTACACGAGAACAGTACGCCCGGTGACGTCACAGACCGCCAAACTTCGCGCACATTACCATTCCGTAACTACGTCACAATTCGGTACAAATCACAGTATATGTAAAGCACATCCGAATGGATTTGATTAGGTAACCTGTGTTTACTGCACATTCGACAGTTTGCGCGTAACGATTCTATTTTAGTAGTTTAATTGTACCTAACTGTTTTAGTTACACATAATTTTAAATATTTCTAAACTTATTTGGTATTATTATTTCTAATACCCTTTTTTTATACACGTGTCTGTCAAAACCTTTCGGCAAGTACTAGATGTTGAAAAACACTTCAGTACCTAATCGATTCTTTCTAATCTAAGTCCGCAAACAGTCCCATTGAACACGATACCGTACCGAAATTACGAAGTACTCGAATAGCTAACGGCATGAAACTTTGATTCCTCTGCAAACAGAGTTATATGAGGCCGCCCTTCGAGATACATGCGAGATAAACAAGTGCGTCACGCAGTCACGCCGTCACGCGCCGTCACGCCGACAGGACACGCGTATGTAGCCTACGTTATTGTGTTTACACTGACTTTACTACGAGTTATCACGACAAACTCACGTATCGCATCTAATTAATTTTTCGCTTGTTAACCTACGATAAGGATCATTCGTGTTTTAATAAAGGATACACGCGTAAGCTTATTAAAACATGTCTGATCGTGTTTTGGGTACGTGCGACATGTGTAAGCCTCTTTTTGTTTTAGCTAATTAATATGAGTCGATTATATATCGCTTAGTTCATGTTTTGCACCTTCCTACAATCATAAAAAAATGGTTGAAATCTTTATTTTTCCATTAACATTGGATACGATTTAAAACCATCTATATTCATAATGGCGAAAGGAAATTACCTATCAGCTTTAGATTTATGTAGTTTACCGAGCGGTAATAAATATTACTAAGAACTGGTGAATTTACACTTGCATAACAAATAGACATTCAACAAATTGACTTCACTATTCGTTTCTGTAACTCACATTGAGTAAACGAGTTTCGTTTCCAGAACTACAAAATGTTTGTGCATGCAATCTAAGAAAAAAACATTGCAAACAAATGTACAGAGACGGAAAACCATATGCGCAAGGACAAATTTTAGTCGTTACATTCATTTCAAAATGTTACAATACTCGTTCTAAATCACTGAAAACAACAAAGTTTCACTGAAAAATGTAGACAATGAAAGTAGTAAACTCATACAAATATGACGGTTGTGAGCGAAGAATGTAAAATATTTGCGAACACACAACATTCCATGATGTTTAAAATAATATGAGCATCGCGCTCACACTGACACGCTACAATGGATACAAAACTAGCTGCAAAATGTATGTGTATGGAACTCGTCGCTCCGTGACAACAAGCGAAAATGGACTCAAGAAGCTTCACAATCGTCGCAGATACCACGTCCCTACAGTGTCAACTGATTCCATATTGTATACACAAACACAAACGCCTCATTTGAATACGTACATACACGGCATCGGTATGTTTGCTTCACCTACTTTCCGTATAAGAATAACAAGTATTAGATTGTAAATGTGTACTAAGTATAGAATGTTTATAGTCTGATAAATCAATGGTTTAACGTAGATTATTTTACCTTAATTCAGGTGAAAATAGACGCGTTACTAAAAGTAATAACATTCCAGTCCAGATACATTTATTATTATTCGAGCATTTTGCTATTTGTGCTGATCGCTCTATTTCAATTTCGAGCAATTAAAATTAATAGCAGTTTCAGGAAAACAATTTATTTTGTATTTGCTATTGCATTGCCAATAAATGAAAATGTTAATAAGTTAAACATAACATCGCTTGTGTTAGTAATTCCAGTTATTCTACAACCTTCAACTAACATTAATTAGCTGTCTGAAACAAGCAAGTGTGCGTGACAGAATCGCTCTATGCCGCTGTCACAAGTCACACTTAAAGTGTCTATGCTAAACAGCAAGGTTCGTTTACCTTAGTGTTTAGCATAGATTATTGTGGTAGAGACTGGCATTGCTGCACACGCCACCGGAAACCTGATAAAGGAGGCAGTGACGTATGAACATGAATTAGCGTCGCGCGGTGCGGAGCGGGCGCGGCGTGGCGCGGTGCAGCGCCGGCGTCGCGGCTGCAGCACGCCACACACGCGCCACCGCCTCGCTAGCCCCACCTTCCACACGCGATCCAACACTGACTTTACATAAAACACTCGTAAACAGACAACATAAAACTTTTTTATCTGACTCACACCTAGTTTCCAATGGTAATGTAGAAAGCGGTCGCCGTGATTTTCATACAAATGTTATAAAAAGAAAACGCGAGCAATATTGAGATGTTACGTAAACTCCTAAGTTTGCACCTACCTTCCGAGGAGAAAGAACTATCTATCAACTCCCACAGTTATTCGTGTAAAGAGAAAATCAATAACAATATCTACGTCTATCCATCGGCCGGTCACGCCCGACTGTCGGGAAAATGATGGAAAGCTGCTACCGCTGCACTGATACAATATTACGGCTCTATTTTCTCACTTAATCTACATTGGAATACGTTTATGCTTACAAATTTCTGTTCGCTGCGAATCCACTGAACATGACAGTTGAACTGAAACTTGTTTATGACGATTGAATGTATGCAGAACTGAAAGTTTGCGCCGTTTCAGTTTTCGAACTGAAAGAAGATTTAATATGCAAATGTATTTTTATGTTTTATACAAAGTCGTCTGCACGTTTTTCATTGGTAAAGTTTTACGTAGTTACTGATATTTCATCTAAATGAATATAAAAGAAAATGTTTGAAACATTCGTGTGATATTGAGCACTAACTCGAGTTCGTACCTAATATTTAATAAGACAATGGCTGCCTGGGGGTAAATATGTCTCGGGGCATTGTACTTGCGAGATTGATGTATTTAATCACCTAGAGCACACGAGACAATACCACGGTAGCGTTAAAACGTCCAGCGTCCAACGTCCAGCAGTATTTACTGCATTTCTAGAATAACGAGGAAAAGAACGAAGTAATGGTATCTAAAATCTAAAACGATGCTTCATCAGGTAGTGATTTCCACACGTCATTACGTATTTAGACAGTTCAAAGTTTTCAAAAGCAACATAACGGAATCTCGTAGCAACGTAGCGCGCCGTAGCGTGCAGCTACGAACGGTTGAATAGAACTAAATTTAGCACTACGAATGATTTGCAAGCAAAACCTTTTGCATGTTTATTTCTTGAGAAAAAATAGCTTAACGACAATAAAATTATAAGTGAGGGTTACGAAGCTATTTAATGAACTATTATGGGTACTTTATGAATAATACAAGCAAAACAAATGAACGTTTGTATAAAATCTATTAAGAGTTATTTAAGTAAAGTAATAATGGCCCTTTGGTCCTTGGTTATTTAGTTAGGTATGTTGATATTTACGCAGCGTTATTGTTATTGTTTATTGTATAAATTGTGTGGCTTTTCTATTGTTCTAGAATACACTGAGTGCGATTTCTGGCCAAGTACTATAGAAACAGTTATGCGGGACTTCTGATAGTATCGCTTGCTATCAATGAAATATGGCCGGCATGAAAATGAAAAATACCGTAATTCTTATATCGTAACCAACAACAGCAATTAAAACCTACATCGTTAACAGTAATAAAACACAGGATCATGTGGCACTATAAAAATGGAAATAACGTATTACTGTGTACAGATCCAATAAAAAATATAACAATAATAATACTCAAGTCAATAATAGTCTAATGGCGTAATAACGAGGAAACCCGCTCCGGGTCTGTGACTCGCGATGGCGAAATCGGTGTCACACCTCTCTACACCCCTTAGCCTTACTCTCTGGTGTTGCCCACCTGCTGCCTATCGTGGCGGTATAATAGGGGGCCCATCTTGGAGCCGGCGAGTCACCGCCTGCCAATTTTAATTGCATTTTTATGTATTGAAAGGCAGGTGCCATAGTTTTCCATAGTTATTTTAAAGAAACACTTACATCTAACAAATCATATTAATAGCCCAACTTAGTTTAATCTCCATAATTTACAATAGTCTTGCAGCTACCTTGGGCCGTCCATGTCTGTTCTTTCATAGAGCAGGGGTGGATGGCCCTTGGTAGGTGCCCCATTACATTTTAGATTAAAGTTCTCAACAAGGCCTCTGCATGTTGGACCTGTGTCCCCGTGTAAGCCTTTAAAAAGGACCGGGTATCTTCCCTTGAAGTTATCCCGTGAATTAAAAGAGATACAAATAATACTCAATTAACGTCTCACTACTGGGCAGAGATCTCTTTCCATACAGAGAAGTTTTGAGCTTTGATCACCACGCTGGATCACTGCGGATTGGCGATTTATACTCGTATGTCTGCTTTTACCATACTATGTACATTTTAATTTCACTTACCAAGTATCTTTGCTGTAGGAAACGATATTTTCGATATTTTGAGTCAAGTTATATAGGAATTTCAAAATCAAGTGCATATTCATACAAAACTTGAGACCTCCGTTGATCCGTCTTATTAGAGCAGCGAACTATCTCAGTGTCGATAGTACAGACTAACGTCATAAGAGCTTAGTGAGGCGCGGTACAGCGTAAGTATGTGAGTGCGCTCGGTCGGACCTTTCGATAAAAAGCAATTTCGCCGATATCGATAGAGGGAAGCCGTGTCTTATCGACATCGTAACCTGGTTCTCGACCTGAGTTTGAGTTAACGACGCACCCAAAGCTTTGCCACTCGATTTTATTTTGACACACTTGAACGTGTTTGCATAATAAGAGTGAAGATTGACGAAGCATAAATACTTCACTCCGCCATTTTATTTAAATAATATTCATAGCTGTACAACATATTTACTGCAGTAAAATTTTGATCACTGCGTCTGTGTATGGATACAACTTACTGAAGGAAACCGGCCAAATCATTAAAAAAAAATTTGGTTGCTCATTAAAAAATGTTGATTAGTTTGACAACTTTTACGTAAATAGTGTTTTTCACATCTTCACTTTAAGTGAAGGAAACAAGAATCATAAAAACTTAACGCAATATCACTTTAATGAGAACGCTTATTTTGTAAGTACATACCTACTACGTGTTTTACACGTAGTTTGAGTATATTCAATTAAGCGTAGGTCGATGCGCGATACCTAATATCAGTTCATCGAGCACTAATACTGGATAATCCGATATATCGCGACGTAACTAGACGTAAGCTAAAAAAGCATTATCCAGCTAATCCCTAACGCGCTGATGGAAAAACCCATAAGACCGCCTAATGAATCGATCGTCCTAGTAACAGGAAACTCTTATATAATATTGTACTTTAACGATCATCTCAACAAAGTTTATTAATCTTCTTAATATTTCCGAACAGGCGCGAGGCGCTTCAGCCTACATTTTCACAGAAAATGTATTTTGCTTGTACATACCTTTTGTGTGATATTAAAAGAGGGACTTAAATTTAAAGGCTAAAGTTGCGCAAATAAGCTGGCAACGAAAATAAATACAACATTCTTCCTCCTTTGTATTTTCTTAGACACTTAATTGATGGTGGTTTCTAGATCTGCTATTTTGGCAATTCATCGACAATTTAGGGTATACAGATATCCGATTAACAAGATCCTTACATTTAAAAGTAATCACTTGTATCTCTAACGATCCTTATCGTCGAGAAAACAGTTCTACGGCATAGCGACAGTCTCAAACTATTGATCTGAAGAGGCCGCCAACGACACGCATCAGCTGTCGTCTGAAAAACTTCTACCAAAGCACCAAACAAGAACACGAAAGCTATTACACAATACATTGCGTTATTTTTAGAACTAAGTTACAGAGCCGGCCTCTAAAAACCTCAATGAAAAGGCATTTCGTAATAGAGCGATAGTGACGTAAGTTTATTTCGAGCGGAGTTTCATTGACGTGAACAGTCATTTGCATGGAAGCGGAAAGTGTGCGGGTTATGTGAAAATACTTGGCATTAGGGCACGGTACCTTTCAGTTGGGCGAGTTGGAGCCGGCGCAAGATAATGAGCTCCATTGTGGCGATCTCGTCCGATGAGGACAGCTGCTGTCTGGAAAAACGAAGAGATAGAAAGTTTACCGACGAGCCATGCACACAAATCGAAGATAAAAAACTAGGTCACAGAGCAGATAGGAACGAACGTAATAATAAGTGAATTATAGATCTGATCAAATTTACTTTTCCAAGCACCTTACCTTATCTTTTCAGGAATAAAATAGGTTATTTGTAAGATCATCATAAATCGAAATGCATAGCTTCCATTTGCATATTAAAAAGATATTTCAAAGTGTACAACTGTATGAATAAAGCTGACAATAATGACGTTAACCATCCACAAACTGTGATGGAGAACGCACAAAGTGGTCGTCTAAGTTAATGAATAATTCCAGAGTTGGCGCTCCCCGCACCCCCGCCCCCCCCTCCTCTCGTCCCGCGCCACTAACTTCACCCACAGATAGTCTGAAAACATTATCCTATTTGTTGAGCTATCTCCCGAAGTGTATGTGTGCCTCTAATATAAACGCCTCTATAGATGTTCAAACAATTTGTGTAACCTTTAATAAAGTACCGTCGTCCTTCGTTAACAGGCGTTTTAGGTAAAAACGTCTCACAGTATTTATTTATGATCCCTCAATAAACCAAACCCTCGCTACACTGTTTACTTCAAAGGGAGATACGAAGTAGGTTGTTTAGACATTAATTAATTTATGAGTATGTTGGTTATACTTAATATTGATTTGAATTTTCTGTTGGCTTTAAATAAAAACTTCTTGTCCATATCCTTAATGAATCAATACAACCCTTAATAGTAAAAAAACCCATCGAGTTCAAACTTTTACCATTAATTAGAACAGATTGTTGTCATATTGAGGCCAGTTCAATTTCCTAACGGTATTTTTCATTCCATTCATCATTTCGGCTCAATGATTACTCTGTCCTACATAAACGAAGCGATTCAAACATATTTTCTTAACACAGTGACTTAACAGTAGCAGCTTAGTGACAATCAAAACAAGGGTCCAGCACGTGCGCTAAAGGAACCCGCGCTAAACAAGCGGGCTGCAGGTAGCACCTTCCTTGCAATAAACGTAACTAAACACCCTTTCATTAAGCTATTTGTACACAGGTAGAGGTTTGTGTTCGTAATTACAGGTGACGGGTCACGGGTCTTCCGAGGTCCCGGTCACACGCAATATGGCCTCGCCGACAACTCGCCGCCCACAAAATACACTTTACGACAGAACCGAGTCACCCTCGTAAATTTTATAACGATACCATGGCACTAATAAAACTTGCTTGACACTTTCTTTTCAATTTAATGCCGGTGTTATACAGATTATAAAGATAGAGTTACATTAATATGCGGTGAGGTATTTGCGTAAGGACAGATTGTATCATTGTGTACGAAGTCGCTACATGTATTAGTAGAATTTACGTGTTATGTGTTTTTGCTCAATTTGGTCGTAGTTATTTTTTATTGCGAAGGTGACTAAACACCTCATTTTTAAGTCCTAGTAAGTTGAATTAATTTACGAAGTATACAAAATCTAAAATTCATAGTCATTTACTTTTGATTCCTTTATTTATTACATACTAGCTGTTGCCCGCGACTTCGCTCGCGCAAATATCAGATTTAGTGGCAAAAGCATAACCCCTCTCTGACGCAGTCGGTTAAAAAGTAGCCTATGTGTTATTCCACGGCGCCAGTTAACTTCATACCAAATTTCATCAAAATTGATTAAGCCGTTTGAGCGTGAAAGAGTAACAAACATCCATACATACAAACTTTCACGTTTATAATATAAGTATAGATGTATAGCTTGCTATAATGTTTGTTTGTGTTTGATAAATAGTTGAAATTGCGTAACAGGAAACTGAATCGGGAAATGAGACGGTAGCCTTCTTTCCTCATAACTTCGTATCACCATAACTATAAGTTATTGTTTATACGTATAAGATATTCAGCAGTCTCTGTAGTTCTGAAATATACGTGTAACACAGACATACTCTCTGCATTCGCACGAAGTGCAAGCATGAACGAACCCTTAGATTAGGTATAGAGACGTCCAATTATATGCAATTCGAATACCATCCAGCCAATATACAGAAAGCTCCTTAACCACACTCACAAAGGTTCAATTATTGTCAATTTCGACATCGTCAATGAGGTTGTGAGCTGACACTAATTTGAGTGGAAACCACTCAAACTGAGTCGTGAACACATGCATTATGAAGTCGGGCAAGCATCGAGCGGGAAAACTCGGGTAAACTGCAGGAGCGTGCAGCGTGCAGTCGTGCTCCGAGGGTTTTACTAGCCTGACCTTATTGCTTTATTAACTTTGATGGCACCGCGCGCCGCTCCGAATATTGTTCCTATCTAGCTCACAACTTACTGGCACACGAGAAAGAATATTTCTTAATCTGAACCGCTTGTCATTTATTCATAAGGGGCAGGGTATGAAATCATTAATTAAAACTGAAATTAGTGCAGTAACTACTTGAATTATATTAAGCTACTAAAATCATTTGTTAGACTGAGGTACTTTAAATGTAAATTACGAGTTGTGTTATTTTTAACTGACTACAAAGCACACTTGTCTATTATTCTAAAATATTTGAACAATTCTTTGCTTGTTTGCGTTACACGTTATTTTATACTGGTTTGATTTTTATTTCATCAGCTATTCCTAAGATCATCGCCATAAACGTTTGTTCTAGATCACGAACAGTATATTCCCAGTTCAAAAAAGCAACCTTTGTAGAAGTCTGGGTTTACTAAAGTTCATGTTACTCTAGAGATTTCATAAAATTTAAGTACGTGTACATTTTTGTTTCATCTCACTCCAAAGGTAAGTGCAGAGGCGGTATTCGATATATATGAACATTCATATGTATGTATGAACCCACTTTCCAAGAATGTGCGGTTGAACTTTACTTATGTTACCCGTGCTGTTTTTTTTTCTTTTTGCTGAATGTGTGACTAATTTCTTGAGTACAGAGATGAACTTCAAATTAGAATAAATGAAGCTCTTCTAGTAAAATAAATGAAAAGGCGATGACGTAAACATACAGTTAGATGATGTATTGTTGAAGTAGATGTCGTGAAAAAGTAGAAAAAACAGTAACGACAAATCTTAGTAAAATTAAAGCGAAACGACCAACATTTCATATTTCCTTGAACAACATGAAAGTATTAACAAAAATGAAATATGAAAATATTAAGGAGCTGCTTTGACCGGAAGTGAGGTTTCGCCTTTTCCGCCACTCAGTCCACGCAACACGATGGAGGTTCCGGTGCTGAAAACCAACTCGCCCTAAATGCGTCCCCAAGTATTACGGTTTGTTTTACAGGAAATCTTATAAACGAAGTGCCACAAGCTACTGTGACCGGTCAATATAAGAGTCGTACTTCAAAGCTAAATGGAGTATTTATTACGTAACTCCTTTGATAAAAAGCGGATAAATGAACACTGAAGAATCGCTGGCATAAACGAAATACTGTTACAGAGATATGATAAATAGGAGCCATAACTGATTAAAAACTCTTTTACCGTAATCTTATTACCACTTATTCTAAAGATAAGTACATTTTTTTTATAAAAGCTTTTCCGTCTACCTAGCTTTTCGACTGCCAAGACACGACATATAATATAGTTATTGATATGTTTTTCCCTCGTGAACATTATAACTACGCTTTCGGGTTACATTATATGTAAAAATCTTGGCTAGCGGGCTGAAATAAATCATTATTATCCATTGAGAGAATATGAAATGAGGAGCGTTGCAAACGGCGCACATCGCGGTCGAGTAAGCTGGTATTTTTATGCAACAAAATGTAGTGAAACGCGATCTAAAATATTAAATTATATTCTAAAACTTTGACCGTGTTATATTTTCATGAAAGAAAACACGCTCTACCGTGTAACTGAAACGTTGAAGAACGTTGGTAAGAATAACAAGTGTATATTGTTGTTATATTCATAATTTTAAGTAAAGAACCGAGACTACGTAGGAACTGTTATTAATACTGATCGCAATACATGTTATAAGATCAGCCTAAAGTGTATCTGTTGTGATTCTCTACCGAGAAGCTGATGCTTAGTGTAAGACTAGTTTCCCGTCTTACTACCATAATTGTAAAAAACCTGCTTTAAAAGCCCAAAGTACAGTGCTCTTCAATCGGACAGAAATACTTTTAACATTATAAGTAGAACTAAATTGTCTATTTAATTTGGTTGATAATAATCATAGCCCATTTATTCAAATAGGTATTAGGAATATACGTTACGACACATAAAACGCTGAACTCCAACGTTATATCTAATATTCAAATCTATAAGTGAAATTCCCTAGAGAAATCCCGACCGTCTAGTCTATTTCATGTTGTAACTCTCAGCTCGACACCTACATACGAGCCATCAAACTATTATGTAAAGCACTTAGCAATAAAAAAGTAACATGTGAGTGACGTCACTGGAAAAACCTCGCTGGTAAAACGAGATAGCTGCCTAGCTGCCTATTGCAGTCGACTTTGCATTGAGCGCCACATTTTCTAATCCAGCCGCTTGCAACCGCTGTCAGCGCTTTTTCATTCTGACGTTTGAAATGAACTATTTCGCAGTACCGCCTTTCGGTTTTATTGTATTTTAGCGTCTACGAAGCTACGTCATAAAACTGTCATCATTCAATATTTTTACGAGTAGTAATACGTTTTATTGGGATGTAGCTGGGACTTGAGAGATAATTCGCACGGAAGGGATAGAAACGGATCTGTTGTTATCATAAAGTTGATTCTTTTTGTGATAAGCAGAATTCAATTTACTTATCACAAAAATCTTCACGCTGTCACTAAATATTGCACAATCATTTGATTGCTATTGCGTTACGTGGGAAAGCCAAATTTCAAAACACCAAATCGAGGTTTTTATTAAGACAGTGTTTTGTAAAAAAACATTCTGTTTTAGTCTAAACGACCCTACAACTAACACTTTACATCGAGTGTCATTAAAAGTTCTCAATGACGCCTACCGGAAGATAATTAAACCTCAATTAACCTAAAACAAGATAAACTTCAAGTTTTAATGACAATTCATTATTTATTTACGTGAATATCGCTGGTTAATGGTCAACTTTTAATTTAAACCTCCGTATTTAGCTATTAGTGGTGTTCGGTTCGCCATGATTGAAAAACAATGATTCGTGATGTATTCTTAATGTACGAATGTCGTGACCACCGTTATCAATGCCAGCTTGAACTGCTCGAGTTAGTACATGCATCAATATATAAATGCTTGTAATTTGAAAACATTCTAAAAAATATGCATTTCTATTATTTATAACTACTTCATTTACAAATACCGTTGTTTCAATCTAAAATTGAATGATTCATTGTCAGGTTCATTTATGATAATAATTTCGACTTCAATAACTGTATAACAAACGCCTAACGTGAGCCAAACTTACCAATTAGCCGTTTAAACCACTTCCTTACAATTTTTTTCTACAGAAAATTTACAAGCTATTAACATGACAATTACAGATAAATACAACTACCAACAATTACACATAAATACAAACATCGCGTATTAATAATGAATAAAACAAACACGCCCGTGTTTCCTGATACATAAAACATAATTCCAATGAGGACATTATTCACGGTACAAAACTAATTTCCAAAGTGTCACGGCAAAGTCTGACGGTAGATCGAAAAAAGTGGGCAGGTGCGAGGGCTTGCATACCTAACGTACCGTGTCTGGCTGTTACCGAGTATCATAATACTAGCTGTAATTTGAAAAAGAAAAGTTGTAGCGATTTATGACGTCATGTTCAATGTGGAAGATGATTTCAGTAAGACTGGAATCTGACATTGGTAATAAGACTAGAAGAGTTAAGGAGAATAGAAATATCAAATTACATCGCGAATTAACGGGTCTTACTCTTTAATAGTATGTGTACAAGTCGCGAAAGTTTAAAAACATTTAGAAGAATTTGCATTAAAATTTGTTAAAGTATCATTTTAACGATATCACTTTGTATGAAGCATAAAAATCAGAAATATTTTTGATATTACCCGTACCTTTTACGAATAATTACGTCAACAATTTTCACCGTAAACCTCGCTGTAAAATTGATTACAAAAAAGTTTTTCACTAGATGAAGTGGCATCGTGATATTAAATTTCGTTTCCAAAATAAATTTCCAATATAAGCTATATGATAACATTGAACAAATATTGCCCTGCACTGCACTGAACTGAGATTTGTATGTATTACAAACTTCATCGTAAATTTATACTCTGATATGAAATGACGAATGTATTTACACTACAACATTGAAATAGTTATTAAATTAACAGTTACCTATAAATCGGGAATCGTAAAAATCATTTTGTAAAACTCGAACTGGAGAAAATAAAGGAAATATCTGCATTACCTGTGCTTTATTTATGCAAATCGAATTTACGGAGTGTTCAAATGAAGTAAAAAGAATAAACCGAAATGTAAAAACAGAAAAAAGCGAAGTGGGACACAAAATTTGGGCACGAGTGCTTATAGAATATTATAAGTTACACTGCTAAACTGTATGAAATAATTATGTTAAAATTATCACATTTAATCCTTTCTCCTAATAAAACCATAAAAGTTAAAAAAATAAGTCACCGTTTAGTCTTTTTTGCAAAAACAAGGTAACAGTAAATGAGCGAAGTAGTTAATCAGCATAAAACGCAAAGAGAGCTCGTAAACCCTTTCTGTGAGGGCTCGCGAAACGTTAGTTAAAACGTGTAAACGTCACCAGTGCCAGCCGACGCGGCTACAGTGGCCAAGTGCGCTGTTGATGGCTGGCAACACCGAGAATTAAAAAGTATGAACTATAACATCACTATTTGAATAAGTTTATAACTCGCTGCATTAAAACTTTATTACCAAGACCGAACGGCGTCTGTATATGCGTTTAGGGTAAGAGTTTCTTTGTTTGTTCGATTGAGTCTATCCAATGTTCTTACGTGTTTCGAGATCGGATTGATTGACTTCGATACGGTGACCCCTGATGAGTTTGTAATTCCAGTGTTTTGATGGTAACTAACCAGGGTTTAAACGCGGGATAGACGCCTTTAATATGAAAAAGAATATTTCCCGGTGTTCACAAAAATCACTTTGCTATATCTCATGACGAACCACTACAAATAAAACTATTTTTAAAATAGGTACCTAATACAAAAATGTGCTGAATCACCTAATCTGCAATCAAGGGACCTTATCCTAAAGATAAAAAACTTATATTGTCTGATGTAAGACATCGATGTAGGTATTGTTTGTAATGCAAGTCATAAAAAATATGGCGGCAATAGTTGCTAAATCATAGCATAATCTTGATCGAGGACGGTTTCACAGTATTTTTTTAGGGTTCCGTACCAAATAAGATATAAAGGAAGATTTTTTTAAACGCGGTGAAATAGCCACTGTGCCATTGGCCTTAATAAACATTTATTGTATTTTTCTATGACTGTACTCTCAGCTCATGCACTTCTACCCGCTTTAGCGATGCGCATAAGAAGTCGTGCACTTATTTCTACAATTACCTACCTCTTTATTTCTTACTAGAAAACCCGTATTTATTTGTCTTTCAAAACGTCATGTTTTCGTCTCTTAGCAACATATTTAAACTTTTTACAAGTAATATTTAGCTCAACATTCGACTACTAACTTAAATATGCAGTTAGGAATTTTGACGTACGTCATACGTCACAGTATGAGGGACCTTTGTTTAATAGCAAATCTGTTGTTATTCGAATGTCCATTTGATAATCAGAAAAAAAATGTATGGAACCCTTCATGCACCAATCGCACTGGAATTGTAAACCAAAGCAAGATAGTGTAGTCTACTTAAAACAAATTGCCTTCTCATCATTGGTATGTGATACATAAATGAGTAGGCAATTTAATATTTATAATTAATCAATCTTTGATTGAGAAATGTTGTGCAATACCTAAGTTTTTGTTTTTTTTTTTGAGTCCATATCTCAAACGGCAAAAACGGAATTCCTTTAGAATGTTTTGAATGTCAATCGGTCAGTCTATCTGTCAAATATCGACATATAATATTAATAATACACCCCTCGAGGCGAGTCGTTACCCCATTATGGGAATAACGTAATACCTGTGAGTATTGTAACGTGTTTTTAAACTAGTATAGTAACGTTCTTGAGAATACATTTTAGGTCGATATTTTTCTATATTTTTCATCCATACTGATGGTGGGTAGGAATGCAGTATGTCTGGCGCCTGGAAGTGGTCGCGTTTACCATTGTGCATCCCTCCTGTACAGGGAAAATTGTGCATTTTTCAAAAAAAAATCCTGTACATATTAGTGAAATTGGAATGTCCGTTTATAATAATTATTAAAATAGCCGATTTTTACTACATGCTTATGAATATACGGAACATACAACATTTTTTTTTGTTTTTCAAAATTTCTCGCTAATCTCTGAAATGGCTGGGCCTATTTCGACGAGACTTCTTTTGGCAAGTAGCTGATAGTAAGCTGATACTAAGTTAGTCAAAGGGTACCTCAGAAAATAAACTAAATTTCACGCGGACGAAGTCGTGAACAGTTAGTATTAGTTTAAAAATCATAGTAAACTTCTTTTTACTATGTTTTTTTCCCTAACATAAACGACTGTATTTTTTTTTCGTTAACCACGAAGATTGATATTTGCCTCACTTCAAGGGTCCTGACAGATGGACACAGTCTTTTTCCGTTTGAAGTGCGTACATAAAAGTAACAAAAAATAAGTCTATAATTATGTTTTATTAGTAAACATTACAAAAAAATATCCAAATCAGAGAGATTGCAAAATGTTGTGCAATAGATAATAAGTAAGATTTGCTATTTATGTCAAAGTGGCCAGTTTTGTTCATTGATTAGGGAATTCTCCCACATTTCCACAACTCATTGCGATAATACGCTAGTAACGTCCTTATTACGCCACCACCTGTTACGATTTTACGTAATCTCATTTAGCAGATTATAATCTTTAATATTAATAATGTCATGGTAAAATCGATGACTTAGCATATTTAGGTAAGAACATTGATACTAAACTTTGTACCTTATAATTAACTAGCGGACACCCGCGGCTCCGCCCGCGTGGATGATAGTTACCGCGGCAAAAAGCCTACCCAGGAAAGACAGGTTACCAAAATGATTCCCAGGCCAATTCACAGACCGATCTTATTCATAGATCTAAACTCTCTAAAAATACATTTTTTTTTTCATAATAAAATATAGCCTGTGTTACTCGTGGATAATGTAACTTTTAAATGGTGAAAGAATTTTTAAAATGGGTCTAGTAGTTTTTGAGCTATTACAAACAAAGTTTTTCTCTTTATAATATTAGTGTAGATTATATTAAAAATCTTAAAAAATAATGATTCCAGTAGGTATACCTGCGCGGCTATCCAAGAAAATTATAAAACAACACAAAAAACCCGACTGCGAAACTTTATTCCTTAAAAGTCGAAAATCATGGACGTAATGTGCATCGTGCACTTATGTTTACTATGATTTTTCCACAAGCTTTCGTTTAAAATCCTTATTTTATAGCTAAAGGTCACTTACGAAAGATTTTTGTTTTATTTTGTTAATGTCCGGACCGATTTCGGCCACGGCGGCTAGGGATACTATTACACCAGCCAGCTACGTGGGACATATTATAGTGCACAAGCGTGTGCACAAACACATGTGCACTCTCTGATCCTTTACTCTCATAGACCGATGGGACGGTAATCCGACACGACCGGAGAGAGGTTCCTTTTATTATACAATCGAATATACTAACTTTACCCCGACTATCACAATTTTGATAAACGCCACCTGACATATGAAAAATTATATAATCGTTTGTGTAATTAAATGCTCATAACCTTTGCCCATTTCACTAACGCATGTAGAGATCATTTTTGGTGACAAGTAAAAATTCGTAACGCTAAATCGATAATTTAGTAAAAAAAACCCGAGCCTATCAAATTTTATAAATTTATATTTATAAATAACTCGATGATGTCTCTGACATCCGACGCACATCACAATGACCATCGATTTTATTATCAACAAAAGATTAAGTTCATAGGTATATACTTTTGCCTAATCATTGTTACTTTTTATTACCGCTTATGGCTCATATATATACCGATTATGAACAGTGCGTCTGTTTGTCCCAGTGTGAGCTAAAAATTGTATAGTATGGAAATACAATTCTCTGCGTCACGCTTTCTCATAGTCGGCGACTGACTTGGTTACAATTAGTGCGAACGCTACCTGAATCTCAAGAATTAAAAGAAAAATCATCTTGAAATCAAAATTTAGCCGAAAGCGTATTTATGTTTGTTTGGTTAGGTATAGGTAAATTTTGTAAAAAGGACTTTTATGACTCTATAAAACAGAACTGAAAATCGTATAACAGTTTCGTCGATTGTGTGCAGTCGAAATCACCAGTTTACATCAATAAGATATTTCGATATTTCTAGCAAAAAAAAATGTCACTTTAAGGTTTCATTGCAGTTGCATACCAGTTCAACTAAGCTCCAATAGACTCTTCGAAAAATAGGTAACTCGTGTACAGTCCTGTATTGTCCCAAGATATTTTTTATATTTATTTACAGGAATATATTTCACTTTCACCTCCTTCTGTCTGGCACCAGACCTGATTATCACCTCTTTTTCGTTTTAAACTTCTTTTGCAAAAGTCACTGTATTTTAAAATATATTAAAAAAAAACACCTTTATTTTTGCAAAAACCACGAACACCTACTTGGTAACTTTATTATTTAACAGGAAAAAGTTTGAAGCCTATAAATTTGTGTGTTTTATGTATTTGATTAACTGCACAGCACTAGACAGGAAATGCCAGGACACGAGTCGAGACAAGTTGTGTGCATGCAGTGTAGGTATGCCGCGCGATACCTTTATCTTACGTTACGCAATACGCCACGCGCAATGACTACACGCTTTTACCAATACGTTTCACTTTCGGTTCAAACACGCGCTTATGAAATTTTTACGTCAAAATAATTCCTGAATTCCAATAAATGAAAAGAATTTGAATACTAAAGATTCAGTTTCTGTCCGTGATTATCTTTAATTTTATCACACAACAATGGGAGATTTTTATATTTTTTTGTATGAATGAAACAAACATATTTTATGAACTATATTTATTTTAATAATTGTAAAATTTACTTTATTACTACAGTACTTTTTAGCGATGCTGAGTCAAAAATTCAAATCGAAATTGTCCGAAATGTATTGATTATACGCTATCAATACACATTGATTTACTTTGATTTAACCATATAACCATTGTCGCTCACAAAAATGGAACCAGTTATGCCTCTAGCACTGTTACCGGCCAAGAACAGAACTAAGTCAGCAATTTCATCTGAATCAGAAACACGTTTTAGTGGTGAGTCTTTCCCAACGTTCTCCCAAAACGCATCTGTGTCAGCTTCCGAGACTCCTAGTGTTCCAGCAATATCAGTTTTGACAGGTCCTGGGTTCACTGAGTTTACACGAACACCACTTGATGCCAATTCAGAAGCAATCGATCTGGTAAAATGATCCAAGGCAGCTTTGGATGTGCTGTACGCGAAATTGATTATAGAACTGACCGTCATTGACGCCACACTCGAGATGTTTATAATAGTTCCTTTTGTTGCTATGATATGAGGCACTGTGTAATGTGTGAGTTGAACAACCGAATGGAGGTTGGTCGTCATAATGTTGTTGTAAACCTCCAAAGCATTTTCGTCTCTAATACTTCCATTGCCTGCAATTCCAGCATTATTTATCAGGATGTCAAGTTTCCCAAAATGTGCTATAGTTTCCGTAGCAATTCTCTTGACATCGTTTTCTTTAGTAACGTCGGCAATTATTACTAAAGGCTGTTTGCATTTCTTTGCTACTTCTGAGAGCTTCGCCTGGTTGCGTCCCACAATAGCTACTTTAGCACCGGCAGCAGAGAACTGGATAGCGATGGCGGCTCCAATACCAGAGCTCCCACCAGTCACGAGAACCACTTTATCGTTAAAAGCCATGATGTGTACCGCTGTTACTGTTGCGTACGAGTAATACACAAATTAAGGTTACGTTTGCATTTAAATATAAATGTTATATCTTATCTAAACTTGAAAAGATGACTTGTAAACCCTGAATTTATTAGGGTTCCACACTTCAAAAAAACCCCATACCAAGAATCAGAAATAATTTACGAGATTTTTTTAGTCTAAGTAAAGGAAAAGTTGATTACGTTTTCTTATAGAAATTAATAGCGTGTGTCACAACTACACGGTACGCTACTCGCTGTAACGTGTTATTTTTAGAATTTTGAAAATTTGATTTGTCGTTTTCGGTGCACAACAAACAAACATTCAAATCAGTCCATCTTATAAACTGATTTTATTTTAATTTTGTCATAATGATATTAATACAATGAATTGCCGTGATTGACAGGTCTACATCATCCATCACAAAGATCTACTGGAAAAATCAACATCATGTTCTTACCGAAATGTTAATTAAATTAACTTTTTACTTGAAATAAATAGTTGTACCACCATAAATGCGTATTTTCCAAAAAGGAGCAAATTAATGATAGACACTAAACTTTGAGTAAACCTTTTTTTTTTCTATTTGGATACAGTATATTTAAGAGGAAGATGTCAAAAATCATCTAACTAAAGAAATTGACATACAAGAAACTCGTACATACTCGTAGGTGCGATGCGATATCTTCATGTGATGCATAAATTATGTTTTGTAATAAATTTTTATCCATTAAAACCCGAACAAAAGTTCCCGAATCATGTTGATAATAATTATTAATTTTCTATCTATCGGACATGACTGCCTTCATTGTTATCAAGGAAAGAATCAATTTATACATTTTTTACCTAGTCATAGATCTACGCGTTTTTGTATATAAAGCCACCGCTCGCGAACTGCCTCACTGTGTGCCCCGGAGTAGTCTTAAACTACACGGTTTTTACGTATTTTCAGTTACCCTGAACAAAAAGTAAATATTCATAGAAATACAACGCGTAACGCTTGCTCAAAGTCGGCGGCGGACTATACGCTTGCTGAATTTCAAGAATTGTAAGTATAAGTTAATCAGATGTGTCAACAATATTTTAATTCTTCATTATATTCGAATTGTTTCTACATACAAATGTGCCTTGATGATGAGATATCGTCAGCATTCATATGAAGAATATTTTAGGAGTGCCAAAACTTAGAAGCTTTTTGGCAATTGCATGTCTAGGGTTAACTACGCTGCAAAAGATTCTAAGCAGAGCGACAATCAGTTAACAAAGAAGGCGGCTACCTTTCTTACAGTATAAAGGAATCGTGGAGTAAGTGAGCTGTTGTCATTGATTTACTGAGGTGGACGGCTCACTTCCGAGTGCACGCTGCCCACGGCGAGATTGATAGCGTATAACGAGTTGCGGCAGTTTTTCATTGTCACGCCGCGTGATTGATCATCACTACAACCAAAACATGACCTGCTTTTCACCATTTCCATGAAATCGCAGGAATACGTTGGGTATTTGAAAATTGTTTAATGAACGAACCTGTTTCGGCCCATGCCTGATAACGACATGTGGCGGAATTGATTTATTTAGGTGAGTATACATAACCGCGATTGAACGTGTAAAAGGAAGATATTGCACAAAATATAACCATGGAGAGTTTGTGTCATAGAGGGAAATGGACTGTTCAGGAGAAGAGTACAGTATTAAAAATTAACAACAAAAAAACGCCTTCAAGAATCAACATGTCATATATAATCATATAAGCTAGATACTGATTGAAATCGACGTCAAACCATCAAGTTGAATTATTTCCTTGTGTATCTTTGTCCTCTTAGGGTTGGACACCAACTTATCTGTCCAAAGACAATGGCCGCTGGAGCAGATGAATCTCATTTGATTGGTAGCACGAGATTCGTAGCTTATGATTCGAAGCATGTACTAGGAATCATCAGACCCTAACTCCCTTATCATCCAAGGCGGTCTCCGCCTTGGATATATATATTTTCCAATAATAAAAGAATCATCAAAACCTTTTCAAAAACGTCCAAGTTATCTGCGAGTAAGCATATATTTTTTTAAAAATTGTGTACTGCTATATAGGTCGAATTCTATCTAAACCAGATGGATACCTAGGTAACGCGTGTACAGGAACATATTCCACTTCCCCTCCTGTCTTGTTGTCTAATAGCATTACGTGTCTGGCGCCAGACCTGATTATCACCTCTTTTATCCTTTCAAACTTTCTCGAAAACACTGCGTTTTAAAATGTGTTCGCATTGTACAATACCTTTATTTTGCAAAGATACGAACACCTACTGTTACCTTTCAGTCGAATATTCTAAGGCCAAAGTGTGTTGACGATTATATGTTTACGACTCCTATGTTTGTGGCGCTCTAAATTAAGATGGTGTAATTCTCCCATATGATTAGCAGCAGCTAGTTTAACAAGCTCAGTAAAAATTTACTGTAATTTCATCGTTGAGACAATTTAGTTAATCAAAAGTCTACCTTTTAACGTCATACATTGCATTTAGAGAAAACTATTGGTACTTATATATCTACACAAAACTACTTTTTGCGGAATAAATATGATTACATAAATGGATCTTAATAAGAAGCCTTCAACTTTGAATAGCGATACAAAGAATCTTCAACCTCGAGGTATAACCGAAGCATAATCTTTCGTTAATCCAGGCGATTTATAATCAAAGGAATAATATCCAATTCTTTATCCGTTCTTTACAATAGAGTTCATTTTCCGAACCAATAATTACAGTGATCCAGGAGTACTGAGAAAACGTTAATTGGATAAAATAGAGACATAATAAAGGTTTAATTCTTGCTAGTATCGTTTGTAGAAAATGAATGTTACATGGAAACAGTTATTGCAGGCAGTCGACTAGTCTTATTATTAGAGCAGATAAGTTGCGGAACAAAGCTTTCTTTAGCAAATTGACTTCCTGAGACGTGTAGGTATTAATTCGTTAAGTGATAATTCTGGTAAATGCCCCGTGACACGTTTCCGGGCCATAAAAGTAAACATCGGGCTGGGAGCGCGGCGCGGCGCGTGCTATAACAAATTTTACGTTTTACATTATTTTGTGGAACGAGTAAATTTAAGTAATTAGTGCTAATTAAGTCTAAAACGCGAATTATATGATCGCCTTTCGTAAATCGCGGTATGTTCATTTCGTACTCATATAATATGTACTAAGGTAGGTATATAGCCTGTTTGCGGTCGGCCTGAACGAATTGTCCGTTCATCGGCTCGATGATTTCCCGTGGGCAATTTGTGATTTATTAGAACTCAAATACTAAAGGTAAATACGATACAATAATAATCTGATATACTGTCAGACTAGAATAGTACCTATTGGCTACACTACTTCCAAAAAAAGAAGACAGAGATACCTACATGACATCTAGTTTTCCAATTTTAAGGATTAACAATTTGTATAGAAAGCAGACATGCGGAGCTAAAAAAGTATTTAAATAGCAAAATATATTTTTCATCATGCTGTGGCATTTGTTATCAAGGCTTAAAAAATACGATCCTTTTGTTGTTTATCAGTAACATCGTTACAGATAGGGTAACATTTTATTACCGCTAATGTTACAGTTGTCCTTCCAAAGGTTCGGTGTTCAGGTCCTGACTCCGCAGTATCTCACCTTTATCTCGTAAACCACGCAACCCTTTGTTTTAACAAAATGTACCGTGCGTCACAAATCAGAGTCCACAAAGAATTATAAAAGTAAATCTTTTTGCCCTGGTATAGGTATTTTTTTAATATCAAAGTGCCGCCATTTTTGTTTAGGTGACTGTATAGTTTTTAGCTAAATTATTGTAAACAAATCTAAGAGTAAAATTGAACATACAATCCGTTTACCAGAAGCGGAACTATTATGACCTCATTGGATATTATGGTTATGTCTCTTAAAATACCAAACAGTTTCAATTAAAAAAAACCAGGCAGAAATTCTAAAGCCGATTATCGTATTAAGTCATAAAGCATTATCAGAGGCGCTCGCAAGAGACAGACATTGCCGTGGCCGGGCGCGGGCCACTCGGAACAAACTTCTCCAACTTATAATAAGATTGGATCGAAACTATTCCCAATCCTCCCCGAGAACGACTATATATTCATTTTATTTGCGTAGATTTTAAGCTTTTATTCCCAAACTTTTCCCATTACAAGTCATGTTTAATTTTAATTCGAGACGGCTGGAAAGTACATGAATAATTTGAGTAAACTGTTTTAACGTTGATAAGGGTGTCGTTGAACGAGCTATCGATTTCTTCTCATTAAAACGCTTTTGTCGACTGGATTTTAAATGCAAGCGCCTCTTGTCCCTATTTTTGTAGTATCATTGGAACACAAAGAGCGGTAACACTCATTGATTTGCTTTCACTGTCGCCGAAATGTGGGACTCAACTGCACCGTTGCTTGTTGTTTCTTTTCAAGTTTTGTTTTAAAAAGATTTGAGTTCTTAACGAGCAGTGGTTTGATTGTACTGTTTTACGCTGGCTAAGATCAGAAACTCCTCTAATCTACTCAGCTTTTTTTTAACTACTCAACAAAATATAACAGATACAACAAAATAATAGTATTTTAGAAAAAATAAAAAATTTGTTTCTTTTAAAGCCTCTGTCTAATGTGACATTTCAGGTCAAATAAATGGTCAAGAGAGTTGCCTCTTCGAAGAAAACCACAACATAACGACTCTACAAAAATCTCCGTGTCTTGGTATTTTCTTTTATTCGTTTGTTGCTTTGTCTCTTCTTTAGACAATTTTATACTGGTTATACGTATGTAGGAAGCAGTGGACGGTCAACTCTCAAACTAATTTCTCTTTGTGAATCCCTTGATTATCGCGCGCTATGTGTCCGCCCGCACAAAGAGCTTTAAAAGCCTAGTTAAGTAAAAGTTTTCCTCTCGTCTCGACTCCAACGTTTTTAATAAGAGCTGTGATTTTTTATACAGGCTGTTGGTTTTTTATCTCTCACTTTTTTGTTGTGCATACGGTAATGACACAGTTACCTATTTTAAAGTGTTATAGAATACGCAACTAAATTGAAAATGAAAAATGTACATACTTTTGAGTTATAAATTGAGCCGATTGAATATTGTATCAGAAGTATATTTTCGTAATTACTTTGCCTTTTCAGTCTTTACTGCTATAAATCGCTTTATATCCCTAGTTGTTTTCGTCTTGGGTCAAACAATCCCCTACAAAAACTTAACTCGGCGCTCCCTCACTTCTCGACCAGATCAAAGAACTAGCGGGAAACTAAAAATAAATGCGCTGAACGTTGAAGCTCCCACAAGTGTTAAAATGTCATCAGTTACTCTCTCAATCAAGCTCCACTCAGCGGCAGTAACTGTAGTGGCTGTACGTCAGACAAGGAGCTAAATGATGGAATGTTTTTTGCGCGCGGCTCGAGGGCATGGCTGCGCGTCATCGGACCGCCCCTAACCCAGTTTCGTTGACAGCAGGTCAATGCCGGTTATCATTGGTGCGGGTGGCCGTAGTCGCTGCAAGACGATCGCCTTTTGTTTAGCCCGTGCTCCCTCCGTCCGAGTCAATCACGATAATGTAATATCGATTGGAGCGCCGTCTGCACCCGATCGTCGCTTCGTTATCCACAATACGGCCTGTCTACATACTTATAATTGTCGTGTTGCCAATCTCGAGCTTGTCTCAGTACGTTTCGTGAATGATGTTCTGAAATTTTGCTCGACTCACGAAAAACTGAACAAACGTACACGAAGTACTCACTGTTAATTCTAAAGATGCTGACATTTTCCAAACACACTTTACTGAAGAATATTAAATAACTTCGAAGATCATTAGAAGAAATTATAATGACATATTATTTCGCGCCGGGGTTAAAGATCGTAATTAACTCTTAATATAAAATGTTGTTGCTGAACACAGACTTAAAATAATGTCAACATTCAAATGAGAAAGTTAAAGAAATGCGAGCTGGCACTTGTTATTAAAAAACTGCGCTTTTAATAAGTTTTACGTGATGCTTTAAGTTCTCGGTTCGCTACGCAGCTTTGTAATTGCAAAAGTTAGCTCACGGGACGCTGCAGTCACTTTTTTCAATTTTCTTATAATAAGGAGATTATCTTTACGCGATATGTACCAGACATTAAATATTTTTAAATCGTTACACGTTAATATGTATGTAAACAGTCATTGAATTGTGTTTGTGAGTTGTGATTTTACTAAATTGATGAATTAATTGTATTACATCTACGGACAAAACGATCGCTAAAGCCATATGATTACTATAAAGCCCACGTACAGAAAAAGCTTGTAGTAATGACCTCATCACGATGCCTTTCATCGGTCCTAATACAAACAAGTAAATAAAGTGAGTACTTAAGCTACATGTTATTCACCGCCACGAAGGCTCAGTGTTTATCTATCTACTATTCATAACCTGTCAGAACTAAATGAAGCAATTACTGTGTTATATTACAGCAAATAACAAGGATTGCCGCGGTATTAGGTTCACATTATCGGAATCCCGCATCGCGTCCGCGCACCATGCAATTTCCTACTTCAAACGTTCAAAGCAATTTCATGAAAGCAATCTATTAAATTTGGGTTCCGGCTTCTAAGTTGCTGGTTATTTGGGTACGAAACACGAATTAGCGGAATACGTACTCGTATGTGTACATACGTTCATTGTAGTGTTCCTAGTTATTGCGATTTCAACTTCGTGATGAATTTCGGTAGGCACCTAAGTGTTTAGAGGGATTTGATAATATAAGGAAACTTTGCTAATTCGTACCACTTAAGGAGAACCTCAAAAATTTTGGAAATGAACTATGATACACAGTTATTTATATTAAGTATTTATAATTTCACTAATGTTCTATTAGTATTTCAACAAAAAATAACATAACTCTTATAAACTTCTGAGAAATAATCAATTTTCAAAAACTTAAAAAAAGTACGATTTAAGACTATTCATCTTAAATCGTACTACTATATTCTTAAATCGTACTTTGAGATCCTATGATTGATTTAAAGTCTTAAAAATCACAATCTTAATAATCTTCTCCTCTTTTCCTTAATCTTAATGTACTTAGATTAATTCTTATTAATACAGCGTATAGTCTTTGCCAAATCCTGACAGTCATCGCAGTATTTTGTTTTTTTAGTTGTTTCTGCACATAGCTCATGTACTCATACTTCACCATTACTGCATTTATCAGTATATGCATCATGTTTTCTTTTACGTCTTCTTGACATACATGTTTTGCAATACCAACTGTCTTGAGGCAATTTTTTTGAGGTGTTTTCGTTTTCTTTAAATTTAGCTTCTTTCGTACCGGTACGTTTTAAGAAGTTGCTGCGAGTACGAAATAGGCACAAGTATCAAATGAATTTGAAATTTGCCGCAAAAAAACTGTCAACGAACAAGTCGGCTTTACTATGTGAAATATATTCACAAATATACGCATAAATATATAATAAACAGTTAAACAACTTATGAATGGTATACTTGGAAGACAGTTCTTGTGAAGTATGCGAAAAAATTACTCAACAAGTAAGAAAAAACTTACCTGTTCAATATTTTAGTCGGGAGCAATGTAATAGGTGTTTATTTGTCACATGGCAATATGGCCGACTATTATGGACATTTGATGCCACCAGAGGCGCTGGTAACTATTATCCAAGCCGAGATATAGACGAGGTACGATTTAGGCGCAGGTACGAATTAAGCAAGTTTACCCTACTAAGCGTTTAGATCTAAAACCGAATTTAACTAGAAGTCTAAAACGAGTAAGAGGAAACGTGTTTTCATGTTATTTTCTCAAAATTAAAGTACGTACGTAGAAACTAAATATACAAAGAAACTAATCCACAACTAGGTACCTACGCAAAAACGCATTGCAACCTAACTTGTTAACAATGTCTTCCTTGATTGGTTATTCTACTTGCCAAATCCCGAGCTCAATCGGAATCCTCCAATTAACTTTAACAAGCTTAGTTCAATTCAGTTTAGTAATCAAGTCTGCACTTCAGACATGTTAAATGGGCAACTCTGAAGTTTACTCGAAGAAGCGATTCCCCATTGTTGTGAATTAGGACAACGTAGAACATAGTTTTTGAGTGAACAATAGTATGAAAGTATTTGGATGGAGATGTGAAGTGGCAGTGAGTGCAGATTGAGCGGCACGCCGTGGCACGGCGGCAGCGTGGCACCGTGCCAGGCCGCAGCCACGCCGGCCGCGCCGAGCGCCGCGCGCCGCCAATCACGCCGCACTTTACCCGGGCTTGATAACGACCCCACCGTGTTTACTACCATACACATAAATCATCTGATACAACTTACTTTTTCTGCTTTATCCAAATGTTATGTATGAGTTACATTACATACGTAAGATCCAAAATCATGATACAGCAAACGAAACATGGACAAAGGAAGCAGAATATACCGTGAACTGGAACGTTCTTATATTACTAGACGAAAGCAATCAATAGTACGACTCTAAAGGTATTTGTTAGATCCAATCTCGTCCTCTAACAAGTAAAATTGCGATAGAAAATCCTGTGGAAGAGCTCTAACAAGATTCACGGTGCATTTGATTAATCTAGGAGCCAATGCCGTTCGAACGAACTGCACCACGAGAGGTTGTCGATAATAATGAAATCCTAGGCGAATATCAATAATATAATTGAACACAAATTTCTGTAATATTATCCCTGACGTCATTCAGCCAAATTGGATGACGTCAGAGGCAACATTCATCCCTCTCGTTTGGCTATTTTCAGCGTTCTACCGTGTTCGTACTTCAATTGTTATACCAATAATACCCTGCGGCTGAAGATTATAATGGAGTTTATTAAATATTATGTTTCATTTGCCGGTAAATGTTTATTGTGATTTTATAACACGTTAAATGTTTCCCTGTAATACATTTCGTGGTTTCACTATCAGAGCAACGTATCTACGAGTATATCCAATTTGTAGATATGTCTGCACTGTCCGTACGTAACGTATATCCCTGGCGGCAGCCGGCGACCCTTAGTGCATAAAGCCTGACTAAGCCAATCAGAGTCGTCATATCTTCGTTATGTCGCACCGATGACCATTGTTCCAATAAATCCCTTTAGAAGAGATAGGTTGCAATGTGACGCTATGTACCTATCTGACTATTAGACACTATTCCTTTGCTCAATCACAAATCAAAAAACCCTGTCTAACTTTTATTTTTTATAATGATATGCATAGAAGAACGGGGGCATCTCAGCTCTGGTATAATGTGCATTTGATAAGTTAACATTTGAAAATAATACCAGCAGCTTCAACACAAAGCCATGGCCGCCGGCCAAGACTGCGTCCAGACTTAATGTGGTGTGAACTTTTTACGCTGCCAAATGAACTCCAGGAATACTGCCAATGCCATCAATGCTCAGCTTTATTACATTTATGTAAAAAATATATTATTACTTTAATATCTTTTCATTTTAATAGAATTTCCGGTTAATTAAAAATTACTACCGACTGGTAATAAAGGAAATGCGCTTGAATTTCCGTGTGGATATGTTACTACTAACTAGTATTTTCGTCTAACATTTTTTGTGGCTTGGTGGAAATCCTTGTGGACTTTTTTCAACCTGGGAAAGGAGATATGTTAGCCTTCTATCGGCTAAAACTACCAAAGCGCTCTTTTTTTCCATTTCCTATTAACAAGTACCAGGCAAAAACCTTCTCGCAGACTGCACCAAATCGAACCACTAAATATAAACAAGTCATTAAATCCTTCTTTGATTGTGGCATACAATTTACAACTAAACTGCACCAAATAAATTATTTAACTAGATAAAAATTGTATTATTTAATTAGATTAATAATACGAGAAAATATTATTTCATATCTCAAACATTACGGCCAAACCAAAAGGATACCCGACCGAAATTTATTTCCTAAAAGCATTTTCACATTACTTTCTATATTAAACAGCATCAGGCATTCTATTTGTTACATTTAGAGAGAGCTGGAGAATTCATGATTGAATGATACAATAATAATAGAGTTCGTGATGAACCTGAGGGAGTTCTCGGCTGCATTGAGGAATCATAGTGGCATGAATAAGTGAGAGGATGAGCCGCAGCAACTGCCTTCCCAGCGCACTTTCATTACGTAACAAGCAAATTCACTTATACGCCCAAATAACATCACCTACGTCCCACGAGCACGACGTTATTTTATAAGCGAATGGAATTAATTTAGGTACGCCGCGTAGTAGAGCAAAAGTAGATTGCAAATGGTATCAGTGTGAGGTTGACGTATTTTTTTATTTCTTTAATCAAGGCAAAAGTGTGTGATGAGTAATACTACGTTACAGGATAGTATTTTAAAGAGATAAAAGAAAATTATGTAAGCTAAAAGCCGAAACTAACAATGCTTTAGCTTCAAAACATCTCTAGTTTCCAAGATCATTCAAATTCAATTCATTATTATTCAAACAATCTGTCTCAACACTCAACTGGCGACAGCGGAGTCAAATTGTAGTTCAGCGGAGTGAATAACTATCTATCCCACCTGAATAGCTGTTTCTATTACACCCGGTCATATAATAATATCCTGATATATGCAATTGAACAATCTTCAACTATCAATAAAACTTCAAGTATGTCAAGTTTATAGCAAATTCACGAGCCGAGGTTATAAAGTATACCGTTTAACGACTACCACTTGACATTTGATCTACGACTAGTTAGTCTGCCTGTTAGAACAGCGGATCTACAAAACTATTGTTTGCATTGATCGGATCTATTTGCATTCTAAAATGATAGCGTGAATTATCGTGTAACTTATATACAAGTAAACAAGTAAGCAAGTAACGGTAAAGCTTATAAGTTTTTAAACTTATTTTTTGTCCGTGTGTAAAAATAAACGTTCAGTAATTTCGTTTCATTTCATTATGCATAACTTCTTGAAGTTCTTTGTGGAACAGATGTTTTATGTCACACAAGTAATAACACACAGGCATTTAATATTTCCCATAAAGTGTTCAAAACTGTCCACATACGCAACGATAAATTCTTTTAGCTGACATTGTTTCTGGAAATATCGAATTTATTTTATTTACAAAAGGATGAATTTTTTAAATTGAATTGTAATTGTAACGAACATTTGTAAATAATTAATTTATTTTTGTGTTAAAATTTAATTAATACACCCTTAAGAAATAATAAACTATATAGCAAACGACACAGTTCTCTGTATGTTAAAGTTATCATTAGATGCTTGGTATAAAATGTAGAGCCGACACAAGCCTCCACACAGAACACCCAGAACATTCATAAGAACGCAATCACATAGCGTTATGTTAAATTTATTCCAGTACGGGCCAAGCGTTATTAAAACTCTATTCAGTGAGCAGAAACAAACTAGCCATATTGCGACTTATGAAGTGCGCGCTCTACAGATTAATTGAAAGATATCTACTACTCCTATTCCATACATTTGTGTGGTGACAATACTAATGTGTATTTAATTCTCAAACTGCATTAAGTATTCTAGATTATTTTTATAGATTTTCGCTTGAACGCTTCATTTGTTAGAATTTCCGCTTTTTTTTTTAAAGTCATGATACAAAATGCATAAATAAGTAAGGTACCTATCCATTTTTATAAAGCGACATGCATAAAATATTTTATTCTTTTGTCTAAAGAACTAGGAAGATAATGAAGTTATAGTAATTTAAAAACATTATTTACTTGATTTTTACCTTAGCTTCTATAATGAATAACATAAATTAAACTAAATTGATTCTACTGCACGATTTTACCATTATGGTTCAAAACTTTCTGAGTACATAGTCATTATTTAATTTAAATCTCGTTCATAACGAAAACAATAGAGATGTGTTTTCTGCAAAATGTCTTCGATCGTTTTCAATTTGTTATAATTGGAAGAACATTATGACAAATACAATTTTGTGAAATGAATTTCGAAAATATGCATTTCAAATACACCTTTATAGTTCCCACTGCTTCAGTTTAATAAATGAGTTTAGTTCAAGCTATTTTTGTAGCTTTCTGACACATATTTACTACTAGTATTCTGACGCCACACGTTAATTATAAATACGACTAATCAGAGCGATGGAGTAAACAGATAAATTTAGCCCAAGTGGTTATTATGCACCTCGTAAAATGTTAAAAGATGTTTACAGCGCACTTAGCCGGAGGAATCTGTGCAAGAAAATTATTTATTTATTATTCTTGCAAAGATGTCTCATCTTCATGTAATATCTATTAGTAAAACACTAATGTTAGTAGTAAAATTTTGTTGCAACGGACATAACAATGACAAATAATGTAAAATATTTCTAAATAATTACAAATCTTTAGAAAAAAGTGTTTGCCCTACCAAATATAAATTTCGCACTAAGGAAGCGTTGTTTATTCAGTAGCGAAACAGGAAAGTATCGACTGGCACAATCATTTATCACTCAAAGAAAAACAACAACATCAGTGTAATTTAAAGCTACTTTATTTTTACAAGGAACCGCGGGCTTTCAGGTTAGCCAACATTTCATGTCATATAATAAAACAAATCGTAAATGGCCACTGTGGAACATGAACCTTCGCCATAAAACGCCACAAAAAACGATGGCAATAGTCGATTTAGTGATTCCTCCGCACATATGTGTTGTTTAATGATAATTTTATTCTTGTAAATAAGTTATTTTGGGCATTTACTGGCTTTCAAACCAAGATGCGATATTTCAGTAGTGGTATCTTTAAAATAACTCGTAAAACAGCACGGTGTTATCTTTTAGCCATGTGTTTTCCTCAAACTGAAGTAAATCGACTATTTAGACGTCAATATTTCTCCAGCTTGTAAACTATTTTGCACAATCTCTAATTACAAATTGAAATTACCAAAAAACAAGATCGTTAGCGTCGCAGGCAGGTACCTATCTCGCTGTATTAATAAATTGCTATCTCAATTTATGTACAACTATTTATCTACAGCATAACATTAAATACTGCTCTGTTTCGTGTCGGTTTTAACTAAAGTAATGGTGTTTTTATGGATGAGTTGGAAATATAGCTCCATCAACAACATTCTACACATTCTTATGTAAAATACTTTAGTTTTCCATCTTGAATTATTTTTAAATTGTTGCCTACTAGAAATGTCAGTTCTCTACAATTAATTAACAATGCTTTTTTATAATCACCTTCGTAACATGAAACAAATTGCCTACCTGCTTTAGTGATGCAATTAAGCTATGCTAACAGCTTTATTCGCACACTTAGTAAAATAAATCATCAAGCTAATAACCTAAAATACGAACACATTTGGGTAGAATAACAGCAGCCGGTCGCTTATATAATTAAATAATGAAATAAGACCTCTGACGTAAAGCCTTTAATTTATGGAAAGGAGCAAGCGGCCGGGGACATCGTAAATAAATCACGGGCATTATCTGCCCATACCTGCACCCTTTTGGGTTCCTTTTTAAGGGCAACTCAAAGTGGGTATTAATCTGCATTTAAAATGCAATATAACCCTGATTCTATTAGTTGTTCCCGCATAATACAGCAGCCATTGAGTACTTAGGAAATGTATTTTTTTAAGAATGTTTTAATCTTTTAATTAAATGTATGTCTTCAAAAGAATGTCCAAAATATCATATCAACTTTTTCTAGTAACGGATTTTTTTATTCTAAGAGCTTGGGGATAAATAGTTACTTATGTTAAAAAAATACCTATAAGCTCAATAAAGAAATACAAGCACAAATTAAAAATCTAGGATGAAATAAAAATCACTAAACTGAGCTTGAAACGTTCTTAACAACATAAATCCACAACCGCTTTAATTCACAGAATTTTAATACATTAATACTAAAACTGACATATAGTGGTATGTCAGTTTTCTTTTTTAGTCATTGAATAAGATACTGATAATTGTATTTCCTAAACGTAACTGAACATGACGGTCGCAATACCTTTAGAAACCTAAAATCCTTTTACTTCGAACCTGGCTCCGGCGCCTGTCCCCAGGGTCGGTTCAAGTTTTACAACAAGCGCTAAATCGCCGCCCTAAAAGCCTTCGGGTTTTGTTTTCTATAGCGATCACGATCATGATCATCAATAAAAGAAATAAATATCACCGTAAGAACTAACTTCAGTATTCAATATCATGTCTAGTTGTCTACTATTAACTCGTTGTTTAACAGAAATTATAGTTATTATAAGGCGTTACCGCTCCGACATTATTTTCTTGTGTAAAATTCATGTCGATTACGTCTGGTCGTAGCACGCGTAGCCAGTAATTACTATTCAATTTCTAACAATTGCTAGACATGTAATGTATATTTAGTATTAATATTTTATTGTCTGCATATTACCGCTGTTAGTTATAAAAGATAATGGTTTTATTAAATAAGTTAGTATACACTTAGCCGACGAATACCCACACACATTTAATTAGCAATAAACTCAGTAACTAGGTGGGCAGAGACCGCTACGTACGCATAATTTTGACTTAATACAATTATGTTATTAGTCTCATTAACGGCCTTGACAGATTAACTGTGTGTTAGGTTCCACCATAGCTAATTGTAATATATTCACTTCAAATAACAACGTTAAAATAATAATATTTAAGTTACCTCGTAGCATGACGTAGACAATTCGCCGCCGCCGCCCAATTTATACAATAATCACTGTTTTTCTGTCACGTATCATATTATTTATTGTCACACTATTATTTTTAATATTTTTCGAGCCAATTATTATTATAGAAAACGTTGGTTACACGTGACGTTTAACAATCGCGACGTTGTATCGTGTTCCCAGAGACGCGTGGCAGCCGCGGCGGTTGCATGCACGTGCAGTGTGTCGGGCCGTGTGTACGCGGGGGTATGTCATGTGCAGTGAGCGGCGAGTGCCGGCGCGGCGTCGGGCGTGCGCGCTCTGCCTCTGTGCGGACTCGACTGTAGGGCTTCTGTCCCGCTAGGCCGGCGCGCCCACGCTCGATACCGCCGCCTTCCCAGCGCCCTCCCACATTGCAAAATCGTTTATAAAAATTCAACAGTTTTTTTCAAAAACACCGATATTGTTCGATACAATTACAGCCACGTCTCAATACTGAGGACCACTTAGCAACCTGCGCGCAGTTATCTTTCCATCTCATTCTCGGGTTTAAAAAACTGCTACGCTAAGTTAGTAATCATAACGTGGCAAGTGGGAGGCGTGGCAGTCCGACGACTAAATTAACGCTTTCACATGACTGTATCAAGGGTTTATTTATATTCCACATAATTTCTTCATTAATAATGCTGCTATAAACGCTCCTCCTTCCACAGAACGTAAATATGCTACGGACGATAAAATGTGGTGTTAAAATACTTTTATTGCGCCATTTAAAAAATGAAATTTTAAAAATAAATGCGAATCTTGGTATTTTCTTGCCTGAGAATTTTCTTGGGGAATTTCCAACCAGTTTCCGTAGCGGAGCTCGACCTATCGGCTATAACATTGAACCTAATACCATCGTCATGAAATGTGGGTTCAGTGTTGTAAACCTTGCCGAACCCACGGGGAATTAACGCTGTCACTGTTATTTAAACATAACCATGTGGGGTATTAGCCTATTCTATTGGACCTTTATGGTTTATGGATGAGATAATCAAATAAACAGAAAACTTGTAGATCTTATTAACGCCAATATTTACTAACCATTTGCCGACAAACGACCGAACTAGTTGCAAGAGTTTTCATGCTTTATTTTGTTATTCAGAAGACAGGTTTAGTAGTACTAGTAGTTTACTTGTAAGGACTTTAACTGTAAGTATTTAAGTTTTGCGTTGAACATGTTGTTTATCGTGCTTCTCCTGCGACATGCATTTGTCTGGAGACGATGTTTAAATGTTTTACGTACGATTCTTCATATACGGTGGTCCTTTTCAGGCTCTATCCTTGTTAATCTAAATATTGAATCTTCGTAGCATAAAATTCTATCTCTACCTCGTCTTGTATACTTTCCGATAAATGTAAGAACTAATAAGAAGGTACTTCATTGTTCTGTGTATTAAATACTCATTTGTAGTACTTCAGTGACATCATCAATATCCTGAAGGATCATGTAATATGCCTAAATTACTAAAATCCTCACGTCATGTATGATTTATTCGGCGATAAATCATCACATCCTGGACCAAATCCTGCGTATTATCGACTCTCGAACGCTGGTACACACTAAATACACATCCGGACAAGAATGTATAGATCCAAGTTCATAAAACTTGTATTTTATTCATCATTGTATAGAAGTGTGATCCTTATCGCTATTTGGGATAGAAAAGGGATAAGAAACGCACATAACAGAAATATGTTAATACTTGCGGTTCCCGCTGCTTTCGTTCGCGGAAATTTCATTATTTTTACATCATAACTAATCTGACCTTTGATCCTTGACCAATTTTAATCAAATTTTAATATATTTAAAATTTGATTTGTCGAACTGCTTTTGTTTCATTAAACACCAGAAACAATGTTTTAATAATTAGAACTGTTAGTCGGTGATTAGTTTCCTTAAGTGCAGTTGCTGGCATGCAATTCCAGTGCAGTTTAATAAAATACAAGATAAAACAAACATGCATGTTTGAGCTTTGGGTTATTGTGCCAAATCTAGCTAAATGCCTGTGAGTTAAGGTAAAATATGGCAGTAAATTCTCCGTAATTTTGAACAAGATATAATATAAGATTTCTTGTTGTATAAATTGGATGTTTCATGCAATTTTAGTTAAACTGTCGGTTATTTAGGGAAAGAATCCAGCAACATTAGAGTTTTCGGCCACACAATAATATTGGTATCAATTTCTGGGCAGTGTTTCTGCAATAAAATCACTACACATAACTGAAAATACTGTGTCTAATAAATGGATTCAATTCCTAAAAAATCTCTAACTTTTGCCATGGGCACATAAAACAGAGTAAAACAAAATAAAACAATCACAACAGTCATTCACATTCAACCTTCGTAGTATTTTATTTTTAAACCCTCGGCTCTCTTAACAGCCCCAATATCATTAAACTCTTAACCCGTCCATTAATCACTGTATGGACATTGACGTCACAAAACTCATCAATTGCTTTCAGCCATGACTGCCTAATGTGATGCTTATTCATGGTGAATTGACTTTACCTTTATAATTTTCTATTAAGCAGCTCTACTTAATGAATTTAATAGCTACTCGTACTAAACCTGTCTTGAAAAATGTAGCTTTGTCTCATTCATTCATAATGTATGGCGAAAGTAGTGTGAGTTAGAAAAGTATTAAGTAGTAAACAGTGTGTAGAGCGGGAAAAGCCTGCGCCTAATCTCCCCGGTGGTGTCGGATTGTCGCCCCAATCGGAATACGAGCTTGACGAAATAGAGGGAATCAGTAGTGCAGCTGTGTTCGTGCACACATTTCTAACGTTTTAATTCTTCAGTATAACTGTCTAGCCTTTATTTGAAAACTAACGTTTTAGACGAGATTCGGATAGCAAAATTGTGTGCATTTACCACGGCGTTCGTGCATGCACGGTATTTCCAACGTAACTAAAATTCGTACAATACTGTCAAAACCTGATGGAAATCAACCACAACTGCAATTCACAAAAATGTCACAAACCTATTCGCCTCACGTTAACAACGTCATGTCAAGAAAATAAATGGCACACGGAAACCAGAAAATTCCGCAGTAACAAATATAATTGAATATATTTAAAGGTAAAAACATTAGCGTAACATAAATCTGAGTGAATGTGGCCGCAAAAACAAATGGATCACATAATGCAGTGGCGTACTGCGGGCAGTGGCATGGCTGATAGCATCAATGCGGTCAACGGCATGCGGCCGGTACCGCCAGCCTACTGGCCGCCGCTTCGCACCCGACATGCACCGTCTAGTGACGTGCAAGGCGTACCTGCCTCTGACACCGATGACAAAGGATAGAATAGTAAATGGAACGATGACCAGACAAGTGTTAACACATGTAGCCAAAAAGAAGAAACTCAGTGAGTGAAATATTTTCGACAATATTTCTCAGTTTTAAGTTACTTAAAAACTGTTTAACCTAACTGGAAAGTTAGAGCAGTTTCCATGATACTCTCACGAAAATCAGTATTTACCACACACGGAGAAGATCCGAGTGCAAACATTTCAGATAAACGCAAAACTACTGATATTACATGCACTAGAAATGACGACGTTCATAATTGTCTATGCCAGTGTTTTAATTGAACCTGGACAATAAATATTTACAAACTTCCACTTCACTAGCCTACTCGTAGTCTCACGTAATTCACCATGCGATTCCGTCATGAAAAGCCTTATTCCTAATTAAAATTCACATGCAATAAAGTACTTCCTGCAGGCACCTGGTTTTGTTAGTAAAGGTATTTACTTAATGCAAACTACGACATAAAGTGGACCTAAGCAGTTCCGAAATACATTCCGTACCTACATACATAGGTATACTTGAACGTTTTTCTGCCTAAGTCATCCTATTTATCATACAATTTGCCTGAATTCTTATCTTTCTCCACTCGATACTTCCATTATGGCTTGATCAAACAAATAAACCGTAAATGGATCTGATGAGAAAAATATCGCATTTTACTTTTCTTTATTTTGTAGAGCTCACTCTTATCCCCAAGGCACGGTATAAATTGACCTACAAACAACATTGAGTATCTTGAAGCGAACTTCAACTGAGTACTTATAACTTATTTTGACCTCTGAATAACTTATTAACCTTTTCTGTGAAAAGTCTGCCGATACCAAATCATTTTACACCACTCATGTCACAGAAAAAGAACAATATGTCATTAAATGTGATATGTGTGTGATTAACATTATTTTTCTTACTGAAAAGCTTGTATCTTAAAAAGCCCGCAAAACCTAAAGAGGTAAGTATATGTAGCAAGAAAGAAACATAATACTTTAATTTTTTTCTTATATTTCATTCTATTACTAGTTACCCTACATATGTATGTAGCTGAACCGCTTTATCGTCTTTGTTATAGATGCACAAAACAAACTGAACAATGAGATGTGATTGCAAGGACTGCAATTAAAAAAGTTTCTCGTGAAATGTCGCGTTTTCCGCAAGCTATAAAACACACACCATGCATTATTATGCAACACGACTTGATTTGTACTATGCAGACTGCCTGATACGAGTTGTGGGTACTGTGCCAAGACAAATGTGCCTGGCATACACTTAGATACTGTAGGAGTAGTACGCACGCTTGACTTCAACGTACTCGTATGTAATTTTACAATAAGCACCGTTTACAATAAGCGTAATTTTCTGTGAGTTAAATCAGCTACATATTTATGCATAAGACATGTAATATTTACACCATCATTTAGGGCAATAGTTTATCGTGAATGCTTTTCCATTGCCTAAATATTATTTATATAGACACCAGCTACTTTCATTGATATATTTTGATCTATTGCCTTTAAAAAATAAACTATGTAAAAGGAGAGTTACCAAAATAATCCTGCACTTCGTAGGAATAGGACCTATATACTTACGTCAGTTCATATTTCATTTACAATCCGATATGCTTAATCGATAATATGTATAATTGCAGTTGGATGGAAGCACGCACCCCTGTGGTACAGAGCAGTGCGGCGGTGGTGTGGGCCGAAACATGGCCGAAGCTCTATGGCGCATGCGCGGGGGCCGCACGCGCCTACTCACCGCCATTGGAGACGATGCTGATGGCAAATACCTTGATAGCATAGCACCAGGATTGATACTAGATGGTACATACAGTTTAAGAAAGGCATAAGTTACGCTTGATACTAAATAATGAAAATCATAAAGTAGACAAATAATAAGGAATCTAAAAAAGGGATCAATAAAATGAGAAAATCAACATGTTAGCCAACTGTAAACTGTAGCCTTAACATATTCCAGGGTTACCGCCTGGAATATGTTTAGGCTACGTTTTATTAGAGTAATACTGGTGCAGTTGTGTAAGAGTGACAATTTACTACTACTCTCTACCACAACTTCAACAGTGTTGGTTAAAGAGATGGTGGTAGGCTCTCTAATTAGTTTATTTATCATTCACCAATAACTAAGTAATTATTTTAGTAATATAAACACAGATTAGGTACTATAGAATAGTCACACTAATATTATCAATAATATATTTAGACTGTGCTAATATAATCAAGGCAAAAGTATGTGTGTGTATCTGTGTATGTGCTTGTAGGTATGTATGATTACTATATTTGTTACCTCTTCACGTCTAATCGGCTGGACCGATTTTGATGATATTTGAAATGAAAGTAGCTGATACCCTGGATTAATAAACAGGCTAATATACATAGATTTGAATATTTCACCCTCAAAGGAATGAAAATTGAGGGCAAGGTGATACAACCTTCTCCATTTTTCATTCCTTTGAGGCTACCTTCTAAAATAACTTTTTACCATACGGTAAGAAGTTATTTTTAGTGTGAATATCTGCGCCCCACGATGTAGCTTGCAAATACGAAGTAGCCTATGTGTTTATCTAGAATATCTTGCAACAGAATTAATCATGGGCAAATCCAAACTGGCCAAGTGCGAGTACTTGGCCAGTTTTGCTAGTTTATCCGGTAGGTACCTAAACCATGACTTTTTCAGGTTGTGTAACAAAGAATGCTCGCACACCATCTTACGCTGCTGTACTGGATGCTAAAGGAGAATGCCTGCTTGGACTTGGCGACATGGTTCTGCACGACCACATTTCACCAGAAATGGTTTGTACACCTTAAATAAATTTTCAAGCGTCATAGGTCACCACACTACATGTTGTCGATTCGATCCTGGCATGGGACTAGAATTTGTGACTTTGTACGGATCAACAAATACTTAGATACTCTTAAGTAGATGTGTTTTTGGTGCTGATGATGTGAATGGTTACTACCATTCACAAACCCCCGAAACGCAGGGTCGTCCCCTCGCTAAAATAAAAGTATTTTTGTCTATAAAGATACAATTAATGAACACCTACACGCAGTTAATATCTACCAATTGCTCCTCATATTTGTTTTTTGTAGTCACGCTGTAATTTCACCCAATTTTACGACGATAAAACAAAGACTACTTGCTTATTTAGCTTAACTACAAAAAACACGTAAAAGGGTATCGGTAAAAGTGGCCATGAAAGTTATCTACAGTACTCAACGGCTTTCAAGACCCTTATATTTTATTTATAGGTAAACAAACACATCGACGTTCTAAACAAAGCACCCTTAGTGATTCTCGATGGCAATCTACCTCAACCAACAATCGACTTTGTCCTGGCCAAGTGTCATCAGCTTCAGAAACCAGGTACGTTCATTTAAATAAGTAATCATAAAAATATTATAGCATATTTTATACGCTGACCTATTAGCAGTAGTAGCCCAGGTAAGAATTTCATCCCGAAGGTTTTAGCCGGTCAGAGTCTGCCTATATACATCTCCGCTTTCCCCAGAGTCGAGAAATTTTATGAGGATTTACTGGGAAAGAGAGTTTAAGAAAAACGCAATAAAATAGCTAAAATATTATTTATTTAAAATTATCAGTACAATCAGGGCTCATCCTTGGAATGGCTTTATCAAATGAGATTATTATTCGGACGGACACGTTATATTTAATACTACAACAATACACAAATATTTCGTAAACTTAGAATTTTTTAACAAGGCACTCGGTTCATATTAGTGTTATTAATCATTAAGGCTTATTGAACAATTCATACCTTTGTTAAAAAAATATGATCATTTTACCAGCACACCACACTTAAATTAAAAAAATACAAAACTTACTTACATAATATAAAATATCAAAATAAGAAATCAAATGCTCCTTGTACATTTTACTTAGAAGTGCGCTTAATTATAGTTTAATTAAAGTACATAAATTAAAGTAAAAAAACACTGGCAATACGAATTACCGAAGAGGAATAATTATAACATACTCATCATAAGTAACATCGAGTCAAAATGTTAAAAAAATATACTTAAAAATTAGATACTTCAGTGCTCCACTGCATGCTGCTAAATACTTCATAACAGCAAATTACTTTTACGTTTACAAAGACTTTAATCCAATACGTAGCTAAAAAATAACTATTAATTAGTAAAATTATAAAATGCGTCTTACAATATTATAAGTACCTATCACTCCTGAGATTCTTACTGTTTTGCACTAGTTATTACGATTTTGAGTGGCGAAGAAAAAAATTAAGCAAGTCGGTGATTTTGTAAAAGTTTTGCATCGAGATTCGAGAGTTCATTTCATAGTAGATGGTAATTTATTTAATGTGAATATGTTTAAACTGTGTTCAAATTCATATTATTAAAATATGATAAAAGGTCGGGGAAAATAACTTTTCGCATTATTACAAGTTCATACTACTATAATGCGAAAAGACTTTTTCCCCGACCTATAATTTCTAGTTTACATGTAACCCAGTTGACGTTGTTGCTGCAACTGATCGCGCAACTGGTGTAGGGCGTGTTCAGGCTGACTGTGTTGCATCTGTGCTACGAGATTCTTAGCTTCCGCACGCAGTTCATATAGCTTTCTAGATTCTAAATAAAGCAGGATGGCTGCAATACCTGTAAAGATATATTATAGCCACCATGTAAAAGGTTGTTCTTGTAAGTGAAATAACTTTATTGGTTTGCATTATCACATTAAGGGTTCATTTAGACAAAGCAAAAAACAACGCGCAAGTTGCAAAATGTTGCCGCCGATAATATATCAATTTGCTACAAGACAAATGCAACTCCACAATGCATGGCTGTCGCATAATTTTTTTCTCCTCGTCTAAATCAATCAACTATAAAAATATTTCAACCAAGTAAAAACAAATAATAACATGAGTGACTCACCAAACAATATAAATGCAACCACAGCAAAAGCATAAGACCATGACAACACATTAAAGGAGGGATATAGCAGCCAGTCGCGGCGGTAGCAGTTGCCGCCAAATATGGCTACTGCGAGGAACAAGAAGACACCTGAAAATAGAATACAAAATAGTATTACATATTGATTTTGTGCCTTTTATACTTGAGAAGAGGCCCAGCAAAGAGACATTTACCAGCAGGTAACTCTCATCTAATAAGATTGCAAATACAAATTAATTTTAAAAATACAATCAGCCACTTGGGCCATAACAGAACTGATGACCAAGAAAAAGATCTGAAGAAATTTCTAGGTATAATCAAAGATAGAATAAAAAATCCAAAAAATAACAATGCATATAAAATGCACTCTTTGAATTAAACACAATGAACCCCAAGTAGGTCAGATGACCTCACCGTTAGGAGTTTTGCCTTTAAAATATTTTAGTTGCAAAGAAGGTGGAAAAAATAGTATTTAATGCATAATTACTTGATACAGCCACCATAATGAAAGCAGAGGTCACAAATATCCATTCATATCTCAGCACAGTGCGGAGTGGCCAGCGCACTATCACACAAGCCAGCAACACTTGCGATGTGAAGGACAGCATCAGAGCCAAAGTAACAAATGACTGCACTGCCATCAACCAACCAGGCAGCAGCCATTCACGGATCACATAGAACTCCTAAAATGACAACAGCATAAAGTTATAGCTTTTTGAATTACTCAATTTTAAAATTTAATATTTATACAAATAAATCTGGTATGTTGCTCTAAGGTATGTTTGAGAACAATATTATAAAAATTCTTGTAATTCATCAATTAACTAAATAGTAAAGTCAGATTGGGAATATTATGCACCAAAGAAAAGTCCTTCAGTTAAGAAATAACACAAATAATCTCATAAGTTAGCATAATCTTGGAGTAACAGTTTCTCAAAAGTATACTATAAGAACCAAGTATATGTATGTATAGTGAGTATGTAGAGTGAATAATATGTGAAAAAAAAAAATAATCATTTGATATACAGTTAAAATAAATTTGCTTGTTAAGGTGAAAGTTTTGTTTACCTGACTGAAAATGTAGTGGCAACCATGGAACAGCTTGTCAAATTGATAAGAAGGGAATCTAAAACGATCAAAACAATATTCCCATAAGCCCATGTGTTTGAAGCTTGAGAACATTTCCGGATACGATTCAATCCAATAAGGGCCGGCAAACGACAGAAGTAGAAATAATCCCGCAACATAAGTAATGCTAGCACCGATGAGAGTGGCATCTGAAAATAATATGAATCATTGAATTCCATTCATCTTTATTCATGATAATAGAAAAAAGTAAAGTAAGTAACTAAGTTTCCATTTGCTATTAAACAAAAACATGAAACGTACTGCCATTTCAAAAATATAAGGGCGTGACCGTATTTTATTACTTACTTGAAGCCTTTGGATACTCATTATTGGCGGCCGTCATCTTGCCGTTTGTTTTTATAACAGAATTCCAAAAAAATACTTAACTATCCTGAAGAATAGCCCTTTTAAACACAATTAATATAAAAGAAAACAAGCATCAAGCTTTTGCAACTGCTAACAAATCTGACATTTCATTGAAACTTGCTGCGATTTTTGACAGCTACGTTCCATTTTAAGCATATCAGAATACAATGGATTCTCAAATGAAAAAAATGCTCAAGCTTATCGCAAAGTTTAACAATAAAAGTAAACCATTAACTGTATACTATGACTATACTAAACAAAAAATATCTACATTTAAAACTAAGGTTATATGCCCATAAAATACAATATATTGGCGAAATACTACGATACATCTACATGTTGGGTAAAAAAGTAAAACCAATACGATTTATTACGGGCTATAAGCTCATTGATGCTATAATCGTTTAGTAAAAATCGAAGTTTTATGTCATATCAATAATAAAGCATAAAAACTTCATAACTTTTTGTTTCTATAATCTCAAAGATGATTTCAGTATCTACTATTTTACTATTAACCGGGATTCGAACCCGAAACTTAGTTACAAACAGGACTATTTATTGTTCTATCTATACGCAAGCTTTAGCAAAATGAAATATGAATACATTATTTCAGGTATGAAATGTTAGAATTAAAAAAACATCAAATTTTCGTTAAATTTTTAATTATCATAAGGCAGTTTAAAATGATACATATAAAAATGCATAAAAATTAATCATAATCTTATTCCTATGTACTAAAGTAAAGTGTATAAACTGGACGGAATAAAATAAAGTATATAAACTGGACGGAATAAAGTTAGCTACACTGTTGATATCAATATTAGATTGTCTTTATATTATCTTTATAAATTATTTAATAATTCAAATAAACGGCTCATACGTATGTGTAAACATGTAAAGTTTATAAGTTGACCATTTAAAAGCTTCCATAGGTGCTAAATACTTTAACTAGTCGAAATAGATTTTTATTTATGAACACTATGTTGTAACAGTGATAACGATATGCATTTGTGTTAAATTGCTATACATAATAAGTTAAAACATTCAGTGGCATGAACTTGAGGTAGTTCATAAAACCTGTTAAATAACAAGATACTACAATAAATCTTATTAGAGAAACTTATCTATCTTCATAAGCTCTGTATAGCCAACCCTTTATCTTATGTAATTAAAACTTCGATCTATACTTAGGCACTAATGGTGCTTATACTATACATAAATCTAAATTAGACTGCACAAATTAACATTCAGCTGCTTTTAATTGAACACACACTGAACTAAAACAGCTTCAGTGGAAATAATTAATACAAAAAATAATACATACTTTAAAATAAGTAAAATGGCTATAAAAAGATTCAACAATCAGTCTAAACAGGTGTAAATACCTAAATAATCACCGATTGATGTGAAATATCGTCAGATCTTAAAACTTATATTTATTTAACTCTACTTATTGTGATATGCGTTTACTGTTATGCTTTTGTTTCATACTCTAATTCGAATCGTGCTTGAGATTCCTTTATTTTGTCGCGTTTCTTCTTCTGTATGTTGGTTTCCGTCAAAAAGAGGGCAGCAGTGACTAGACACGCTACAGCACCCACTACGCCTAAACCAAAGGACCAGCCTGTAAAAATAAACACATATTAGCTACTCATCATTCCCCAGCCTTTATCCCAATTATTACTTGGGGTTGGCGCAGCATGTCTTCTTCTGTCGTGGTAGTTTGCGAAAGCGTTCCCGTGGCCCCCGACAATAGGGAACGGAGAAGCACTCCGGTGCTTTTAGCCGGTAAGAGTCCGGCACACCCCATCGCCTTCCCCAGGGCGATGGAAGTCCATGAGGATTTCGACCGGGTAACAAAAAAAAAAGCATGTCCTCTTCTTCTATACATTCCTACCTGACGTCATCTTGCAAGCAACACTCTTTGCATCCATATCATCTTTTACACAATCCATCCATCGTTTCTTTGATCGTCCATATTAGTTAATTTAAATACAAACACATATTTGTTACTGTAAAACCAGAAATTTCTGTACTTATATTTCTGATATAAGCTTCATAAATACGAAGCTTCGTTACTCACCTAAGTAATTGTTGGGGTGATCTGGCATCCATCCATCAGTATTTCCCAACGAGGCAAAAACTATTACCGCTATTACACCGCATATACCTGTAATATGATAAAGAATGGAGAATAATTACTTGTCATAGCCTAACTTAGGAGTGAAATGAAGCTTAAAACATTCAGGGAACGTGCACTTAAAATTCAAAACTATAAACGTTGATACAAAGGTGGGGAATAACCCAAATACAAGATATAAAATCGAATTGGGTCACACGCAACAAATCGATCGGGATCGAACCCGCGTACCCGAACCGTTTATCCACTGTTTATGTTACTCAAAATTATATTAAAACAAAGGAATATTATGTAAAAACTTACCCGCTGCTAACATAATATATCCAATACTTTTAATCAAAGTGACAAATCGGCGTTGGTCAGGTCCACAGCAAAGGAAAAACATTAACACTAACACTGTAGAGATCAAAACTCCTAGCAGGCACAGTGTGAAGAAAAACTGCGTGGCGATCATAAAACCTGCGAAAAAAAAACATTAAGAATACAATAAAACCTACTTTTTATATTATTATGTTCATGGTTAAGATGTGGTAAAGGTTGAGGAAGAGAATAACTTTTTTATTGTCGTTCTACATTTAAATAATCGCGAAGGGCGATGTTTATAATATCATCGTTAACTTTTTATTACTTTTTGATATTTCTGAAATACGTTTTAAACTTTGTCATCATCTTTTAAATTAAATTTCCTGAAAAGTATACATACCTATTTAAGTATTTAAAAACGATGATATTATGGTGAACGTTAGTCATGCTCAATTATACCTATAGGTATTTTATTGTTGTTTATTTTAATTATTCTACACCTTGATGTAGGTATCCCACGATCATTATAACAATGACTTGGAATGTTTGACTTTAGTTCAAAGATAATGGAGAAGTTTAACGTGTTTATACTTTAATTCTTTTAAGCAGAATATTGTTCTTTTGACGGTCTTTACAATAGATCAACGTAATGTTTTATTTATACTAACCTGGGAGTAAATATCCACGTATTTTGTCATAACCAGTTGTGAAAGGATCGTATACCCAGCGGCAACCCACGAAAAATCTCCTCTGATATTGGTCGAGAGGGTCTGGTAAAGATCTGAAGCAGTGACTCCATAGCCCCAACCTTAGGATTCCAAGAAAACATCGAGTTAAAAAAAGATTAAGAGGTCAACAGCCAAATTATACTAAACTTCTGTAAGATACGCATTCAGCAAACAGGTCTCAAGATAAAAAATAATAGCTAGTAGGTACTATGGTTAATGCCATATAATTACCTGTCTAATTTGGCGCCTCTGATTCTGGAGTCGCTGACCAACCAGCTAGGCGTACCGAATGCCAATGCCACAGTAACAAGGGCAATGACAAACACGCCAATGCCACAGTTACCGGCCAAACTTCTATTCTTCATTGTTCTGCAAAGTTTTTTAAATTAATTAATTTTGTCCCATTCGTGCATAAGATGGATGGCTACGGCTAGTAATGAATTACACAACTTGCGTAGTAGGTATAATATAGGTCCATATGAGCTAGGACTCGTATTTTCATAGCTAAAGTAAACTTGATATAAGTTTAAAAGAAAAGCCATCCCGTGCTGTCCGAAATTTGAATTAACAACATGAACAATCGTTGACACAGTTCGTTACACATCTACAATAAGCTACATACCATTTGATACCAATACCATGTAGGTTTCCCTTTTCCAGATACTAACGTAATACTGAAGTAGGAATTACAACAATTGGAGAATTCTTTATAACGTAACGAGGTGTAACCAAGTAGGTCAATGGGTGGAACCATACGGATACGCTAAGTACCATAGCGGTTATGCGTTGGTGTTAGTCTATTCTAATTGTGTTTCTTTAGGGACTTAGTATACGACTCCTTACACAATGTGAGATTTGTCAGTACCTACTTACTTAATATTTGCTTATTAGCAAGTTCATGCCTTGATGACTCACATAAGTTCATAAGACTGAATAGCAGCTTTAATTTAGTTTCTTACTTCAAGGCATGACTCATTTTAGGACATAATCTAATTCATCTAATTGCTAGTTTGCCAGTAAATTACGCGACCTTTATCAATTATATTCTAATGGTAAGTATGAGAGAACCTACTGTCGCATGGTCGCACGATATTATTTCCGCTAATAGTTAACATGTTTATAAAACGTTTACAATTATCTTTGTCACTAAGCTCTATGCCACTATTTACAATCAAGAGTATAAAACTTATGGATTTGGTATAGCAAGTAGTTTCGTATTCGGCTTCTAAATGATTTCGCATCAATCTAGTAAAATCAATAGTCCCGTAGGTATAATAATAGTATGTACTTTTAGCTACAAATATCTAAAATTTAAATGATTAGCATTTCAATATTTTCAGTCTATCTAAAATAGTGGTGCAAGGAAGAACAACTGCAAATACGGAACTTGTTTTGTTACTTACTGCAGTTATCACTCTTGCCAATACAGGAAGGTATTTATATAAAAAAAATAATAACAAACTGAATAAGGGTGCAGTAATAAATAAAAAGGTAGCAAACTATCTTCTAAACATGTTTAATAAACATTATTATTTTATGACATAGCTTATTTCTTACAATAACCATAGCAAATTCTAGGTCTAATAAACTTTTTACGATTGCGACTTTATTTTTTTGTTGATTGTTATTTTTTTTTTTGTCATTGTATTTTAGCTCCTTTTTATGTTTTTATTTAGTATTCACTCAAAACAATGTGTCTATGCGTTTTCAATTACGTAATTGAATTTTTTTCTTTCTTTCTCTATTTCTGACATAAAAAAATAAAATTCCAATTAAATACAAATACTTAATACATTAAAAAATGTATACCTCAGGTGGGACTTGAACCTGAGACTCCTTACTTAAAGCACCAGTAAGCCAGGTATCACAAGTTAGTCCTGTCCGAGGTTTGAATTGTTTCATTGTATTTATTATACAATATTATATAATCAGCAGTGGTTTCTGTGTATTATTAATATCAAAAATAATACCTATTGTCACACTATTGATCATAATTCATTGTGGAAGTTACTTGAAGCAGCATAATATCTATTTCAGATTTTATTTATTCTTTTCAATGCAAAAAAGGGATGATAGGTAGAAAGGTTAATGGTTTCTTTTACCATATTTTAGCCATAATATCTATCTCCATCATTCATCCATATAATTATACTCTTTTTTTCATGCAAGGTTGAAGTACTTCAACATCAATGCAATCGCCTTAGATTAAAATAGAACTTTAAATCCCAATATTCTTTATTTTTCCGAAATAAAGTCCCCTTTTAAAAGAACTAAACATCCAACATAACTTATACTAAAACACAACAAAATTTTGTTTGGTTTTAATTGTTGAGTAACTATTAGCTAATACAGTAATGTTCATTGTGCTTGTGTAGTACCATTAAACTTGTTAATTAGTCAAATTCAATGTCAGAGTAATTTGTAACAACTTTATAAGTGTATGTCACTTTACACCACAAGCCCACAAAGAAGGTCAAACGCCTGAGATGAATAGCAATGTAACTACCTCCATGTAAGTTTCGCAATCCACACTGAATGGAGCCAGTGTGTGTGTACAGCATAACATTCACCCAGAAGTACAATGCCAAAAAGTTCACACGCATACTTAAGTGTGGGAACTATTAAATATTCAAATCTAAGTTTTTATACCAATTTTATAAATTTTTGGATACAATATTCTTATAAGCTGCATTAAGTAAAGAATCCATTTCAACCTTTAATACTATTATTAGGTATTTTATTTGAAGAAATTGAATATGATAGATCCATTCAACAGTAGAATACTCTTTAGCAATGAGTATAATTAAAAAAGTCTTATGGGACACAGACAAAGGTTAAATTTATTATCAGGATGTAAAATGGAAGACCAGAAAACTAATCATATCAATTTATTTCCCGCATACTTACAGAAATTGTTTAAAATTACTTTTATATTTTTCCACTTTACATTTACTTTTATTTGGTGGATAATAATTAAACTCCACAGTTAGCTGGCTGAATCTAATATAGTACCTACATAAAAGTAAGTGCAATAGGTAAATAAAATAAAAAGAAGTTGTTTTATCTAAACTATAAGAAAGGATAAATAGTTGTACCTGGCTACTTGTTAAATAGCCAAGCTATTTGAACAACATTATCCAGACATGATTTTATAACTATTTAAATTCTTATGAGAATTGTGATTTTACAAGTTACTACTGCCTTAAACTATCATTTAATATACTTATCAATAATTTAATACTCTTGCCTGAGTTATAAAAAAACAGTTAAAATTGTTTACATTAACTTAGTAAAAATATATGAAAGGTTAGGTTTTGATACTCTAGTAAGTTCGTCCATAAAAAGAGAACGATTTTAGGCTTTTTTACTAGATAATTAATACCTGGAAAACAATAGTTTACTTACTTTCTGTAATCACGATTTCACAGAAGGTAATGTTACGTGTTTTGAAACAACTTTTTTGTATCACTGTATACACTTTTAGCATATATGAATGTCTAAAATATCAAATGGTTACTTTATTTCTAACAATTTCAACTTTTCAAACATTACACAGTCAATAATTTTCACGTACATAAACTACCAAGCACTAAAAGTACTCCCAACAGTCCCAACTGATTTACAGATCAACGCCCATTGACTAACAAAAGTTGTGACTGTTGTAAGCTTGTAACTTGTAAGTAACAACTACTTGCAACGAAATCAGTCGTTGAATACAGCGTTAGAGAAGACGTCACAATATTAACCTCCACTAGTGGGACAAGGATGACAATATTATGAAGTTGAAACGAAATAAACTAAACTATAACCAACTTAGGTGACAAGCGTCCAACGGAACGTAGCCAGCTATTTTGTCAAATATTTGTATTTCTCGTGACAGATCGCCAATAGTCGCGATCCACAATTCCACAGATTCCACAGAATGGAAAAATGGGTGCGGCAACCAGACGCGCTCTTGTATGTATTGTTCTCATTGATGAGAGTTCTTGAAAACAGGAGGAATTTCTTTATACTATTTTAATTTATCACTTATGAACATATTCATATAATTATTATCTATAAATGCCGAAGAAAACTATACCTTGTAAAATATAGCTTGATACCTGTGACATTACCGAACGTTTTATGAAGACAGCTACAACCCAAATTTTATTTTTAAAAGTTCAAATTTTTTAACATAAAAACGACGTTTGTGTATAAAAATAAAACGCATTTTTAAAAACAATCATGTGATTATAAAGATACCAGTAAAAATATGAGTAATTTAAATGATATTTAATATTTCTTAAATAATTTTTGGTTCTTAGCTTACTCTATAAATGCACTTTGAAGAGCTCTAGGGGCGTGCAAGTGACTGACAGATGACTATCGATAAAATAATACTATGAAAATTTCACTAGTATAAAATGTAGTTATTTAGTTTGGCTATAATGGTTTCGCGTGCTGGAAACAAGCGGGCGCCATCGTTTTTGAGTCAGTACGAGTGCTGACGCGATGCAGACGCCTTGTATACGCTACCATTGTTTTGTTGATATTTGTGTTACTATGGTGTTATTTGTGTTACTTTGTTTGGTGTTACCTTTTTGTTGTTTGCCAAAATGCCGAAAAGACAAAAAAATACTGTTTTGAATAGTGAGTGTCGCGAATTTGTGATCCGTTTGCGCGATTATTTTAAATTAGTTTTGTTTTATTTCATTTAAATCAACTACAAATACATTTATTTTTAATTTACATCTTTACATTGACAATGACTACAATGTCACTTTTAATAAAACTCATGACGTCACAGACATCGATAAGCTACGAAACACGCCTCCATCCCTAGTAATGTCATTCCGAGAAACGTCACAGGTATCAAGCTATATTTTACAAGGTATATGCCAACAATTTATCAGTTATATTATTTATAAAACAATATTAATACTGCAGTCATTTAAATCTATTGAATAGTTGCGCTCTGTAGCGCTACTGTTATAATTTATTCTGTAATACGGATGATAGAATATTATCATAAGCCGCATTTATATCTAAGAATACCGCCACTGTAGACTGATTACTAAAAAAAGATGAACGGATCACTACATTTCTGACATATCCTTAAAAATCAGTGCCTGTTATTTCTATATAGGATTCTCTGTCTACGGGTATTTTGCTTTTATACGTGACACACTGGATGGTTTGAATTTAAATAAAACGTTACATTTTTTTATAATATTCCTTAACATTCCCACAACGCAATGTCGCAAATTAAGTACACGGTAGTAACTTGTGATATGAGTACTAGACAACTGATAAACATACTTATACATATATGAATCACCTAATTCAGACACCAGTCTCTATGTTATGAACAACAAATTAACTATGTAACTAATTAGTGATGATGAGAAAAATAAAGATTTTTTATTTATTATTTATTATTTAATCGAACCCACGACCTCCGGTGTAGCAGTCAGGGCCAATAACCACTAGACCAACAGGCCCATCATTACTATTTTGACTTATAACAGAACGAAGTCAGTTCGGGCAGTTAATCCTTTTAATATTAAAAAGGGTGAAAGTATGTGAATGTGTATATTCTTTGCCTCTTTACGCTCAAACGGCTGGACCAAATAAAATTTCGTATAGTTTCCCTATTTTAACGCTTACTTCCGCTTCGCGCGCGCGATACCGATGTTGCGATGCGCTGTTTGGGATACCGGTTGATATCGATGTGCGGCAGGTACTCGTCGCTCTGCCGCCCTACCCCTAGATAAGGGGGACGAAGGCAATCTCTGCGTCGGTGAATCCTCGGAGCCGCAGTTAATATTTCGTGGTTCCTCTTTGTCACCTCCTTCCGCGAGATGACGGTTTCGCAAGAAGGTGCTTTTAGCACGACAACACTGTCACTGACCATCTTAGCAACGACGATCGGAAGCAAGAGGTCGGCGGTCACCCCGGCCACACCATGTCCCCGGCGCGATCCGTACAGTGAGACGTTAGTTACCCTAGATTACACAGGCTGATTGCAACCAAATACATCAGGAGGATGTTTTGTTGTAGCTTTATTTAAACGATATCGGCCCATGGGAAAAGGCTCGTTTTTTTTTCAATCTAGCAGAATTGAAATTGACTAAATTGTATATGTATTGATTTGATTACTTATAATAATGTTTTCCATTAGGTACCAAACTTCTTACTACTAAGTATAAAGCTCGATTTAAACAACCATATGCTTAGTTATTTACTGATATAATTTTGTTTGTTCCAGTGTTTTTCGAGCCAACAGATAGAAGAAAGGCGATCAAAATTATTCGTGATAAATACATTTCCTATGCTTCACCAAATTTGTCTGAATTACGAGTGATGGCACAATACCTTAACCCATCTAAAAGTGGTAGAATAAAAAATAATTGTGATTTTACTGAAATTATAGAACTGTGTTCAATTGTGAGCCATGTTTTAAAATTCATAGTTATAACCATGGGATCTAAAGGTGTAATAACTGTAAATAACATAAAGGGTAAAAACTCTCAGAGATTTTATCCCACTGAGGCTTTGAGTAAAATAGAAAATGTTTCTGGAGCAGGTGATTGTTTTGCTAGTGGCTTTATTCATGGAATGTTAGCAGGATTCAATGAGCCACAGTGCATCTCTGTAGGCTATGAAGCAGCCAAGATGGCACTACTCAGTAAAAACACAGTTCCAATGAATTTAGAGGTCAACTTATCACTGCTCAAAGAAGCAAATTATGAAAAATTACATTAATAAAAAAAGTGTAAAAAGTCAGTTATAATATTTAATAGGCACTTCGGTTTACATAATTATTTGTACAAAAACAAATACCATTGAGATACATATGCTGTAAATTCAGATTGTAATAAGTACTTATTAAGTGTATCATTATAATAATTGTCTAGCAATTGGCATCTGAGACAATATTAATTGCTAATTAGATCTGATAAGCCTGTGATATGAATATAACAAATAAAACCTACATAAAAGTTCACAAAATCTGGTGTTCCATTATATTATATAAAAGTAAAAGCAATTTGTGGAGAGAATAGTCAAGACTTTTACATTTCTTGTATCACACAGTAAAGAACTAGCTTATTATATAAATTTAGTGTATTGTCATTCTGTTTTTGAAAAAATCTGGTCTTTTTGAAAGGCTCCCAGACAGACAGTTCTAATGTTCAGCCTTGTTACTTGAACCAAAAGTGTAAAGGGTCAACCACGCCTGCTCTATGGAATAACAGTCAGGGATAGCCTAAGGAAGTACATAAAGTCTTTAATTGTCAGTGATATTCACATTGAATCTCCAATTAATTTGTAGAAGTGTACTGTATAAGTATTAAATTTGATTGATTTTTTTTATATTGCCTTATTTATTTAAACAATTAATACATGCTATGAGACTTCAAATCAGTTACCTTATTTCCAAAAGTAAAAAAAAAACTATTCAATTTTGATATGAGAGATTCATTTCAATATTATATTTATAAAGTTATTGTGCTTATATATTTCATAGTTACAAAGTTTATGTGGCAGTAAATACTAGGCCAAAAAGCATTGTGCTAATTGTTTCACAATAAATGCTATTCCTAATGTCTATTATTAAAGTAATACTATTACAAAGATCTCTTATAAAAATAGGCAAATTAATGTTACATCCTGGTAAAATGAGATTATTATAGAAAATGTCAGTCTATTTTCTTAATCATTTACATACTTAAAGCAAGATTTAAATTTGGACGGATAATTCAGATCTTATTCTGATTGATTATGAACTACATACTTTAAGTGACAGCTGCATTTATGTTCATTTCAAGACACTTTAAATGTCTGTATGACCTCCTGCATAACCGACTTTTCTTTCATGCATTGTATATGATGAAGGTTCACGGCTTTGCATCTCATGAAGTCTCTTGTACTTTTGTACCCGAGCTTCTACCAGGAAGAGAATACCTGCTGGGAATAGGAACACAACACCTATAACCCCCATAGCAAATGCCCATCCCAAGTCATTGTGCTCCCAATTAGGCATCCAGTCTCGCCCATCTCCTCTAGCTCCAAAGGTAACCACAGATATGATGCCTGAAAAACCTGTAAATACATTCCATCTTTATCAGCTGTACAATTAATGAGGCCACTTGCTTGTTCAAGCATGTGGTACTAATTTCACAGTTAATAAAATTGTTGATGACACTTTATTACAGAAACAACTTACCTCCAATTACAAGCACTGTGCCTAAAGTCACCAGAAGTGTTAAGTATTTATCATCATCTCTGTCCTTCTTCATATAAAGGTATGAGAGAAACAAGGATAATATGACACAACACATGGAGATCGTGAAAAAGAACTGAGTCGCTATAAAGAAGCCCGGCAGCAGAATATCGTGTATGATATAATACTCTTCTTCAAATATCCACCAACAACCACTGAAAACCGTGTCGTACCAGTGATGTATTTCCTCAAAACCATTGAAACATACTTCCCACAAACCTGTAACATAAAATAATATGTTAGCACATCGTTACCATCATATCGATACGAATTTTCATTTAATAATTTTATAACTAAACCTTTTCTTACCGATTTTTAGAAACTTGGGATTTTTTAGTTTTCCGTCAGTCACTAACCAGTAGGGACTAACGAAGGCGATAATTATAAATAAAGCAGCAAACACAAAAAATCCCAAAGCAAATAATCCTGTTTTTGATTTAGCCATTCTCACAAAATAATGCTAATTCATAATACAATACAAGAAATGCTTCGTAAAGTATACAAAACACGCCCAGTAATAAACGTCAAAGTTACTAAAACTGACAAACGGCAAACAAACGTCAACAACTTTTCGTATAACGTTTAAATGGTAAATTAACCGTCACATAATATTGTTACAGGCATGTTTTAGAAAATTAAAATTATGCACTGCTTGAAAAAGGTATGTATTAATATTCCTTTTAATCTTGTATCTAAATTAAAAGAAAAAACCATAAGGTTTGTAACATCTTTCAAGTAGAAACACATTCTGTGGTCTGTGGTATATCTGTTGATCCTTAATCGTTTAACTGTATGATGATCTCACCGACCTACTTTCATAAAATAATAACGATACATGGCCAGTATAATACAAAAACAAATGATCAGCTCATATATTTTTTTTATGTGATGGTTTAAAAAACTATAACTATGTAAAGGCACAGTCTAAATATATTATTGTAAAGGCCTATCTGGCCTATTCAGTTACGTAAAAAGTCATTAATGACACAAATGACAGTGACTTTTGACAAAAGCTAAGCTACAGCTGATTGTCAAGGAATTTAATCATAGAATTTAATGAAAAGCGTACATGTATTAAGATGTACAATATTGTTTATTTGGATTTAATTTATGACTTACAAGTGTAATTAATCCTTATGTATATGTATTACTTACTCATGAATAGTAAAAGTAACAAGTGGATTAGCATTATTAATAAAGGGGCTCGTTATGTACAGAGCAGGGCTGTAAATATTGAAAATACGAGTTATGTGCAACATTTGTGTAAATTTTTTGATATAAGTGAAAGCAAGGCACAATTTCTATGTTTGAAACATCCAACAATAACAAAGTTAAATGAAGAGAAAATTAAAAGTTTAGTTGATACTTCTAATGAAATAGGACTGTCTCCTGAAATATTGATAGAAGAACCCGCTCTTTTTGGAATTTTGCCTGTAACCCTAAAGTATCGGTATAAGGTGTTACAAGAATGCGGCGTAAAAATAATTACTCCAGCAATGCTAACAACATACCTTACAATATTAAAGCAGAAAACAATTGGAGAATTGAAGAACTCTGGTTATTTACATCCACAAATTAATATTGAAAACAGGTTAGCAAGTTTCATGACCCAGTGGCCGACATCTCTCACAACTTTGATTTATGAAGATGTTGAGAAGTCTACGTTATATGCATTACGTCTTAAAATTATTCAAAGATATTTGGAATTACTGTTAGATCTTACAAATGAAGAGTATTACAGAGGGATTAAAACTTATCCAACAATTAAACATCGCCCATTAAAAAACATCAATGCAACATTAAATATATTACAATCACAAATAATGATGCCAAATCAAAAAATTAAATCAAACTTGTATTTAATTCATGCTGATCCTGAAAATTTGAAGGATATTATTTACAATATAAGGTCTTTAGGTGGAATTGACATAAAAGAAGTCATTCGGATGCATCCTAAATTGGCTACTAAGAATTATAGAACTTTACTGGAAATAAGGAAAGTTTTCGAAGAATATGGCATCAGCAATGAAGCTCAAAGAAGGTGTTTTAGCATATTTACACTTGGTTCAGACACAATAAGGGAAAGGTTAGAAAATGCTAAAAATGTACCAGAATTTAATACATTTTTCAAACATCCTCGATTTTTGAAAATGATACACCATAACAACACTGCAATGAAAAGGCTTAGCAAGTTGTACAGTAATAATAAAAAATGTGCAAGTTTGAATGTCCTGTCTGGCAGTGCATCACATTACGAAATGTTCGAAAAAGCTCCAGGTGATAGATTAGGCAAAGGGAAAGACTTATTATTTTGCATATCACAGTCTTTGGGAAAGAAATTTAATATGAGCCAAGTTCGCAAAGTCATCAAGAGACACCCATTTTGGATTAACACACCTGTGTTCCAAGTCAAATATGTGTATGAGCAACTATCCACTCAGTTTACAAATGAAGAAATTTACGAAAATAGTCCTATCTTACTATATCCCTGGAAAAAAGTTAAATTAATTTTAAATCTGATTGATAAGAAACAAATGCATATAGAGATCCCTATAATACATGAATATTTTGACTATTCTGTTGTAAGCAAGTCTCAAAAACTGAGCTTAGTGCTATATATTCTAGAGAAAAATCATTATTTTTCTGGGAATGGTGTATGGCTAGATGAAAATAAACAATGCGTAGAATCAGATCCAAGCTAGAGAAATAAATTTTAATAAAAATCTTATTCGTCCTTTAATAAATGCATTTATAATAAAAGTAATCATCTTTTATTTCACTCATTTACAAAATTCTTTCTACACTAGGTCTGTGCATTAATTGGTAATTTTTTTTTATTTGTTTGTGAAATTTTAATCTCCCTCCTTCAATACTATAATATATTATAATTTCACACAGATTGTCACAGATTGACAGATCGAAATGTACCATGGACTATCTGATGTTGCTAGCTTTAAATAATTTGAGGTTAGTGTTAAACCTCATTGTCTTTTTTTTATTAAAATGAGACTAAGTAATAGAAATAAAAGTAAATAGTATCATGTGTACGTCTCCTTCATTATTTTATTTGTATCAATCATGAAAAGTGCAGTAGTTATTGTCATAGTCCCAAAAGATCCATAGCACTAAAACCCCCGCAAAAAGCAAATTGAAACCTTGTCACAGTAAGCTATGAATGCTGTGATGGCATTAAAATGAAATGTTAAATAATATATGGCTTACATTTTGAGAGAATTTGGACACTAATAAAAATGATCGAAATAAACAAAAACGAATTAGTAGCCTTTTATTGTATCATAACACATATTACTTGATAAAATTATAAGTTATAGGTCTCAACAGATTACACTGCCTTGGGTGAGTGTTTTGTGAGGTTCATCACTCGCTCTACATAGTCTATAGATAATGCAGTCAAATTGAATGGCAACATTGTTGTACACATGTCATAATTAAAATCTTGCCGTCTGCAATTCGGTATCGATGGCCGTCTGTCGTCGACACTAGTCTGTAGTCTGTGGTTTTATATTAGTAGTGAAAAATGGCGACTTTATTCCCCCGTCCAATTGGTCTTGCCCAAACTTTATTCCTTAAAAATGGATCTAAGGTAAATAGAGTTACTCTGATGTTTTATTATCCCAAAACCCATCTACGTGTTGCATTGCACTTACATAAATTCATAATATGTTTGAAAAATCAATAAAATTCATTAAAATATTGTCGAGCTTTTGGTTTTTGCAAAAATATGGATTTATTCATAATATCATTTGACCGATGATTACTTTATTCCATAACGCTTATAAGGGGCCTTGACTATAGTTTAGAATTTTATTTATAAATTTGACCTTGTCATTTTCAGCTATTGTGACCTTACGTCATCGGTGTACGTCTGTAGCAATGTTATTAATATTTTTTTAGTTTTTATGTTGATAGCCTAATTTTTTAAATACTATGTAACTCAATTATTATTAAATTCATTGGACCAAACTCCACCAATACATTTTTTGTAATAATAAAATGAAATGCATTATTTTTACGTTAGGTATAGGAAACATAACCGCTTCAATTCGGTTTATTGGAAACTTCAAAAGAAATATTCAAAATACATTTATTTCATTTATTCTCGTAAAAAACACCATCCTTCATTATTCATTGGACAGTTAATTGTAATAGTATTACTTTAATTATATACCTAACCTTTCACTATACTGTTAGTTATCTAGGTTGCAACACTAATGGCAAAAGTTTTACTTATGATATTATTTTGCCATTCACATTCAAATGTTAAATCAATGCTGTGATCTTACATGTACTTACACATAAATAAAAGGATACTGTATTCAATAAAATTGTTTATGGTGTACCTATTTTTTTATACTATTTAACATATTTTATACAGTATAATAAAACAAACCACTGTGAACCTGGGCAAAGTCCAAATGGTTTGTTTTATCAATTTGTTATGTGATCTATGAATAAGACAGTCATGTACTTATCAGATTATATATGTGTTGTTTATACATGAAAATAATATAATATTCAACATAATGCAGTAATAGATATCAAGATTTTCCTTATCAGACAATTTCTGAATTTTCACTGATTTGATTTGTGATAATAAACATCTATTACTCATGTGAAATGATTTTAAAAAATGTGTTAAAATTTATATTTTAAGACATTTTTTAAAATGTCTTATAATATAAGACATTTTAAAAATAAAATAAATATTTTATAAGAAAAGAATACATTATGTTGTAAAAATGTAATGAAAAATTAAGTCATGGCTATTTTAATTAACTAATTTACCGTTTGCTTTTTAACCTGATAAAGTTGTTAATACTAGCTTTTGGTTGACATTTCGTAAATCATTAAATTTTTCTGTTGTTTTAATTTAGCTACTGGTGGGGGCAACATCAAGCCTTTACCCAAGCAAACAGCAAGTCCGTAACTTAAATGTACATGAGTACATCAGTTACACACTGCTGAGAGATGCTGGCATTCCTGTACCCAGATTCAATGTGGCTACAACTAAGGATGAGGCAATAAAGTTTGCGAAAGAACTAAACTCAAAAGACATGGTACTCAAAGCTCAGGTAAATAATGAGAAACTTCTCTTAATTGCTAATAATTGTAATAATGATACACTGCACAAAGAAAGATCTTAACACACATGACTGTTAAAATGCCAGTAAAAAAAATTGTTCCAATTGAAAAAAAAAAAAAAAATTAAAACAATTCAGAAAAACCTGTGTTAGGAAAAATATCATAACAGCTAGATTTGTGTCAGGTACTTGCTGGAGGCAGAGGAAGGGGAGCCTTCAAAAATGGCCTAAAGGGAGGTGTCAAAATGGTAGACACGTAAGTATATCTGAGACTATTTGTAGGTATTTGTTATTTTCGTTCATGCCATTAAAAAAAGAAAATAAGCTCATGTCATATTGGAATACTAAGTCATCTTGAAATGTAAATTTTATAGAAATATGCTTTAATTTTTCATATTTGTCCTGGAATCGGCATAGCTTCGCTTAAATTTCACTACTGACTGAAACTCTACACATCATTAATATTGCTATTATTTTAGAAACTGGAAGAGGAATAACCTACTAGTTAGCAGCTGTAACTTAATATTAAGATTATAATCATGTAGATTTAACTTGTGATGTTTTGAATTATTGATTTTTACAAAATTAGGCTCTTGTTGAAAAGCTGTCATTTAATACAGAGTTGAAGTCGCCGGAGACCTCGCAGGCAAGATGCTGAAGCAGTACCTGGTAACCAAGCAGACAGGTGCTGCAGGACGTATTTGTAACAAAGTGATGGTCACCGAACGCAAGTTTCCGCGCAGAGAGTTCTACATTGCCATCATGATGGAGCGCAGTTTCAACGTAAATATTACCATAATTTCTTACCACATTATCCTTCGCAGATCTTTGTTGCTTATCTGATAAAAAATATATTATTTTAGGGCCCCGTCATTATTGCGTCCTCGCAAGGTGGTGTAAGCATTGAAGATGTCGCTGCAGAAAACCCTGACGCGATCACCTATGAGCCAATCGATATTGTTAAGGGAATCACTCAAGAACAAATCGGACGCGTTTTAAAAAAGGTAATCTTCTAATTCAGGAACAAAAGCAAAGTAATCAACACAAATAACTGTTATAACAATTACTAATATGTTTTTAGATTAACCTCGAAACACCTGAAGCCAGTGACATGATAAAGAGGATGTACGATTTGTTTTTGAAAAAAGATGCTCTTTTAATTGAAGTAAACCCATACGCCGAAGATGCCTTAACTGGCAAATGTAAGTAGTTCGTGATCGTATTGTGCTTTTAATTAATGATCCATTGTTGTGGCTAAGTCGATCAGACCTATATCAGTTAATTACTAATGATTTGCTCTTTGCATGTTATCTGGTTGTTACTGTTAAGTATTCATCTTTCGTCAAGGACAAATCAATTGATTTGTGTTCCTTTTGATTGAATGCCGAATTACAATAAGAACGTACATTGCAGAGAAATAGATTCAATATGCTTCGTTAATATTAAACAGTTGCTTAGCTGCTTACTAGACATATTGCGCGAGAGGAAATACGCAATTGTGTATAGTTGTCGACAATGCTACATCAATTTATCACCAGATACGACTGCTTTGCTGTCTCTTTTCAAGTACCGTAATAATAATTTGCATACTTAATGACTATTTCAGTCTTAAGTGAGAGCATCTATATTTATATTGTATAGGTGTAAAAATAAGACGCAATACAATTGAGTAGAGATCGGCTTGGAATAGACACGTGTGGCGTCTAGATTTATCATATAGATTTTTTCATTACATATACTTTCACAAGCCACAGTACTGACAATAAAACATCGGGTTTTAGTCCTCATTATAATTTGTTTACCATTTATTTAATAAATTAATTTTAACAAAAATTTAAAACCGACTCCAAAGACAGTGGCACTAAAAACTTGCAAGAAATCTAAATTACAAAAGATTTGATCCTATTGCCTGGGTACTGACTAAAGTCTAGTCCATCAGTTATTGAGTATTTTTCTATAGGGCTATGTGTAGATTTCCAAGGTCAACCTATCTAGGCGTAAGGTTCTTATCAATACAAATTAATCAAGCTCAAACACAAGGTAACTGCTGTGAAACGAACCTTAAAAACTTCGAACCTTAGAAAGGATTATAATAACTAGAAAAGGGAGTTAATAAACTCTTAGTGTTTTCCTTTAACTCGTTTTAAAATATATTCTTTGCACGCTATTTAAAACTTACCATTAATCTGGATTACTAAATAACGAAGGTTTAAGACTGTACCTATTAATAAACTTTTTTGATTTATACCAATTTATTGTAAAATAGAAAAAAAAGATCCACAGAATAAAACTAGACTATCAGAATAAAGCTGTAGTCGTGTTTAATTTTTTTGCTTGTCTATCTCAATCCTTTAGCATTGTAATGGGTAAGACATAACTCTCACATATTGCCTCAGGGTAACGCCAATGTTAGTTTTATGCATTCTTAATTAGTTGCCAAGTATTTTAATGACTAACATTGGCAGGCTTATTTTCCCTGTTGTATTTATTACATAACTTTATCTTTACTCTTGTGTGACGTGTTCCGGCTGAGACGAAGTTTGATTAGACTTTTATCATCAAATGCATAAACATATATCTGAATACATGTGGATTGCACGATTATGGACCTTGTAGGCACTATATGAATCTATATTTGTCTATGAGTCAGCAAAGACGTATATACTCGTCGTTTTTTTTGTGGAATACAAAATTTTATTGTACATAACTGGCATATTCGAAACATGACAGCAATAAAGTAACTCGAACTGTATGGGACGTGTTCATTCTGTTTAGTTTATTACACTTGCTTGTCTGAAAGGGTATCTAAAAGCACTAAATGTCAATGAGGTTCAAGTTCAATTTAACACGTGTGTATTTATATGCACGTGTAAATACAACTTGGAAATCTAACATCCATCTAACCTTAGTATGTCTGGCAGTCTGCCAAACTGAGAGTGCTATGAACCGACGAGCATTTACAAAGAATGAGATAGGATGTACTGAAGCGAAAGTGATATGTTGGGAATGTACCTATCACATCTGCTAGCGTGACTATAAGGCGATGTCCTACGTAGTGATAAAGTACCCCGGCGAGCTGATAAGGAACCGAAAGCAAGAAAACAAAGCTAGGTTTCCCGAGCCTTGACCACGTTTGACCTCCAGTCATCGATCTAGACAAAACAACTGCGTTACACAAACAATGTAAAGTAACTCTCTCACTGTTTTGTATAAACAAGTGCATGTAATATATAAACTTCGTTGTTACAGTCTTCTGCTTGGACGCCAAGTTCCGATTCGATGATAACGCAGAGTGGCGACAGAAGGAACTGTTTGCTTTGAGAGACACGACTCAAGAAGACCCTAAAGAAATCGAAGCTGATAAGTTCAACTTGAACTACATCGCTCTTGATGGTAATGTTTTTAAATATACTCCTTACAAACTTACTTGCCCACCGTAACAGTATATTTATAACAAAACGTCTCATTGTAGGTAACATTGGGTGCATGGTAAATGGTGCTGGCTTGGCTATGGCTACCATGGATATCATTAAGTTGTACGGTGGTTTCCCGGCCAACTTCTTGGACGTCGGCGGTGGTGCTACTGCACAGGCTGTATCGGTACGTATTACATTTTATTCCGGGGTGATTCTCGGACCATAACGAGGACACGTCACACGACGTCGGATCGATTTTCGGCCTCGCACGGACATAAAACATTTTGGTAACATTCTTATAATATCTTCATCACGAGATAATAAAAGAATTCAAACATTTACGTAATCTGCACAAGTTTCCTTGAGCTGACATTTTTTTTGTCGATGTCTATCTGTCAATGTGTAACAAAATATACATATAATGTAGTTCCTATATTCAACTAAATTTATTTAAGCGAAATGGCTTTAAATAGGACGGACGCAGGTATCTTAGCACAAGTGAGGTCTGTAGACACCGCCGGTGTCTTAGTCCTGTTACTGTAGCCTTTAATATACTGAAGGAAAGGATAAGCTCTTTAGATCCAATCTTATAAAGAACTTATTATTTCCTTCCATTAAGGATGAATGCGCCAAATCGTCTATGTACTTCTTGAGCCGTTCTAAATCTGTATCTACTAACTCCTTAAGCCCCATTGCAAATTTTAAGATTGTTCATGGCGTTATTTTTAATTGTAGGAAGCCTTCAAAATCATCTTGTCTGACCCCAACGTGTCCGCTATATTAGTGAACATCTTCGGCGGTATCATGAGGTGTGACGTCATCGCAGAGGGCATTGTAAATGCCGCCAAGAACCTTAACATTCAAATCCCGGTTATTGTGCGTCTCCAGGTATGATCGATTGATTTAAAAATCATATAAGTGTACATTAAAACATCCACATTTTTATGAATTTATATCTATCTTCTAATATTAGGGCACGAAAGTGAACGAGGCGAGGAAACTGATCGCAGAGTCAGGGTTGCGCATCGTGCCGCGTGACGACCTCGACGAGGCCGCGCAGCTCGTGGTCCAGCTGTCAGAGATCGTCGCGCTCGCCAAAAAAGCCGGAGTCGAGGTGAAATTCGACATCCCTAGATATATGATGGAATAGTAAACCACTGCCAGTATTTTCACTAATAATCATCTTAACTATCTAATTGGTCATTGTAGGTGTCTATCCAGTTGTTTCTTCAAGTATTGACTCTTATAATTGCAGGTTATTTATATTGTAATTCTCTAAAGTCATGTAACACTCACTGTCGTATTTAGTCGAATTACTCACGCTGCTCTTTTAAAGTGTCTTGTATGAAAGTAATAATGTATTTATTGTATTTAACATTATTGTAGTTTAGCAATTCCATAGTTAATTTTTATAGATAGGTTGTTATACTTATATACAGGAATACGCTGAAGTACTTTGTGATATCTATATTTTAAATGTTAAGCACTAGCTTCCCAGTCACTCTTGCTATAGATGTCTAAATGTAATATGATCAAAATGTCCTGAAAGATCACTTAGAACTGGTTGTATTAGAGCCAATTAGATTGAATAATGTCATTCATTATTTTATTTATTAACACATTTAGTATAAGTGACCACATTAGATAATACATAGTTAGTTCGAATGATTGTTAAACTAAATATTCATTGATGTTGTAGTGGAGTGTTATAATGCTTCAAGTTGTTATCAAATTTTTAATTTGCTATTATCGTTACTGCAGCGATCGCGATCGAGTCGAAGTATTTCAACTAAACGTTAATTTATAAATATAAAGTATATATTGTTATATAAAGTGCACCTGTAGTTGGTGTTACTCTGAAGTGTGTAACGACGCAATAAGTATTTTTTGTACATTATGTACTATTTATGTATGTTTATTTGTAAATAGCAACACTTAATTTAATTTGTTATGAAAAAACTTCACAAGTTTTTTTCAGACAAGAAAGTACAATGTAATTTTATCGACAGTTTAATTCAAAAATGCATACCTCTGTATTACTACATAAATATTTATTTTGGGCTTCTTATGAAGAATTAACATTTGTAATAAATATACTTAGATCTGTATTGTAGTTTATTTGTGAATACCATTTACAGGTTGATTTATTTAGATGACCATACTATCGTAACTAGATTATCTTAGTCTAGTCCTATTAGAAGTAATTCATAGTGTTGAAGTAGTTAACTAAATAAAAAAAAACTTCTATTAATAAAAAATATTTCTAATCCGCGAGATAAGAAAATATTAACCCCTGTTAGTCATCAGTCTTAAAAAGATCCACACAATCCACAAATTCTTTCTTTTGGGGAGATTCGAGGGTGAATTACCATTATCTGTTTTTTAAGGACAGTCGTGGAGTTTTACTATTTGCGTGTTACGTAGTTCTGACGTGGGAACTCATTATGCGTGATACTGTAATTACCGTGTTTATGACACGTTACAGATATAAAGATACTATTTTCTTTTGTTGACATAATAAATTATTATGTCACGAGCATCGCCCCGTATTTTGAACTCGTTATATCATTTCAAGTATGAGTTTACAATTTTAGCTTAAAGTATCGTGTGTTTTGCGATATTCTTATTATATTTAGTGGGGATGCATTGTAGTCTCGCTACCCGGTCACATCTTCATCTGCAACATGGCTTATTCCTACTCCATTTGGTCAAAAGTTACGTAAGGCGCATAATCTAAATGTGTCTTTTTTAAATGTTTTGCATGAAAACTAAGTTTCAAAATGAAACGCGATTGAACCATTGTAAGGCGACAGTAACGATTAACAAATCAAATTAACCCTTAGATAAGCAGTAGTTCATGTGTTTATATTAAAAGTTACAAGATTTGCTTTTACTTGTATCAAATGTAGTATAGTAGATATGCCCGACGATAGACTGACCGTGCCTTATAACTTAAATGAAAATTTTGCATTATCGCGAGACAATAAATTAAAAACCTGTCAAGTGCGAGTCAGACTCGAAACACTTCCGTGTAAATAAAAAAAAAACATTTTTTATTGTATGATTTAACTAAAAATGTACTGTTTTTACAAGATTCTATGTTCACGGAAAGTACCTTGTAGGCTTTGATTCCCTTACGAGTCGAGAAAATGTGGAAATTTAAGGTATACACGGCTGTATATATTGATTGCGTTGGCTTACTCGTTTGAAAATTCTAGCTTTATACATCCACGTGTTCCTCAGACGGTCAACAAAGTGGTTAAGTCAAGAAAATAAGATTTCTGTTTTTCCGGTACTTGAGGTACGGAACCCTAATAATTTAGTGTTTGATTTAGGTACTATGATCATTATTCGGACTTCAGCATTCAGCCAGTAACTCTAAGGGTACCTACGCACTATGCGTTTAACCGGCATGCGTTCAGCCGTCCGCCTAACCACAATCAAAAATTTGTACGATAAAGTAGTTTGTATCCGCACTGCGATGCGGCTGCCGGCCATACTGTGGTTAGCCAGCCGGCTGAATGCATTCCGGCTAACCGCATAGTGCGTAGGTACCCTAATTGTATTTATTACGTTTTTGACTGTATACCTAGATAATGGTGTGGCATCCGAAGCAGCGACCAATGGATAGCTCAAGTGTAGATTTTGACACAGACTACGGGAAAGAAAAATCTTTAGATTTTGGATTTTATCCAGTGGAAATGGACTAATGAGCATTATATTTATATAGGATAATATATTAATTATGTTAATAAAGTAATATTGATATATATTCTTGACCTCATGTTTTTTAAAAGTAGTAGTTTAGTCTTCGTGTGAACAGTTTACAAGTAACGGGCGGAAATCCTACTAGGGCCGCATTGTTTGCTCTATTGCTGCTGCTATAATGCGGAGTGAGAGAAAACAATTATTTCTACCCGAGCCTAGATTTGGAAGTACGTAAATTATACGTGTGCCTCCCGTACCCCACCATACAAAACGAATGAGGCAATTTTTTTTTATCAACATATAGTTTTCGGTTGTTTGTATACTATGCTTTTCGAAACGAAGACAGATCTAAAAATCATGAATTCAGTTTAAATTCAAATTCGTAATCACGATGATTCCCATATTTGTTATGAGTATTAATAAAAATCTTGTTGCGTTTTGATTTTCATAGGTAGCGTTTTCGTACAAGAACTTGCAGAAAGCTGGCGGCGGCGGTAAGGGTAAAGGTGACTCAAAGAAATTCAAAAATGTTTGCGACAGACTCAAACGCAAAAAAAAAAGATGTCGTTAGCACTTGGTTGTACAGAAGACAGCAAACCCGCACGGTGTTTCGGTTGAAATTCTTGTATTAGATCAGCGCAGATCTGGAAAAGAACTGCTTTCAAAGGTTGAAAAGTACCTCAGTCAAAAAAGCAAGTCATTTGAGTGCAATAAATATGTGAAAGACGCATTTATGCTCTTAAAGACATGTTAAAACAAATTGTGCTCATTTGAGAAAAAACTTGTGTGTCATGTCAGTTCACAAAGTATATTAATAATTGTGCGTATTGCTTTATCCTGCTACTTTACAGCAAAGTTCTCTGAAATAGATAACTTTAAAAACGAAATACAGGTGATAGCATAGATATATGCACAAAATCAAGCTTTATTTTAATTAATATGTTTTACTTGCTGCACAAGTTACTCAGGCGGTTTTCTTTCAGATATGCGCTTGACACTTATGTTTATATTAATTATTATATAAATTGGGTCTATCAATATGCATTGCGCTTTCGCTTGTTTTTTTTAAATGAAGTTTTTGAAGAGAAATCTTGTAACGTTTATATTTTATATACCGTTTTGTTTGTATGACTTTTGTATATGTATCCACGTGTTTTTAATGTGAGTGTTAATCCAATTGAAAAGCTTCATATTGATAAATCATTTTTAATAATAAAACTGTACATGATTAATATATTTAACTTTTTATTTGTTACTATATAGACTTATTGAAATATTATATATTCATATAAATGGACATAGTTCACTTTGAAATATGAATAGAGTTAATAACTAATATATTGGATGAAGAACTAATCATCATTAAAAAATATTCTGAAATTGTTCAAATTAACAATTGCACTGAGACAGCATGAGTAGCGTGACTTAAGAAAAATAAGCAATTTCCTTATTATGTACACTATATGACTTCTTTGCTAGGCGTTGATATACCTAATGCTTCTTCATATCCGGTTTTCTTTTCGTGTTTGCCTGGAAATAAAGTAAATATGTAGTATATGTTTAAAGTCTAAAGATTAGCTAGAGATTTGTATATAATGCTAAATGAATAGATACCTTTTTTGGACGATTTATTCCTCTTGGACTCTTTATCTTTAGATTCTTTCTTGGATTTCTTATGTTTTTCAGTCTTCTTCCCCTTTGACTGGGGCTCAACAAGTGTCATGTCATCATCCGCGCCGTCGCTGCCTTTCGTTGTTTTTTTGCCGTTTGTCTTGCTTACGTCATCGATCAGTAAGCCTTCTTCAACATCAATCTTAGTTACTTCAGGTAACATTAAGTCTACGGTCTTCTGCTTAGATTTCTTTTCCTTCCTCTTCTTGGATGGTTTGTCGCCAGACTCTTTGTCGGTGGATTTGGTCTTCGACTTAGATACTTTTGGCTTTTTCTCCAGCAGTCCACTTTCGGGCGAAGGGTACTGGTGTATCCTCGATGTGAGTAGCTCTTCTTCACGCAGTGGTCTGAAACGATATGCATTTTTATGAAATTTAATCATACTCATTTTATATGATTAAAAATTTCTGTAATTAATGTATTTACCGCTGTATTCACAAACATTACTTCAGAAGTCGGCTTTAAATGTCTGCTATAGTATAGAAGTAGCCAGAAAAGACAAAAAGACGTTTAAAATACCACCATGCAACTTGTCGTTTGCAAATACAGCTGTATTTATGTTAGTCATATGTTGTACATAGAAAATATGGGCTGGAAAGTGTGAATGATGTGTAGGATTTCGAGCACGCTTGCTCTGTACGCAGTAGGTAGTGGGTAGTGTGTGTGGTGTGTACTGACTGGTCGAGATCGAGGTCGAGCGCGCGGTGCGGGTCGTCGCGCGAGGGCGGCGGCTCGTCGTCCGACAGCGCCGCGCCCTCCGGCAGCTCGCCGCCCTCCGCCACGGCCGGCCGGCTGATGTGCGCCTCTTCTGTACACCACACATATATATATTAACACTTTTTTTATTTAATATTATTTCAGACTTAAAACTGAAACTAAACGATGGCGTAATATTGCACCGAAGGTTACACGCCGTCGGTGGGCTACTAAGTCAAAATTTGTTTCGTTGCTACTTTAGGGTGTGACTGTTGGAGAGACAAGTTAAAAAATTGTAGACTCGCACGCACCTATACTTTTGTCTAAATACTTTGCGTGATACAAAGTGATCATCACTTGCTATCGATGAAGAAAATCATCGTGTAGAAACCAGCACACCGAATATTTTTTCAAGATGTGTTAAGTCAAAGTCAAAACATTTTTTCAGCTATTCATTTTTAGGGAACTTGTCCACTTTTTTTATTAACTTACCCTCACTGTCTGAGTCACTTGAGGGTTTGTTATCTTTTTTGCTTTTTCGTTTCTTCGAAGTCCTCTTCTCTTTTTTCTTCTTGTTTGAACTTTCTCGTGATATTAAATATTTATCAGATCTCTTGGCTGCAAAAAAAGAAATAACACTATTAAACCTGTTTCTTTTTAAAGGAAGGCGAATTGTTTAGTTCTTTGTATATCGCCAGTGCTCTCTTACCTGACCCTTTATCTGTATTAGAGTGCATATAAAATACTACTCACTATGAACTTGCAGAGGCACTTCAAGAGCAATCTCTGCGATGGGCACGTCGTCCTGCTGGTACGAGCGCGGAGAGTCGTCCTTCAAGTAGTGCGGGTTGTTTGCTTGTTCCTGCTTTCGGGCTTCTCGCAACTGTGCAGTCAAATAATAGATATATTAATGTATGCTCTTCATTAGTATCTCTACAACTCGAGATTGACCGAATTTCTTTGGCTAAATTTATGTAGAAAATAGGTGGTACTTTTAATTCGAATTTCATGAAACTTGAATTTCGTCTGAATAACAAGAAAATATACAGACTGCCTTGCCGCAATAGCCGATATGCGCGGTGAAATCTAGTACCACATAATGAGCAACAGTTTAGCAGTGTGTCATGTACCATGGCAAGTTCCTCGGGCGTGAACTGCGCGGTGGGGCGCGGGTCGCGCGGCGGCGGCGGCGCGAACACGGCGGCCTCGGGCTCGCCCTCCGAGCTCGAACTGTCCGACGACCAGCGGGACTGGCACAGCCACTGCTCCAGGTTCAAACTGAAGAACATCATCACAATTATAAAACTTAAAACCCTATTCAATAATTTTATCAGGTGATAGTGTTAAAACAGCCCTGGCTTAATGTTTCTTTCAGGAGTATCAAGATTTATTGTTAGTCACAATGCTTGGTTCACAAAATACGCTTCTGGTGCGCTACATTTAGGCCACCTTTTACCCTATGTAATATGGTAAAATAAGGTGTTGTGGAAAACTAACATAAATAATAATTGTAAAGTAGATAATAGATAAATAAACATACTCTGCTGGCATCGGCACTTTCTTCTGTGCTTTGGGCGCGACAGGTTTCAGTTCCCCTTCGAAGAGTTCCGCGAGTTCCTCGATCAAGCCGCCGCTAAAACTTTGCGCGGGACTATCTCCATTCAGATCTTCAATAGTTTCATCCTTCTCTATATTGTTGCTGTAAGAAAGAAAAAAGCTCTATAACAAGGTTATAAATGTAGGTAATTATGGAAATTCAAGCCAGTGCTTAAATTTTTACTTATATTTAATCACTTTGATGGAAAAAAATTACACTCGGTGAACATGAGGGCAAGTACTCCATTAAAAGCATGCCATTACAACTGCAGATATCACTGATATTATTTAGACGGACCATAATACACTTTCGGTATTTAGAATTTGGAAAATGAGTCACGACTTGGTTATAGAGATCAATGGTAGTTTATATAATTATACAAATGTTCTGTGTACCTCTGGTCGTGTTCGACGAGTATAGTATCCTCCTGCGGGTGTGGCTCTCCGTCTTCCAGCAGTGCGCTGTCGCCGGGGTTAACACGCTCCAGCACTAGCGACAGTAGAGCCGCCGCGTTGTGCGCGCGCTCCTGCACCTCCATGTCCTCACTGCACAACAGCGGCCGCAGGCCTGATAAAGCTTCACGGATCACCTGCAATTAGGAAAAATATCGTCAAGTCGACTTCATCATCTTATCACTTAGGGCGATGCCTTACTAGTGCATTGTGCTGCATCGTCGCAACGGAACAACGCATTTATGCTACATTTACGCTACGAGGATATAGTACTTTGCAACGCAGGGAAGGCGGACTTAGTTTATTGTACAAACAGTTGGACATCGTCTGTCTTTGCAACCGAACACTCGACAGTTCAGCACCCTATGCGAAGACTTTACATTAAGACACATTATACAAGACTATACATAATAGAAAACGAATAAGAGTCGACCCTACGAAGACGCAACGCACACAACCATAATTCCGTAAATACTCTATCAAAATATGTATTTAAGGCTGAAACACAATCAATGTAATTGTAGAACATAGTAAGTGTCATACAGCGATGGCTCTGTCCCTGTCCCCGCGCGGCTCGTACAGCTGCAGCAGGCGCGCGGCCAGCTTGAGCGCGGCGTGCACGCACACGGCGCGCGCGCGCACGCTGCCGCCCGAGATGCCGCCGCACTGCAGCAGCGCGCACACCGACCCACGCATCACACTCTCCTCGCTGGTAATAACAACCGATACGGTTTAACTATCATTACACTACATGATATAAAATTAACCTCGTGAGTGGCAAAGTGAGAGTTTTTCGAAGTCTCTTAGCAAATACATATATACACGACCAAATAATTGAATTTTAAATCCTAGTCAAATGATTTATGAAGTCGTGAAATTTTCTTTTAAATTTAGCTTACAATATCAGGAATATTCCATAACAGCTTCAGAAATTTCGTATGAGAAATCTACTGCAACTGTTTGGACGTGTATACATGTTTTTGCTCGTGACTGTATAAGAGGCAATATCAAACTTAACCATTTTGCATTTGCCGTGAAGGCTGAAAAGGCATTTTAGTATATTTAGTCGCCCTTAAACACTGATTAGTTGATTGGACTTCCAAGTCTTGCTTCCGCAAACTACCAGTAGATAATGTATAGTTACCGGCAGTATTCGGCGAGCACGAAGGCGGCGGCATATAACACCTCCTTGGAGGCGGGGCCGGGCGGCGCGGCGGCGGCCCGCGCCACTAGCGCCGCGCACTCGCGCGCCGCGAACTCGCGCACCTCGGCCACGCGCGCACCCACCTCCGTCAGCTGAGCCGCCACGATGCGACCTGCCAATACAAACACCGCAATATTTTAACACCTTACATGAACATTTCATAACATTCACATCGTGTTGTGCCATTCGTTGATGACGTAGGTCGCGCTTTGGGAGAGCAGATCGAACCAAGCATTATCATGCGCAACTATCCCATCCGATAATATTTTCCTCCATTTATCACGGTCACCAGAATCTTCATCCCAGATGTTCGGGTCAATATTAAACGATACCATGTCACGTTTAACGCTATCTTTAAACTTCAGTAATGGCCGCCCAACTGGTCGTGTGGCATCCTAAATTTGTCCAAGGAGAGTTTGTCTTGGTAAACGAGTAGGCTCCATACGTTGCACATGCCCCAGCCAGCGTAATCTTTATTTAAGACGTGCGGTAATGCTTGGCAGGCTCGCGATACTAAGCACCATTTCGTTTGTTACTCGATCGTTCCAAGAAATATCCAGTATACGCCGGAGACAGCGCATATGAAAGTTATTTAATTACACTTACATTTATATAACGCCGGAGACAGCGCATATGAAAGTTATTTAATTACACTTACATTTATATAAAGGACAGCTGACTATTGAATCAAGCACAAATAGTAAACCACCGAAACGTGTACGAACCGTGTTTAGCGCTGGTCTCCATCTCGGTGAGCTCGGCCAGCACGGTGACGTACCACTCGAAGTCGACGACGTGCTGGTAGTTGTTTTGCGAGCAGATCTCGATGATGCGCGTCAGCAGCTCGTCGCGGTAAAGCGTGCCCTCCGCGCGGTCCATGTGCACCATCAGCTTCTTTACTATCTCCATTAAATTCTTCTTGGATACCTGATGATATATAATTAAGTTTTAATATTTGTTAAGTTATTACATACTGCAATGAGACATAGTTTGCGCCCCTGATTAAATTATAATCCCCAAGCGAAGTTATTAATGTCACTTGTTTTAAGCCAGGAGCTTTAAAATATTCTTATCTTTTTTCTAATTTTCCTTAAGATATTTAAAATGAATAATTGGGTATATTCTGTTGACTTCTGATACACTAAAGTTTATTATAACACTTACCATTCCATACAACAATCCCAATGCTCTAAGCCTGATAGGTTCATCTTTGTCGTCAAGGCAAGCCAGGACGAGATCCTTGTGGGCCTGCACTGACTTCGGATGGGACTTGAGAATCCTCGACATTGCCAACAGACCGAGGTATTTTACTGTAATTAAAAGAGTTGAGAATTAATCCAAAAATATTTTCGAATGGATATAAAATGTAGCAATGCACGGCAAAACATGTTTTGCTGTTACCATTGCTAGATTTTATTCAATTTTATAAGTTTATATTTTATATTTCCTGCAAATCATGATGCAGGACAATACAATTAGTGTATATGAATAAACTCTACAAGACAATAATTTTGATATTGCTTAGAGCACATGTGTATACCCTTAAAGGGGGGCTCATGATGTGTTGCGACGCCTCAGCAACGTTAGACTCAGAGCGGTTGCAGCGGTGACAATCCGGCATCGCAACGCTTTCACCTCCCCCCGCCTCCTCTTGGTGGTTGCAAGTCCTTTAACGCATCGGATGACATGCCACAAATATTACCATGTAAGACGACGCACAATGCGTCATGTGCTCTTAATTCAGTGGCGTAATAAATCAAATGGATTTCCTGTTAGGCTCCTGAAGACTAATTTAAAAGTTAATATAGTGTAAATAAAGTTAATAACTTACAGTTTTGGTCGCTATCCTCGATGAGTATTCTTAACTTCTGCACGCAGAGCTGCACGGAGGCGGCGTGGCCGGGCATCCCGCTGCTAATACTGATGAGCACCGCGATCACCGTGTTGATGCACTCGTACAGTAACGACATCGCTGACGTACTGTTGCAAACAAACCCATATACATTCCCGTACAAAAAAATGTTTGTCTTAGTTACAGAAGTTTCTTCCAATTCATATAAGAAGTCTATTAAGTTAATATTATTTCGTATGAGAAGTTATGTAGGCCCCCATGCTTTGATTCTTTTAGTTTTGCATATCGCCGTTATATGGACTTAATTTCATACACCATTAAGTCTTTATGTTATAAAAATATGGATGTTTATTACCTTTCTGGATAATGGCATTTATAGTCAGTTTTTTGTTTTTTTTTTTTAGTATAATTTTCGCATATTTACAATAAAATGTTCAATTCTAACTGTAAAACTTTAAAGTAAAACAAATCATTGCTCACATTCAAAGCAGAAAACTAGTGTTTCAAAGCTCTAATGTGTTTACTAGTCCTGAAGTGCTACAGTGTATACAATAAAGCTCATTAAATAATATGTTAAAAAAAGCAATGCAAGCAGTTGTTTTTTACAAAAAAATAATGTTGACAATAATTGCACTAGACATCTAGACACTGTAAACATTATAGCAACCATAGTATAATATGTTAATAGCTAGTCTTTGATACGCAAAAGAATACACATTATATTTCCTTTCACCCCATAGAGACTAAAATATAGATAAGACAACACAATTATAATGACTAAATATTACTAAAATAAAGGTACTGTCATTAGAGATCAACAACAATTTTGAAAGGTTGGTGATGTTCCTGCACTTATGGACAGTCACTGACTCACCTATGTATTAAGTTAGTTAACGGTTCTATCAGTTTCTTGCCAAGTCGAGGCTCTAATGGGGTTAAGGCACCAAACTGCAACAAACACAATGAAACTACATAAGACTAGCTTATGTGATGGCAACCGATAGCTAATGATGACATGGGCTCTGTACGAAATTCCCTTATGTTGACTCTCCTTTCTGCAATTCCATTCCATGTACTTGCATACCGATACATGTCGTAAATATTGTTCTAACATTGTTCAGCAGCGAAAATAATACAAAACGTGAGTCTGATGTGCCAATTTATAGTGTTGTTTGTGTACAATATTTCCAGAAGAAATTTGAATGTTAGAAATTTACAACTACATGCTTCATAAAATATATTTTACAGTAAAACTGAATTTCCGTTTTGTTGTTCTTGTATTCTTAGGTTGTACATTTCAAACATTCTAGTATTGTCAGAATGTGGTTTTCACTAAATTATAATTCAATGGTGAGGTGTAGTGAATGAATCTAGCAGTTTTGGTAAACACTGTTTTTTGTAAGTTCCACTAGTAGGTATACCTGCAAATTAGATCTATGAGGCTTTGTGTTATTTTTCTTCCAATGTCTGGTTCATACTGTGTCATTAAACCAAACTGTGAAGAATTCATAAGTTATTTCAGGAAAGTCAGAGTAAAAAGTAGTTTAATACATGTATTAGGAACACATTTAATAGACACACAATTGCATGTCTCAAAAAATAAAAACTTGTTATATATTTAACATGCCTTGATTAAATAATAAGATGCTTCTTGTCCCCTTGTCTAATTAGAAAAAAAAACAAGTGTTTATAAATTCAAACAAACATTCCAAACAATTCTCCACATTATATCTTGAATTCTCAGAACAATAACTATTCTTAGAACAATTATTTCTAATCTAATAATGATAACAGATGACATGATTTACTCATCATTGATATCAGTGTTTTCATATTTAGAACTGTAAGGATAAATTAGTACCAGTGATACCTCAGAAAGATACCATTCTCATGGCTGTTGCTGACTCACTGAAGGAACACATTTTCAACACACACTAAGTACAAAACCCAGCATTATCTTCCCTGTATCGCAATTCATTAAGTACAATAAAGAATATTATATAATTAGTTTTAGTTCATTATCTAAAGTCCAAACAAAGTCTTAGAGATGGTTCAGTACTCACCAATTTGATAATCTTGATCAACATCCAATTGTTGGTGGACGTCGTCATTAGTTTGAAGAAAACTGGAGCTAAAGAGAGGTAGTTCTTAGGATTCTTCCTTGCTAATTCACACACTACATTTACCGCTGCTGATTGGACACCTGCAAATACACAGCAATTTATGAGATGCCAACAAAAATGAATATTACGGATTATATGTATTTATTTGCTAAATAACATACCTGGATCAGGATCTTCAAGTTTCTCTTTTAATTTAGGGAATGCAGGTCTTAATGCCTCTGGATATCTTAGAAATACCTTGTACATCATTAGAACTGCTTTCATTCTTAAATATGGTTTAGTTGAACTCATCTATAAATTAAAAAGTAACATTAAAAAGTTTTAGTGACTTACACATTTCCATTCTGATATCAGATTCTTATAAGAAACACTTAACAGACATTACTTATGATTCATGCTAGGTAATAATAAAACTGTTTAAAAGGTAGAGGCCTAGAGCTTTTCACTTGATATAAACAAATAAAGGTAAGGAGCTTACCAAAGTCATGATATCATTGGCCAAGTCTCTGGCTAGATCATGTGATATGAAACAGCTGAGGCCACTGAGAGCCAGCCCCGCCTCATACTGGTTCTGTGCATTGAGATCCTTTCTAATCATATTAGTAGTGAGCATTAACAGTTCCGAATCTGCATGAAATGACTGACTAGCCGCCAAGTATCCAATACGCTTGTATGTAAACTTATTGGAACTCATCACCTCTATTATGTTGAAAATCGCCCAGGATATGTCATATCCCAGCATTTGGAGCTGAAAAATATGTTTAGTTAAAGCTACAGTTTTTACCAGATAAAACCCATTTGGTATTTCACTCATTCATATATCTGACAAGAGATAAAATTAATAAACATATATTGTATTTATTTTATCTATAGTTACTTTATCTGGCTGTTTTGTGTGTATTGTTAAAGGAAAACTTTATTGAACATCTATGGTTTAAAATTTCAAGGATTCATGTAAATCATTCATTTTGATTTGTAATTCAATAGTATCCCATTATTTGATTTCCACATAGCTATTACCATGCTGTGGTGTTATCAGTGTGGCACCCTGTTTACATATGTTTATCAGTTTTATACCTACATCCATATATTAATACCAAATAATTTTCACAGATTGTATAGGAGTTCATACTCACATATGTCAACTTAGCAACAGCATTGGCTTTTACTGCTATGTTGTCTTGACGCAGCTCTACCTTTATTTCTTCCATACATTGTGCTATATACTTTGACTAAAATGAAATAAATAATTTAAATTCACAAATATTTAAATTTGTGCAGCAAAATACTATTCAATATTTTATGAAAAGTATATAATATGAATATTGATAATAGGTTTACAATATAATAATCTTAACACCATAAATATTATTGAGACTATAATCAATGTATAATCATTTAGGAATGTTGCTCAGCAGTAAAACATATTGACTTTCATGACAACAAATTCTTAATACAGATACAGAAATGTCAACAATAAAATATGTTGAGCATGTAAATTTTTAAATGAATCTATAATGAATTTACAGAACACACATTTAATGTAAACATAAATTACTGTAAAATGTTGGATATTATATGGTTTCTTCAACATGTCATTGTATGACTTTTACTAAAATATATCTATATCATACCAAAGGATATCATCATCTGCTAAATTAGATTTATTATTTAAAATCGGTCAAGTTCGTTCATTTACTAGAAGAAATGTGACAGTGGAGGGGTACATAAAAAGAAAGTGTTCAGAATATTTTTTTTGCCCGTGAGCATGATTAAAAGTTTCGCCTATTTTAATAAACGTTAAAACAATAATAACACCGCAATACATATATAAATACCTCATTATCTTTGTTATTTCTGATTCCTCGGACTAAATCCGTCAGATTTTTATCGAACATCCTTTCAAAGTTTCCTTTGACTTTTTTCAAAGCCATGATGTTGAACTATCTTCTGTGACCATTAATTAAGATTCTGTTATCAATTAAATTAAGTAAAACTAAAGAAACATGTCAACAAAATTACAAAATTGAAAAACTCGTAAGCAACTACGTCTACGTCAAGAAATTGACAACCATAGAGCCAACATATTAGTTTTGATCAGAAAATATTGATGTGATATATTTATAGAGAAGAACATCTTATAGGGAATAAATCGACTAAATTAAAAATTCCTTACTCGAGTAAAGACTAAAATAAAACTATTTTGCTTTGAAAATACGAATTGTGTGTTAATGTTCATTATTTAACTAGATACTTAAACATTCAACGCTTTACAGTAAATTTCGAATACTTGACCCCTAAGAGAGCTTAGGGGTCAAGGATTCGTAATTTAGTGTTATCTAAAGCATTTAAAGCATAGACATCTGTTATTTTTACTATCATTGTCAAGTTGTCAACATCATATGTGTTTACGAGTATTTTTCATATTGTGTACATATTGAATTAAATTTCACTGATTCAAATATTTGCTGGAGTAGGAAACTAAAACTTACGATGATTATATTTCTAAGCGAATTGCAAAAAGAGCATCTGAGTTTAATTAACCGACATTCCATACAGGGTGAGGACATATAAAATAAATAAACTTTCGCGTTTCTATTCTCTTCTGAGTTTCCTTAATGTAACTATATATTGTTACAGTTTTGATAGATTTCTGTAAGCTGGCTTTAGACTTCTTGAATAATGGAGTAAATAATAAAAAATATAGCATTGCTGCAGGTAAATATTTTTATTCATTTATCTTTCTAGCTATGCAATATTATTGCTTTATAAGTATGTATTAGGTATTTATACGCCCATTAACATCTACACATCATATAATTTGCTTGTCATATTTACTTATTTTTTATGACTATACACAATTTATTCACCTATTTTCATACTTATATTAGTAAATACTTACATATAACTTATTCTTTGGTCATCAATGTGTAAATAAATCTCTAATAATGTATATGTTTTCCTTTTTTTTTCAGAGAAACTTAATATTTCACTCACAGAAGTGCAAAACTTAGTCCATGCATTAGTATACCTGATTGTCGAAGCATGCAGACTGAATGTAAGAAAATTATAATTATAAATTATATTTAGAAACAAAATGTTCAGAGTAAAACAACTCTTTTTCATAATTTTTCAGTTATCAGATGCAGATTTAAAGTCATCATTAGCTTTAGCAGGTTTCTCTAATGAACAACAGGAGGTGTTGGCAAAGTTTTACAACACTAAAAAGGTTGAATTATCAGAGGCTTTATATCTACTGCAACAAAAAGACCCAACATACCAAGATTTGAAATGGAGATTTGAAGTACAGGTATAAGAATATACTATTCCGTTAAATAATAGTGTTTATTTTAAAAGTATGCTTCTTAAGCTGCTATATGTGCTATTTAGCTTAAACAATAAGCTTTCGCACAGTGCCATGTTACTACAATATGTATCTATAGCATGTTAATTGAATAATTCATAAAAGCTCATTTAGAACCTAGTGTCCCTATGCTTTCTACACAGGTACCTACAATGTTAATTCTATTAGCAAAACAGATAAAATAATGTGTGTAATACTTCTTACTTGGGCAATACAGATTCTTAAAAGGTTATATATTTAAATGCAGGTAGCCTCAAAAAGTTGTAATGAAGAAATTAAACCGATGGTAGCTATGGATTTTGTGCTCATGAAACCAAAAAGCTTTGGACAATACACAGAGCACAAAGAAACAACTGAAGATGCAAAAAATCAAGAAGTTCTAACTCCAATAAGAATAAATTCAAGTATACAAGATGCCAAAGCAGCAAGCCATTGCCAAAATATTATAGAACATGTAATTGTACAGTGTGACCTTCCTAACTTATTGCATTTAACCAATAAGTTGGATCAAGCTTTGAAAGAATCTAAAAGCCAACATGTCCGCAAGGTACAAAGATCTCTGTAGATTTAAGTTTATTTTTGATGTTATTGCCATTTCATTATAATATAATTTATAATAAATATGTATGATCCAAGAATGTGTATAATTTTACTGTACCCTTAATTTTTACGCTAAGCAATCAAACTCATAATGAAGACAGCGCGGAGCGTGTTTATTTCGGCAGAATTAACGGCATTACGATAAATTTGCATTATTTACATAAACTATATTAAAGTCTTTAATATAGTTTATGTAAATGATGCACTGCCAAACGTGTAAAAGAATATTGGCGAAACACTGATTAGTTACCTACTAATAAAAACAACAAGCGCGTCAATTAACAAAATAGAATTTGGTGCGTTAACAGAAATTTCTGGAATTTGAACAGGCATCATGAAATATAAAACAGTTGTATGATTTTTGAAGTATAATAAAATATTAGACAAAATAGTCTAACTAATAGTCTCACTAATTCAAAAAACTTATCTCCGCCTGGGTCCTTCCTGAAAACCGATGTTGTGGCATTTTCCATTAGTTTTTCCAGAACTTCTTGCAATAGGTGCGATGCCGTTAGCAAACATTTTATTATAGCATCTTTTAACGGGGTAATTATTTTGCCTCACCGGTTGTCATTAAAATTGCCACCTCTAGACAGAATAGACAAAAATGTTAAATCAGGGCGAATTACTTTGAAGAACTGAACTACTAGATTTATCTTCGTTAAGTAATAATAAGTTTTTTTTATTTCATAATATACTTATGTAGGTAACTAGCTTCCATAAGAGAATTCATCGAATATTAAAATTTGAATAAAACGAATGGTTACTCAACAAATAGGTTCGCGCTGGACGATGCAGGGATGAGGTTCATCAAAATATAATAAACAAGATAAATTACAATTTATAGATGCGTTGCGTGATTTAGCAGAATGTATCCCAAGTAACGTACGGTTCGTCATATTTTGCGATGACCCAAATTAACTTTCCGTTAGATAGACACGTAATCTGTAATGAGAATTTACTATCAGCTATAATTTGAAGTAAAATGTCGGACCACTATGCGTTCTCAATCTCGGTATTGTAGAAACCCGAAACGTGCTCCATTTGAATCGCAACCGTGTTGTAATAATAATAATATGTCATAGCTTCCCGCGCTATTAATAATATTATCATAGCTTGCCGAATGCGCGTGCCCGTAGATCGCGCCGACGTCCCGTCGCTGCAGCGTGTCCTTGGCGAAGACAGATGACAGAATTTTAATTCAGATGATATGGTAACTATTGGCGGTGGTTGGAGGAGGAGGAAAACCGTCGTCACTAATAGCTGGAGTTCTGCGCCTACTGATAGAAGGACAAGGAGCCGCCCCGGGAGGAGGGACCCACCGATCTCGTGTGGCAGATCAAATACTGCCAGGGGCGCGGTGAATGCGAAACCGAGGCCCGTACGCTTGGCCATATAGGCAGACGAGGACGTTCCGGTGGTTGTAACCGGTTAGAGTCCGGCACGTCCCCCATCGACTCCCCGACGAAGGAGACTCCATGAGGATTTCCACTGATTACAAAAAAGTGGGATCTGGCTGGCCAATGCTCTGATCTTCACTCTGCGTGACGTGTGCACTCCGTGTAGGCATCGATTTCGCGGAAGTGTGCCTAGTACTTATCTATAAAATGACATAGAGATGGTAGTTTACTTGTGAGGGGTTCCGTACCCAAAGGGTAAAACGGTTCTCCAGGCTGCATCTTATAAACCGTAATAGAAAGAAAGCTGTAATTTGTAATTTAGCTGAAATGTTCACAAATGATGTATTTCCGTTGCCGCTATAAAAACAAATACTAATTTATTTTGCTCAATATTAAAAACGGTAACAGGTAGACGTTTCAAATTTTCGCTGTGTATACCTAAATATAATAGTAACTAGGGAACCCTTCGTGCGCGAGTCCAACTCGCACTTGGCCGGATTTCTTATGATAATGTCAATGAGCAATGGGTTTATCTATCTTGAACTCAGATAAAACTAAACTTTTAATCATACGTTCACTTTTTTCTCTCAATCCGCTGCTTGTCTAGTACTCATAACACAAGTTACTATCGTATACTTAATTTGAGACTAGATGGCGTTGTGTGAATGTTGAGGAATATTTATTTATTTATTATCCGCAATTGCGGGTGTATGCTGAAATCATAAAATCATTAGTTCACATTCGACCCAGCCCTTTTGGTCAAATCATCCCACTCGAAGTTATCCCACGGGGTCACTTGATATAAAGATTTTTTATCCGAAATTCATTTCGATTTTGTGCAGATAGATCCACCACATATTCACGCTATGCGACACAAGGCCACTGATATTTCAGACAGCCTATCTGAGTTATGATCTCTAATTTTTTTATCGTGATTTATCGATATGCTAAAATTTTCAACATTACGACATATTATGCCACATCTCCTTACGTAACTCGCACACACACAGTCTCGGCTTCGAAACCAGGGTAAGACCAAAAATAGTTTCTACTTACCTATTAAGCACAGTTCAGGGGTCAGGTTAGACGGTGCTACATTTCCGTGCCTCGAAAAGCATGTAACATCGTTGGACATCTGTACTACGAGAATGGGTGAGAATGAGAAGGGAGAGTTCACCGTTTACACGACTTGTTTTTACAGTACACCACTTGTTTTTCAAATATCTCATTCATAAACGGGACCCTAACTAAAATTGGCCGTCGAGTTTGGAAATCGAATAATGTTTATTTTTGTTATTTGATAAAATTGATAATTATTATCAATAGTACATTTACTGGAATACATTTTCCTCAATTACCTCGGCTTTAACTAACTTTAGTGAAGATAATATTAAAAGTTAAGTTTTAGCGTAGCCTGTAGGCGAAGAGATAGTGGATTTGGATTGTTAGGTACTTAGTAGGTATAAAGTATAAGGTCGACATGAGCTTTAGACACGAAAATCCACCTATATTGCTTTTTTACGTGAATTAACCTGAGATTAACTTAATGATTCTAAACTTTCGCGACTTGTACACATATTTTTGTGATATGATTAACTTGTGTTTAAGAGTCTAACAACGAAAATTTTGTTTCTGTTGCTATTGTTCACTAGTTCATTGGAATTAACTAATTTAATTGAGTTCAAGTATTTTGGTAATTGGACTTGGGTTGCTAAACCCACATATTCAACTATCATTTCCAAATAGGTACTTTAGGTACAAAATATTGTCATATTTTGGAAATTTTGTATGCGCCGTTCAAACGGTTCAGACGGGACCGGACTAGTTCAATTTGCCCACTCATTAAACTTGTAACATTACACCTTTTAGCGTAATAATTACCTAAAGGCTAAAGATAGCGAAAAATATAATTAAAGAAGCAACGCGTTTATCAGCATAATGACTTCTAAAAGATAGGAAGCTTATAGTCCAACAAATCTAAGAAGTACCGTTTGACGTTTCATCATTTTCAAACCGAAACAACTTTGTTCATGCGTACAATACTCAGTTTCGACAACCTTTGTCTTAAAACCATGAATTTAGAAAGATTTTATTATTGTATCTATAAATTTACAATTTTTAATATCCTAATTTAATTGAAAACTTTCAAACAAAGCAAAATAACACATATTTACATAGTAAATAATTTCTAATAGTTCTATTTTTGACCTCATTGCAAAGTCACGTAGTTAGGTCACTGCTTGTAGTGTTGTGACTCTTCAGATACACTTGTATGCGAAAAAATCGATTACATGTACGAAAAATCGAATGTATTACTTTCAAATTATCAATTGACGACACGTTACTGCGCGACCGCATTATGCACTTAATACATAGGTACCCTAAAATAAATTACGCCTTCGATAGAGACGTACTCTTTGATAATTTCATAGATAATCAACTAGTCATTAATTTAAATGACGATGATGACGAAGACGATGACCATTCTAGTACTAGTAGTGTATAAATAAAATATCCTAAACATAACTTTTATTTCATTATGACAATTATTGATCTCTTAAAATTCGGATGTTATAGTAATCGATCTCATAAAAATCGGATATCATAGTAATCGATTTTTTTACTCCCAACCCTATTATCCTATTTGTCATAACTGTCAAACGGTACTTCTTAGATTTGTTGGACTATAAAAGTGTCGTGGGTACAATTCATTATTGTCATCGTAACATCCAATTTATTTATATTGGCCTATCAGTAAGATGACGTAGATGACGGTTGCGTCTCTAATTGGTAACTGTCATGATGTTGTACCACACAAAACGCTAGTCATCTTCGTATCTATTAATGACTCGATAAATGTCTGACTAGATATCTTTTAGAATATCTTATCCGACGAGTAAACATTATACCTAGGTTATGTCGTCGTGACGTCGCGGATCTCAAAAGATGAGCGATTTGATTTCTTTAAGATATTAGTAGTTGCCCGGATTTAGGGCGTGCAGCACGCCACTCTTATTGTCCAAAATTGGTAGCGTTATGGAATACGGAGATGCGCCAAGATGTCTCTTTCTTCCAAACGCGACAGTTTTGCTTCAAGGGGGTAGTAGTGGGCTATTGAGTAAATCATCAAATGTATTCCCTAATCCCTATCTCACATTACATTGTTAGAGGTGAGTAGGGGAAAGTGGGTCACACAGAGGTGTTTGCATAATATATTTTTTAGCTCTATGTTCCCTGCAACATACTCTTGTTACTTTGTATGTGTGGCTATGTAAGTCAGAAGGCCTATTGATGCAGTAGTATATTACAGACGCTGTTGTCCTATGCCGTGTAGTGCGTGGTTTGGATTTATAAACAATGTTACTTGAAAGAAGTACTGATAGACACCTCGCCCACTACACTTTGGTAAATAATGGTAAAAATGTATTCAGTAAGAGTTATGATGTTGCTGGGTTTTCTTTAAAGTAATTGTTAAAAAGCAACTTGTAAAATATGCCTAATTCCAGAATTTGAGCTACAGCCCGTATTCTATTATTGCGTACATATCTGAATAATTTAAGTCTAAATTAACATGTTTATGCTTACTGTGGTGCTGGATGTTAATAAGCTTGTGATCGATCTATTCAAATTTGTTTATCTATTTAAACGATCAGCCACATCATGAAAGATCAATTCCACGTTTGAGCCACGACAGATTTAAGCTAAAAGACTAATAGTTCGGTAGATTATGTGCGATATGAAATTGTCGGATACAAATCCATCACAATCGTATCGTATTCGTACAATATTATGATCGAAGTATGTGACAAAGCACTCCGCTACAGTGACAATAGATATTATTGATTGTCATTGCAGCCTTGATGTCACGCATTCTTATAATACTGCTATTCATTGTATGTTCCTAATACCGTATCCGGAACGTTATCGTATTTTTCTTCATATTATTATGATGGGTAGAAATATCAATGACTGTTGAGTTGTGGCTTAAGATTGAAACAGGTGGAAGATAAGAGGTAGTTGGAACGTCACGCAAATAGCCAAATATAGTTATGAGTTAATGATGTCACTTGTGCAGTTGTGCTGTGTAATAGTAATTAGTTAATAAGTCATTATCATGTATTTACCTAGATGTTTCACATGATTTGTAAAGGATTTTACAGGTACCTTAATCAAACAATTACTTGCTTTACTTGTAGGTTTGAGAGTGATACACATATTTTGCAAACGAGTAGCAAGTGCCTGCTGGTATGTAATTAAGATTATCAGATGTTATACATCACCCTTCGAGAAGGAGTTCTATCGGATAGAAGCCAGCCAGAGTCACGCAGAGCTTGCGCGAGCAAACCCGTGACTCTGGCTTAGGTAGTAGAAGGGACCCGGGGTGTTTTTAGTCGATGGGAGTCCGACATTACCTCATGCCGTGCTCTCGGCGTGGGTTGATGTCATTAGCCCCAAAAAAGAAACTAAAGGTCAATACATACTCATACATCAATGAGTGTATAGGAAAATTTAAAGTCCTATAGATGATTAATTTCTTTCTACAATGTTGTTATTGTAGGTATTTACATAATGTAACTGTATGCATCGATAAATATACATTTTAATAATTTAATTACAAATACCCACATCGTAATTGCTTAACTACGCTTAAGAAGATATCATTCAAATATTAGGTATAAAAAATCAAGTTTGTGCGTATTTGTATTGCCTAAACTCAAAATCTTCAGGGCCGATTTAAAAAAATCTTTAGAAAACTACATTCACCCTGATTAACACAGGCGTCTATTTATTGCTAGAAACAATTAAGAACCTACTGGCCAAAATTAGACCATTTTATTTTATATAATTCTTCCAAACAAATGTTTCCCAGATTGTTTCAGTGTAGTTACGCAGATTATCTACTTATTGAATTGTTTATAAAATTTGCTATTCCATTCAATAGATATTATGATTTCTATATAATAGATTTTTACAAGCCATAGAAAATACAAAAAATACCCGTCACATTGTGCATCTCATTTATTAAAATTATGTCAATCCTTATCTAAATAAATTATTTTGTATCCAATATACTTAATTGTTTCAATACCTGTAGACTATTCTTCTAGAAGTCGAATATTGTATTCAAAATATATTCCGAATTTCAAGTCATAGATATAAAAGGCGCCGCTACGCAGACATTGCACTGGTTCTGAAGAGAAGTAAGCACATCTATGAAATCGGACTAGATAGGATCTAATAAAATTAAAAAAAGATATACATTTGTAAATGAAGAAATGGGCTTGTGAATGGGCTACACAAAGTAATGCTGCGTTTAGAAAATATAAAAAAATTGTATGCCCACCTGTGCGAAGCCGGAACGAGCCGCTAGTGCTTTATAAAGCACAATGATGTCACAATGACTGATCTCAGTAAATAATTTCGATTGATACACCAAGTCTAGGTAATAATTTCACGGATTTAAAATAATTATCTTTGGATTAACATTTAAGATAAAGAATTGGTATATTTAGATAATAAAATATGAATCACTAGCGACTTGCCCCGGCTTCGCACGGGTGGGTGTCACGCTGATAATAAATATACTAAAGAAATGCTGTGAATTATGTATGTAAAAGCATAGCAAACGCAAACGCACGTAGCGTTTGCGTTTGCTATTCGCTTCGCATTTTTAATGACTGAAATATATGACAAACAGTTGAAGACATCACGGAGTTTTCTGTAGACCTTTTCAATGTGTACAAATAATTAGTATATTACTTATTTTAATAAATCTCGTAGGTTTCAGCCTGTGTTTGCAATGTAAGTAAGTGGGGAAAAAAATGATAATTAACGACATCACATTAGAAACTTTAAAATAACTGTATTTCTCCATTATATAATGGCAGTTATTATACATATAAACCTTCCTCTTGAATCATTCTATCTATTAAAAAAAAAACCGCATCAAAATCCGTTGTGTAGTTTTAAAGACGATCGGTCGGCGGTCGAAGGGACAAGAGGACAGAAAAAGCGACTTTGTTTTATACTACGTAGTGATAACTACTTTCTACATGTCCTGAAGTTATCTTATCTTGGCATTTAGGAGGTTTTTTGGTAAGACTGGGTAACCTTCGTGGTCAAACCCTGATGCGCCGTGCAAAGTCTGCCGTGTTTGTTCTGTGCACACGGTACGTGACGCTTGATTCTGTAGTCGCGAGGCGGATGACTCTAGGGATTACTCTAGGGAATTTTATTAGCACTCTTTCTGATTAATACTTAAAACTAAGAAAGTCGGTCCTTTTTAAAGACTTGAATGGTAACATGTGGACCCAAGTTTAACATGCAGGGGTCTTGTTGAGAATTTTAACCTAAAATGTGATAAGGCACCTACTCCTGTTCTAAGAGAGAATATACACAAACAGTCGAAAGTAGATACAGAGCTATTATATTATTATCGATGAAAATAATGCGGCCATTGCGGTTATAATTGTGCTAAGTAGATTTGTTTATCAACATTGCGGGAATATATTTTATGACATCTGTGTGTCTATAGGTACACAGAAATGCAAATAAAGTAGCAGATGCGGCTCGCTGCCTCAACAGATGGAGCCCTCCAATAAACCGATATGATATGTAGCCAGGGACGTATGTACCTGACTATTATTCAGTATTGCATTTTTTCACTAAAGCATGGAGACAAAAAGAAGTTTCCTTTAAATGCAATAATAAATCAGAGCAAGGCTATTTTAAAATCCCTAAGTTAGTCTTATCAGATTTAGCTGAATATTGTTTGCATGTAACGTACAATTTTCACGAAAGTATGTATGATAGAGGCTCGTTTTTAGAATTGCCATAATTCTTATGCCAAAACGTCTGCCAAAAACTATCGCACGACATGGAATGAAAATAACGAAAGTTCATGACTGAAAGAAAATTGGCATGACCCAAATTTAAAACTACACAAGTATAACTAATGTCAGGCACGCGCTTGCACCATTATACCAACGACGTAGTAATGTTGTCATCGCACCTACCCATATAATATAATATTTACATACTCGTATATAAGCAATAGGTATGCCTATACACGATTACACGCACTGGAAAATCCCTTATTTATCAGCTTTTCTTTTCTGTTAGATTTGGATTTTCACGTTTGTAAATACTTATCGTTGTTTTAATCCGAGATGTAAGAGGCAAAAATATGATTCTGCTAAAACTTATCAGATACACTGAAAACGTGACCTATAAGTATATTAAGTATCATGGTATTATGTAAGCGAACACAGTCTCAGGATGACTACTTATAAATATTACCTAATAGATACGGTTATCGTATACCAAGTACCTTTCTGATAGATATTTCTAAATTAAAAATCATTCGAGTACGACTCTAAATGAGCAGAAATGTTTTTTTTTTATATCACGGAGTTTGATTAAAAACTCACAAAAAACCTACGATGAAAAAATCACGTTACATTTACTAGCTACTGAAGTTCTAAGCAACTCTATTGTGTCCTCTATTACTATTCGACTGCTCGTCCGTACTTTCTTGGACACCCTATACAAAGCGCGTCGAGATATGTCCTGTCAAGGGACTGGCCATATCTACAGTAACTGGCCAATAACAGAGTAGTGTTCAAACTTTTCAGTGTTACTCATACGCTGCGCTGCAGTTGTACTTAAAGTACCCAGACGGTATCGGACGGTATTGACAAATCGGAAAACGATCCGATAATTGTAAGCGAAAGTTGTATGTATGTAGCTCCGATATCCGACGTCGAGTCGCAAAATGTAAAAGCCAGACGAATATTTTTTTAAATTTGCCTTCCTCCGATATCGAATCGGAATCGAATCGAGTGAAAAAGTACCTACACGAGCTCATTTTGCTCGAAGTCGCGAAATCGCCTCGTGATTAGAATCGTCGTTCATTTGTTATTTATATCCTACTATCTTCAAGACAACTGCTAAAAATACTCACCTAATAAAAACATGATTGCATTATCGTTACAGCTATCAGTGACCCAACTCAGCTTTGTAGTGGTGAAATACTTACGCTACTTACTATACTTGTCGTGGCCATACCGTAAATTTGATAACTTCATAAAATGCTTGTGTCTTTCATGAAAGTTACATTTATGAACACTGATATATTGTATTTATGAATCACGAGCATTTTATGAAGTTTTCGAATTTACGATATGGCCACGACATAATATGTAAACCTTTCTTTTGAAACATACTAGGTATCTTAAAAATAAGCTGCATCAAAATCTTTAGGTATATGAGTACTCGGACATGTTATAATGCAGATTGGGTTAGCTTAATCCATTGATGCCGCTATACTTCGCTTAGGCATTTTGGCAAGCCACAGCGCAGCCAAGTGGGGAGGTTACCACTTAGCTTCAGAACCTACCGCATAGCAACTTGTTATATCTTTTTAGTCCGGTGAAGCAGTCAAAACCTTTTTTGTCAAGGTGAACTGCGGTAGATCTCTACAAAAAACTAGCAGTTTCATAATAACTTCATGCCTTTGTACTTATAATAACTTCATCGATAGTTTATGATTATGCAGAATTAAAATGGTAAAGTGGTCTGGGTAACTAAGTAACATTTTGGAGAGTTTGTATAAGATTTTTGTAAATTTTATTCATAAGACTAATAAGGGTGTCCTCGAGTTTATTAAAATACCTGGATAGCGGACGCAGAAGGTAAATCGATAAAACAGAAAGTGATAGGAAAGATGAGAAGCCTAAGCTATCCTAGGAGTGACAAATTAAATAAATATACAATATTTTGAAAAACTGTGCTATGTTGTGGACCTGTAGAGTTGTAGAAGATATTTTCGTCTATTTACAAAAAACCTGAAGATTTTTATAGACAGAAATGGCATTGGACAAATTTGAAGTTTTGTGGATCTTAATTTTGGTAGAACATTCATGGCAGGTTTTAGAGATTTAATCTTCAAATACCTAACCCTTTTTAACGGGTTTTATTTCAGTTAATTAGATACTAATATTGGTGCTAATAATACCTTGCTATGCGGTTTAATTTCGAAACAATTTTAGGAGTCTGTCATGGTCTAAAACATTCTAAATAGTATTGTGAATGTTACTTTGTTTGACTACTTACCTGGAGGACATAGAGTGAGTATGGCAGAGTGAAAAAATGAAAATTACGGACTTATTTTTAATTAAAATAATAGGTAGATACAATCAGGATGTAGCCGTATCAATCTGTAACTCCACGTCTACCCTTCAAAGAACTATGCACCACTTAAAACAACAGACAACGTCGTATCAAGAACACTGGTTTCATAATAAATTATGAGCATTACCTATTTAATCTAACATCATAATCATGTTATGACATGCGTATTATTTAAAATGCGTTGTAATATTTTATTGTTTAATAAATCACGGTATTAGCCCGATAAGATTTACTTGTGATTGTCATTCCTAACTTATTGAATAGTTTTATCACTTCCGCGATATACTAATGATTTGGCAGCTAAGAACCAATTAATTGTATGTCTAGAACTTACCAATTTATCTGAGTAATCTGTTCTGAATACCACAGATAAGTTGTCCCATACATTTATATTTAAAAAATTCTTAACTGTTATTAACTGTTATTAATTTAATGAGAACATATTGAAAATTGATTAAATTAGTACATATTATACTATTAATTATTTGATATAACGTTTTATTCACGTGTATTTTTCGTGAACATTGGGACTAGTTTCGAACCCAACGGGAAATACAAGTGAATAGGTAAACCGTTTCATCAAGTAAATATGTTATGAATCCGTCTTACAAAAGTTGTTATTAAACATACTTAAAGTATTAAGTCTGATTTTTAAATAAGCAGGTAATTTAAATACTAACATGGAAGAGATAAGGAAGTCCTTATCTAAATAAGTTTGTTGGTTACAACGGTAGGAGTAGGTATTGCACAATTCAATTGTCGACAAAAATCCTTGATGTCAATATTGAGACAAAATTGGTATGTGAGATACGTATCTCGAAATCGAATAAAGTAAGTATATCTAACAATAATTGCGATAAGCTTGCGATAACTAGATAGTCGATTTCCTTACCTAAAGATAAATCAGAATAGACTAAAAATAAATATGCCTGAAAAATACAATTGTGGGTATACATATATTATATAACCAAAAATATAAATCTTGTTTTTCTTTTTTTACAATATGCAAAAGTTTTGGAAAATATGCGAAAAACGTGGACAATAGGTAATTACCTAGTTTGAAAGTTACCCATGAATCCCATATGACAGAATGATCAAATTAAAAGTACCCCGAAAAAATAAAATTTATATTGAAAACATCCCTTACAAAAGTCGTTTAATAATGCAATGTTACTTTTATAAAAAGCTATCAGTGAGTCTTATACCTCTATATTTATAGCCTTTTACTGTCTTGTAGCTTCTTAAACAATTACATGATTTGCCAGTATAATTTAAATAAGTCTGAAGATAACTCTATTTAAATATTTAAAAGGTATAATTATATAGATATATAAGATAAAAAAATACGTATATTGCACAATATGTAGAAATTCCTAAAAAAGTAATGTTTATTGCACAATGTTTTTTTTTCAGAAAATAAGGAGTAGATAGAAGATAATGTTTTTTCATAGATTATAGGATGATAAAGATTTTTCTTAGATACCTAGAGTATTTCCGACGTCAGGAACCTTCGAATTATTTGATTAGCGCTATCTGTTTTGCCTATTGTTTTAACCCCCGAAAGTATGCGTGTCTATGGCATATGTCTGGACTAAAATTACATGCGGCGGGAAATAGGTGAACACAAGCCCCGGACGATCATCTGCAACTTGATCGATAACACGTCGATTAAACATTCATCAGCCGCTGGCGTGGCCAAAGGTTTTATAATTAAAGTCTATCAATAGCTACCTATTCATTCATTAACTGAAAGTAAAAACATTTAGCAAGGACGATCGTAGTTTACAGTTAATAATTATCTACTCATATTCTACAATTTTACGGTTTTCTCATTTGTTTAAAAGGTAAACTTGGCAATGTATTTTGAAACGTAAAAAAAAAGATTAAGGTTCTCCCGTTCTCGATTCGACTGTATATTTTATCAACGCGAGATTTTATTCGGCATCCGAAAATAATCCAGTTTCCAGGAACGAGATAGAGCACGGCTTTCCAAGAATGTATTTTGTAAAACAACCAAAACGGGGAACGAATTTGAATTAAATAAAAAAGCTATTTTGTTAAGACAGGCTGGGGCGAACACGACGTGATGAGCTTGACTTATTCAAAAACATCTGGAACCGTATGCCCTGGGCAGGGAAAAAAAAGAGAGTAGAAATATAAAAGTTCTTAAAATTTATGCAAGTAGGTAAGACTTACGTTACATAATACATTGAGCTATACTATAACAACAACTCTGTAATAATACTTATCGATTGAGTGCGTGATACGTTCAACGCGTATTTTGATCAGTTCCACTTTAACGCAGCTACTTGAATCAATTTAAGATAACTTTATAGATTACATAGAGATAGCCAGTTATTCGAATATTGTGATGCTAGTTGACTCCCTGTTTCATGGCTTCAACATCATCGCTTTAACATACTTGCACAATATGAATTCATTATCAGGGACTCTACCTTGCTAATTTAACTAAGATTTACTTGTCACCAAACTATCTGAAATCGCGGTTGAGCCCTGCAACTAACAGTTACAAACAAATTTGATAAGAACGACTTTTGATCATCGTGACATTTTATTGTTTATTTAAATAATATGTAACTTTAATCTTATCATTTTCATTATCCTTATCAAACACTACTAACAAATTATTTCGTAGTGAAATCTGTTCGTACAAGGAATTCAGCTGTAACTAGAAATGAAACCATACGCTTGTAATACCAGAGGGTTGTTATCATCTAAATTAAAAAAAAACGGGGTCTCCTGGCGTTTAAGTTGAAGAGATTGAAAGATCTCGCTTTATTTTTCAGGGATTCGTGAGTTTCTATTATTTATTATTCTAGCTATCTATTGATTTTTGACGTCCAAACCATTAATCCTGGGATTACTTGGGAACCAATACCAATATGCGAGCGGTTTATTTAGGAGATAAAAGGTAGAGTGGGTAACAAACAATAAGACACACGATTATTATATATTTTTCGTACTACTACTACTAAGATTTTATTTTTTTACACATTACGGAATGTAGAGTTAGTTCTTATAACATATCCACGTTACCACAAACAAGTACCTTTACAAAAAGATAATGTAGGTCGATGTCTAAGTAAAAAAAGAGTTGTCAACAGACGGAATGATTGTATAATAATTCAGAGGGGTGTGGGAAAACCCTCCAGGTTTTCCCTTTATCGCTATCGGTGGCGTCAAACGTCTACATTTCACTTAGGCGCTTTTTTATGGTTCTTCAGTAAGACAGGACTTATTCCTAGTTGTTTTTGATAGAATTGTATTGCCTTTACAAAAACAAGTGATACAGGTCATGTGGACCATGTGGTCTACTTCGGCAGCTTTAAATTATTATATTTTTCAATAACAATGACTGCCAAAAACTCAGTTTATTGTGTAGGTAGGTGTCTTAGTAAGTTCTTATCGCAATTTATTTTAATTAACGGTTGCTTCGGGTACATTATTTTAATTAACCTCATAATTTGGGTACTAGTAAAAAAATTACTACGCAAACATAATGGGTACTTGAATAAAAAGACCACACTGATGTTTCCGTGTGCTTTTTTGACGTCTAGTAAATGTTTACTTACCGGACAAAAAAATGCGCTTTTGTGGCTAGTTGAATATTAGTTATGATTATTTTCGCGTTTTACATAGCTGACATGACGGAGTTGATTGAGAAATAATGAAAATACCAAAACAATATAATATGATGCATTTATCACAATTACTGTACCTGTGGACTATATTGATACAAGATTTTTTTAATAAACAAGTAAACCCGCGTGCCACGGGCTAGTTGTTTAATATTTGGTTAGTCACAGTAGAGTTCACTGTGATATATTATAGCGCGACTGTGATGAGACAGAAGAGACCGGCCGCCAGTCGCCACGGAGTGAGTCAGTACGCGGGCGACGCTCGAGCCACTTGCGCGTGGAGCCGCTTGCTCAAATTTACCAACTACCTGTATACTTAACTGTGATACTTAAAAAGCGGATTTTATATTTTCCTAGTTCATAATTTAGTACTTAAATACACAAAAAATATTTCATACAAATTTTCGCAAAGTTGACAAAACGGTAAACAGTGATCAGTGAACCGGCCGAAGTCAGCGTAAATCCTTAGCGGTATTATATTATGCAATCTGTTTTGAAAACCAATGCTTACTGTATTGGGAATTTCATTAGCAACGAAGCGACACACAACATACATTTTTCCATCTACTTGGGATAACGTTGCAGAGAGGACGCATGTACATTACCAGTTATAACGATAGACTGTAGAGACTGACAGTGTTTTGACGAAATCAGTACGTCACATTCTGATAATTGTCAATTTTTGGTGCATATTAAATACAATTAATCGAAAATGGAATCAAAAGTGGTGCTCAAGCAGAAGAACCCCTACCAAGAATCCAATTTTCTTGGAAAAATATTTTTGACGTAAGTATTACCACGTGTAGTATTTATTATTAACTCTACGTCGATACCTTTCAATCCCAGCCTATTGAATAGGTACGGTTCATTAAAACTACAGTGATAACGATAGTTTCTGATTGAAAACATTAATTTAACAATATTGCGTATACGAAATGTTTTTTTTATATATAAATTTACCAAATTTTGCATGTAGAGTTACATAGTATAAGCACGTTCATTAATATTCCTGGCAAATCAATTCGACGGCCGTGACGTTTGTACTTCGATACAAAATTATGGTTACAAGGTTCTACAAGTTCAGCGTACCCATAACTACTACTAGATACATAGAGTCCAGTTATATTACGTACACCTATTCATATTATCAAAAACACGATACTTAATACGTATTTATCGTAGCAAATTTGACGTTTGTAAACTTACTACTTTTTCGCCTTTCATGCAAGTTCCGACTGGTCACGACCAGTCACGAGTAAAGCTGTCATTAAATTGTTCTACAGATCATTAAAATAATTAATCTGTAGCGACTGTAGCATTCTTATTATGTTGGTCATCACTACATGTTTGATATAACTAAACTACAATGTGCTACATTCATTCAGGTTGATTGTTTTTCTCTGCTCGCAGTCGGATTAATTATTTTCAATTGTGGTAGGACTAGACAAAGCTATATTAACTATATCAAGAATTGAATGTGAAGTATGGTCGTACACTCAAATAAAACGATAGTACCTGCGATGTTTTTTCCTGTCCGATGTATTATTTATTAAGTAGCAATGTAGCGTCGTTTTAAAGTGTAAAAGAGGAGACTCTACTTTGAGTTATGTAAAAGGTTTATCACATGAATAGTTTATTGAGTACTTGAAGTACTAGAACGAGTAGATTAGATAAGTAGATGCTACAGTTACTCGTGGTATTTTACAAAAAGCCGACAAGATCTATTGTAAAAAATAATGACAAGTATCGTGCCGTTTTATGATCACGCACGCATATTAGTAGTTGTCTCATTACAGTATTATCCACATAATGGTTAAATGGACTAATTTAGCTAATTTTAACTAGGTAAATTGTTATAGAGGATAGTAGGCAGGTAGAGTAACCAGTTATCTCTGTGGGAAACCTAGTCATAATGCTCTTGTAAAGTCTATATTTTAGCGTACCTAAACCTTAGGTTATTTTACTTGCAAAACTCGTAAAAACGTGCAATAAACCAGCCTAATTCAAGTGCAAAGATAGGAATATAATAACTGCAAAAGCTTTCAAAGTTTGTTTAATTACGGTATCGAGACATTAGAACTCTCATAATCAAAATACTTAATTAAAAAATGAGTTTGTATTGACAAAGTTCCATAATTTATGTTCGTAGATACCTAATCGTTTACTGGAAAAGTGTAAAATACTTAATTAATTAATTTTGTTGTACTCGATCGATGCAATTTCAGTGAATTGTCGTAAATACAGCTTTATCATTCACGCGCAGGTAGAGGTAGTATTAGGTAGTAAAAACAAAATGTTTAGCTATATAAATACATTTTAAGAAAATAAAATAAACTGGTCCTTAGCTGCATTTCATTTCTTTATAGTACAAATTATTATCTAGGCGTAATTGAATCTGTTTTAAATGAGGCAGAACCGTGCCTAATCGTGCGTATTATTTATTCTTTAACAATTGTAATTATTAAAAAAGTATCATCAAATATAGGTATACGTCAAAAAAAATTACATTTGTAACAATGCATGGAAAAAGCTAAACAAAACAAAGCTATAGAAATAAAGCTTTTGTTTCGATATAACCTAAAAAGTATCGTAAGCACAATATTGATCGAAACAGTGTTTGCTTAGCAACCGAAAAAGCAAATTTCAATTCATACGAACAAGTTAATATACACACTGATGTTCAAATATAACACCATCTACATTTGTTTATATTATTAACCAGTTTATAGAAGAATACTTTTTGAATACATACTAATACTAAGTAGCTATAAAGCATTTTAGAGCTTGCAAAAGCTGTTTTTGAAAACTGGTTATCGATTTGTTGTTTGGTCAAGGTCGTACATGGTTTCTATAGAAAACACCACTTGTGAATGTTATCTACTCATTTACGTTTCGAGAGCACGGTTTACAATATTTATTTTTTGAGATAAGTAACTATTTAACCTAGGTTTCTATGTTATTTAGGCAAAATGAATAAAGAAAATAAATTGAAAGTCCCTAGTCCTAGAAAAGCAAAGTGCCCTTTTTGGGCAGTTTGCTTGTGTAGTGCCAGTTTATTGCTGAAAATATATAAACCCTCTGAAAAATCCTGAAAGTGGATCCTAATCGTCTTAGCATGCCTTAAAAATTGTGTTTAAAATATAATTTACTCAATAATTAATCAGATTTAAATGCTGTTGTCGCTACGCGTTACTCAGAAGTCACTGATAAAAAATAACATTCTGTTGACACGCTGTGAGTTAAACATATTTGCAACGCTTAAATGAAGAATAATAATAGCAGTTCTGCAAACTGTTTTGTGTGCAAATGTCGGATATTTAGATAATATATCGATTTAATTTGTTACAGTAACTGTAATATGAAATGTGTAACAGTAATTTAACGATAAATAAGCTAACATTACTGAATTGTCCTCTCTCTTTAAATTAGTTTTGTGCGACTAATTATTATTAACCGCAAAAAAAAAATGATTATAGCATTCTAATTTGCTTCATTTTAAAATGTGTAAATAAAATAAACTGGCCCTTAGCTGTACATTTTTGCATTTTATTTTAACAAAATTGTCACTACCTAGGTACCATAATGTACGGTAACTATCTAGGTACCTAAGTCGTTCATACATGTAGAGTTTTGACTCTCTGTAGAAGATTAGTTGCAAAAGATATTTTTGATATTAAGTAAGTAGGATTATCTTGAATTTTTTTTTTTATTTTTTTTTTTATTTAATTCAGGCAACTAAGGCCCATAGAAAATACAATACTTATATATTAAAACATAACAATATCTATAAACTAACACATATAATTATAAAACTAAAATTATAACTAATGAACACGAAGTGTCGGTGTGTGTTGAATTTAATTTAATCAACTCTCTCAGATTACAATGCCTACATACTTGTTATATTGCGATTTGCACAGTGTAAATACAATAATTTGCACAGTTGTCGGAATTAAATGTGACGAACATTGTTAACTAAGTCACACAAACAATACCCATAATTGTATTAAATTTATCATAATTGTAATTAAATACACTTAATTTCAGTCGATACCCATATTAACCGTATAATTGTTTGTGAAGAAAATTCCACGGTTCTTGTTAAAAGCTTTGCTCTACCGACTGCTCGTAGTTCGTAAGATCAAAATAACTTTCCTAAAATAAGTTCTCGCTTAGATTAGGTAAACATTTTACGACTGAGTAGATTTCTCTAACACGTGCGATCGCTCATAAATTTGATGTAATTGTACAGACGCTTCATACATATATAATTTTGACAAAATGCACTGAAATTAGTCTATATAAACAACAGGTAAATTAGATATTTAAATGTTGTTTTATCAATTATAAATAGTAGCTATCTACACTTATTTTAACTATGAATAGCAAGTGAATCATTAAAACTTGAATTTAAAGGATGTAATTATTTATTCTACCTATTTGGAACTATGCTCGTAAGGTAGGTCGCCTGTAAGAGAATGTATTACGAAGTGAATTACGAAGTGGTGATAAGGCTCAACTCGTTAGGCAATGAGACTAGTTACTTTCAAACATTCAAGACGACCTCGTTACAGATGATACTGCATGGTTATTTGTCTCCATATGCTCTACTCCATGTTAATTGAAATTTATTACATAGCGCGGCGGCGGAATGGTCCAAATTGAACGGCATCATAACATGCTACAAACACTGGCTGAATTTGTACACAGCTTAATTGTCATTTTGATGTATCATCTCTCTGAAGTCTTTGTTTAGTTTGAGAACGTGAAGTGCGTGAAACTTTTGGACCTATCATGTGGCTTTATTAAAATCAGTTTAAAACATCATGTTTTACTCCTTAAGTAAATAAAAAACAAGCATACTATGCGTATGATGAACTCATGAGTAAAGTTACAACAGTGACTAACGTACAAAATGTCTGTAATCTATGTTTACGTAGATATCTTCAAATAAAGCAAAAATATGTGTTACTGGATAAGCACTCGAACAAACACATAAAACCAGGATCGTAAATGAGTAAGAAAATGTGAACTGAACAAACTTAAAATTAAGTATATTTGTCACAAACAGCGTACCTAACTAATTACAGGTCGCTATGGCTGCTTTCTTAGTCACAAAATAAATTCTTATTACTATTCATATTCTATTATTTAAACGTAAATTAAACTGGTTCTTGTTTTGTCAGTCATTTATTCTAAAACTTCAATTTTGAGGATAATATTACACTAAAATTTTAAATAGGTAGGTGTCAATGGTTTGTAATAAGCAACCTTGTGGTCCCAATAGACAACCTTGTGAATAGTTGTAGAACTTCAATTTTAGTTTGGTCTTATGCAGTTCATTTCGTTTTATTTTCTTTTTTGATTGGTAAAAGGTATTCTACGCAGTAAACTCTACACAGTATACTATTTGATTATTTTTCAGATAACAAGACTGATGTTTGTGTTAACAATATGTATAGGACATACTTTACAGTTCCAAACTTACTGTATTTACCATATCCCGTATGACTAGTACTTACCCTACCCTTTTTGTTACAGATTCAGTTTTGGTCTATTCAAACGTGGATACAAACAAGGCCTTACTGTGAACGATCTATGGCGGGCCTTGGACGCAGACCAGTCCGGCGGGCTGGGCGACCGCCTCGAGGAGGCATGGGAGAAAGAACTCGATAACGCCAAAAGAAAAGGATCTAAGCCCTCCTTATCCAAAGCTATCATAAGTTCATTTTGGGTCGAGTACATGTTATGTGGACTTTTAGTTGGAATGTTAATGATCGTTTTATGGTAATTACCTAATAATTTCTTTATTATCATTAAATCTAAGTCCCATAAATTTAGAAAAGAATCTGGTGGTTTACTAATCTGTCTCAATTTCAATTACTATGTAAATGGTTGATATTAAATATGTATACAGTTTTTATTAGGTACAAAGATAGCATATCAATGGGTTTTTAGGCTAACAACTGCAGTTATTAGTCTAAAAACCATTGATAAGAACCCATACCTAAGTGCCAAGGTCTAGTTTTCCAGTTTTATACACCGTTTGTCTAATAGCCCAAGATCAAAAAAATACTGTATATGTCCACTTAACCAATAACAATAACTGTAATAATATAGACTTTGAAATACTAATAGGTATGTAGTTACTACAGTCTGTACTACTCTACAGACATTGGTCAAAGTTCGCTCACAATGATCGATGACGATGCTTGTGTCGGCTCTTAAACCTAGCCTGTGTATGAATGAATACCTTCAGTGTTTTAACTTTGTTTTTCTTTCTTTTCAGGCCTTTAATTCCTTTTACTTTAGCATTATTTATTAACTACTTTTCGGAAGACAAAACTCCACAAACATACAGAGATGCCCATATTTACAATTTCCTGTTAAACTTTTTGAGTATAGCTACATCATTGATATTTAATCACATACAAATTAGTCAAGGACGTGTGGGAATGAGAATCAGGATTGCTAGCTGCTCATTGTTATATAGAAAAGTAAGCAATTGAACAGTTTATATAATTACAATTGGTACATAACATTCAAATCGTCTGTTTTGGTGGTTCTAACTGTTTAATGTCTGTTTTAGATATTGAAACTTGATCGCACCGGCATGAATAAAACGGAGCCGGGGCAGGTGATTAACCTCATGTCTAATGATGTGAATCGGTTTGATCTCGTGACTATATTCTTGCACTATATTTGGGTGATGCCTGTCGTGGTGCCGGTGGTGTCGTATCTGGTGTGGCAACGCATTAGGTGGGCCGTCTTCGCCGCTCTACTCGTAATCTTCGTGCAAACTGTACTCGTACAAGGTAAATAAACTATATACCTACACAATGATGTCATTTTTCCTGGTCGTAGAGAAAAAACAACGTGTAAAAATCATAAAATAATTAAACAAATATAAGGTTGCGGTTGATGTTAAGAAAGATGCATTTGTACCTAGAAAACTATATACTCAATGGCTCATTGTAGGTAAATAAAGCAATGGTTAAGAAAATATGCCAATTTGTGCTATTTTTTTAAATTATGTATCTTTTTTTAATTTTAGCCTATTTAAGTAACCGCCAAGGAGTTTTGCGTGGAAAGATCGCCAAACGTACCGATGAAAGAGTAAAAGTTATGAGTGAATTGGTAAATGGTGTTCAAGTAATCAAAATGTATGCCTGGGAAACGCCATTTGAAAAACTCGTCGATAGATTACGCAAGTAAGTGTTCCCTTGTATTTACTGTTCATCATTCCCCTGCCCTTATCCCAATTATTATTATTTGGGGTCGGCGCAGCACGTCTTTTTTTTCCTCACGCTCCTATCTGACGTCATCTCGCAAGTCACACTCTTTGCAGCCATATCATCTTTCTTTCATCCCTTGTATCTACTGTTGTGATATAGTAATTACTTCAACAGACAGGTAGTTTTAAATGCTACGCCCTACTTACTTTGTTCTACAGCAATGTAATTATTTGTTTTAGGTTGGAAGTCGGCTACATTATGAGCACTTCGATGATCAAAGGCTTCTCAACCGCGCTGTCTGTGTTCACGGAGAGATTTATCTTATTCTCCGCTATCGTTACATTCGTCCTTATTGGTGGTGACATCAGGGCTGAAATCGCATTCTCAATGGTCCAATACTTCAACCTACTGCAACTCGCCTGCAACATATTCTTCCCAATGGCGCTAGCGTTCTTGGCTGAAACTAAAGTCTCCGTAAGACGAATTGAGGTAAATAGAAAACATAATTTTTACTCGATTTATTAACAAATACATTATGTTAAGTATTATTAACTTTACATAATTCTTTTATTTAGGAATTCTTGCTATTAGACGAACTTAAGTCTCTAAAAGATAGTAAGAAAGAAGCAAATATATTTGGATCGAAAGCCATCAACGTGTACGAAAATGGCACAGACATTGAAAAGCAGAGACATACAGGACTACAGTTGACTGGATTAACTGCAAGCTGGGACGCTGACGCGATTGTCAACACACTGAGGGATATTAATCTCACCGCATTCCCAGGAGAATTCATCGGAATAGCTGGATTAGTTGGATCTGGCAAGGTAAACATTATTTTATTCTACACATAAACCTTATGATTGTGAAATATAAAATATGCAAATGTAGAATAGGTATCTAATACTGCTCACCTACGGCATCGTGTTAACCTGGCATAAAAAATGCTGCAATTAAACGTCATTTTGTGGGCTAAAAATACAAGATGACAATGCAATAAATTATGCCATGCACTTAATCATGATTTTCCTGCTTCTAGCAATAATATAATGGTTCTATTGTACCTAGATACACAATACGACTATGAATTATAATGGGTTTGGTTGAATAACGTTTTTTTCTTTGTAGTCGTCCCTACTACAAGTAATTCTGGGAGAGTTGTCCCCATCACAAGGATCCATATCACTGGGCGGAGCTCGCGTCTCCTACGCCAGTCAGGAGCCTTGGTTGTTTGTGGCCACCGTTCGTCAAAACATTCTGTTTGGTCTTCCCTACGACAAAATTCGATACAAGAAGGTGAGATATTAACGTTATCTTTTTTTTTACAAATAATGTTGGATGTAGAAGCTGTATTGTTGTCAATAGTATTTTTGTCATCTTAATATTCGTAAATAATCGTAAATAATCGTAAAGATAACTGTTTTTATGTAATTTTAATCCGTAACACTACAAAATATGTAAACATTACACGCTTGATTTAATACGGTATAATAACCACACAATTCTACTATTGACACTAGAATAATGTGTACAATTATAATTATTTACATAGGCTTAATGAAACTAACTTTCTGAAATAGTATGATGCAATAATCGTAATTTTTTCTACAAATATTGACGTAAATTTAACTTCACTTAGCCACGTAGAACGAAAACGTCAAAAACTTTTAACTAGGTTTATAAAAGTTCTTCATACTTACTTTATTATTGATTAATTATTTACGTAACATATACCTTTCGTTGTAAAGGTTGTGACCGCTTGCGCTTTGGTGCGGGACTTCGAGCAGTTGCCAGCTGGGGACTCCACACTTGTTGGAGAGCGCGGAATCAGTCTCAGTGGAGGACAGAGGGCTCGTATTGGACTGGCCAGAGCTTGCTATAGACAGGTATAATAACAAACTAAGCAAAAAACTACTCCCACTAAGAAAAGAATTACGCGTCAGTGTATCCCTCTGTCAATATTGAAAGAACTACGTACGTATGTACTATTCTATAGATTTCTCAATCTGTAAATCAATGTCAACCTTATCTTACTTTAAGATTTACTGTATAACATTTATTCGATCTCTATAGAGGTTAAAAGAGGAACAATAAACAATGAATATTTCAACGACTGAAGTTGATACCGTTATTTAAACTATGATAACATATTACGATAAATTCTACGATAACAGTAAAGTTACAGATACACGTACAAGTCTAGACAAACATACTAAGACATATTGGGTACTTGGAATTGCCCTAATAAAGATAACAGAAATAAAATACGAATTAACTTATGTTTGCGGAAATAAAACATTTAATTCCCGAAGATAAGGGCGAGAAGCTTACTCTCATTTTTGTTTCAGAAGAAAACAAAAGTCAACCGTTTTTTGTATTCTGTAAATTCATTGTGTTTTTCTGTTCAGGCTGATATCTACCTCCTGGACGACCCACTGTCAGCTGTCGACACACACGTGGGCAAGCACTTGGTCACAGAGTGCGTCAACGGTTTGCTGCAGAACGCCACTCGCATACTCGTCACACATCAATTGCATCACCTCAAGACTGCGGATAAAGTCATCATCTTACACAATGTGGGTACCAATTATACTTTTAGTACTGAATACGGTATCTATAAAGCTTGAACTTTGTTCTAAACTCAGCAGGCTATACACGCCGTTATCGCCACTCTACCTACCTATATCCGCGACTAGAATATTTTAATATAAACGCGTGGTAGCAACTGATGAATAAACGTTCAACAATACTAAACGGAAACAAACGTAAGAGCACTTATTTGAGATGCACCTGATATCTTTATAAACGTAAGTTTACAGTAGATGCTTTAGTTGTATGCACAAGTATTAAACAATTGTCATAATTGTTCTATTTTAGTTGACTTTACGAACTGTATGCGGACGCTGTAGTTAGATAATGCACGACAATACTATGTACACCGATTCGTGTAGTTAAATACAGGCGTATGAATCGAAATAACGCGAACGACCTTGTGAGCTAATGGTTACGGTATTGATTTCTGTAAAGTACGTCTGTTGGTCACACTTGTAATAACACACTTTAACGTTGAATTTAGGCGTTTCTGCATCTCCCTTTCATCATTATTTATGGTGTTATAAACACATCGTAAAGAACACAAATAATTGTATGATGAAACTGGATTTTTATTATTATCTTAGTAAACTTGTAAAGCAATTGTGTGGAATGAAGAACAATTTCAACAAAACAATGCAGCGTTAAAACAAGTCCCTTATTATGTATTTATTGTGTCTTTTATGAAAACAACAATAACAAGAATTATGGTTCCATCAGAAAACTTTGAATTAAAATCATAATGTTGTTTAATGACTCGTTGCGTCCAAGGTCGTGTCAACTCCATAAATAGACCGAGATTAAAACGTCTCTACTTTATGCGCATCCTGGCGTCGAGCAATCTTTAAAATAATTCCAAGTATGGTTAACTAAACCTAGTAGCTTTTACCTAGGGCACCTAATGTGCCTAGCAATAAAATCTGTAGGTATTTAATCTTATAAACAAAATCTTATGAATATGATTATGAAATTTGATGTTTATAAAACAGTAGGTTATTTTGCATACAAATTAAATCAGTCACTGAGAGTCAGCAAAATACTTCAGTGAATTCCATTATCGTTTTGCTGAATCATGCTTATTCATGAAGTAGTAACATAGTGCTACTACTTGTCTTTTAATATACCTAAATACAGATATATCTTATCTATCGTATAGTTTTTTTACGTCAGTCTGAGATTCACGTGAGCTCGAGATCGAACGCAGAGCCGTGGCCGTGATAACCTTCCTCTCAATTATTCCTATGATTTAACTTTAATGTTTTATGTTATAGGGTGAAATAGAAACTCAAGGAAACTTCGACGATGTATCGCGGTCTCCACTGTTTGCGGAACTTCTCCAAGAGGAGGAGCAGCCAGAAACCCCTAAAGCGACGTATCTCCGACAAAGGACTTTGTCTATTCAGGTATAATAAATATAACTATGCTAAAAGAATTTACTACTACAAAACTCCAGTGAACTTTAACATTTAGATAAAGTTTCGAAATAATTATCACATAGGTGCCTTATCATGTTAAGTAACAAAACCTACTTCGGTAGGAACTGTAGCTGTGTAGCGCGTAGTGCGCACTATCCTTGGCATATGCCTAACTCGGTGACCTGCCAACTGACTTGCAAATATCTCTTGATAGAATGAATTGCGTCACTAATACATTTGAATTAACGTTGACAATTACTTATTGCAGTCACATACTAGTACCACCAGTACTCTGCATGATGCGGGCGTACAACCAGAAGACCAAGAGGAGCAATCCGAGATAACCGGATCAGGTAATTTTTAACTACTATAAAGATAAATACTAAAACGAATAATATTTATAGCATGTTCGGTAACTTTCCGCACGCAATACATTACATCGGCAAATCTGATAATTCTTACTAAGCTTGGAAAAGAAAATATTGTCAATCTGTTAAAAACTTATTCACGTTTCGTTGACTACGAGAAAAAAGGCAAAGGCGAGGAATATCAATGTGCGTGAACAATAACCGTCAGACTTTAAATCATAACTTTTCTTATCATGGTACTCATGAACTGCACATTGCTACCCACCTATCTACCTATAAAAGTACAAATCATGTCTGTATACTCACTCATGCAAGCACGTGTAAGTTAGTTTCAAACAACACCATTGTGCATTTAGCTCTATCTATTTCAATCATTCATTTCAATAACAGCCGGTTAAACATTTTTAAATATTATCTTGACCTTAGAATGTGGTTTTTTCTGCATATTTACTAAAGTGCACATCACATAGCGGTCGTGTTTAACATGTTCCGAACCTTAATTTTGTTTGTATTTATTTCCCTAAAACATTACTAGTCATAGATTAATCGACATGCGTTTTAATGAATGTGTTTTTTCTTTTCCACAAGGTCGCGTACCGGCCTCGGTATACAGCAAGTACTTCCGCGCCGGTGCTGGCTGGGGTCTGCTGATGACAACTATAATTTCCGTGCTTTTGGCGCAGGTCATCACATCTGTCAGCGACTTGTGGCTCACTTATTGGTAAATATTCCTACGTCATGATACCTGACTTATACAACAAAATAAGAATAATAATAAACAGCTAGTTTGGCACATTAGAGCTTTAACACATTTGGCATTTCAGGATGAACGATGTAGAAATAAAACATGCAGCAAATGAGATGGAAAGCTTAAGACTTAACAGCTTAGCAAACGGCAATTTCTCAAATGACGTTAATGAGACTAGTGAAATAGCATCGACCATTATTGCAAACCTCACGACACCAACTTCTACGGCGGCACCGAACCTCACTGTTATCGGCACCATGATGAAGACTGCTTTCGCAATGCAAAACATAACAGCGGGCTATGAGGAGTACAACCACGAGTTTTATATTTACATCTGGGGCTTTGCTATTTTGGGTTGCATTATACTAACTACTGGCAGGTGAGCAAGAAAGCAACATAAATGTTCTTTTTTAAATTAAACAATGTAAATTTTAAACAATGTAAAGCGCTAAAAAAAATAGGTAAAGCAAATTTAATACAAAACAATACTAAACCTGAGTAATTACCTAATCTTTCCATATATCTCTGACTCATGTCCTAAACTCTTTTCTAGATCGATGTTGTTCCTCTGGGTGTGCATGCGCAGTTCCATAAAGTTACACAACCAGATGTTCAGCAACATCCTGGCCGCGACCATGCGTTTCTTCGACACAAACCCCTCAGGACGTATTCTGAACAGATTCTCCAAAGACATGGGTATCGTCGACGAAATATTACCGAGAATGTATTTGGACAGCATTCAAGTAAGTAGACGAAACTGGCATATTTAAAAAGAAATAAAAAATGGCATATGATTCCACTAAAACCCATAACGTTGAGAAAAAGATCCCAATTAAGTAGTACCGTTCTTGTAATAAACTTAAATGTAGATGCTATAGTGCTGTAACAATCCCCTATAAAATTGTAAAATCTATAAATTAATTTTTGTGTCTAACTAAACGCTTTTATTTCCCCTCCCCGCAGATTTTCATGGTGATGTTAGGTATTCTGGTGATGGTAGCGATAGTCAACCCTTGGATGTTGGTCACGACAGGAGCGTGCGCTATCCTTATGTACCTGTGGACTATTGTTTTCCTCAGCACTGCACAAGCTATCAAAAGGTGATTATTTTATTGACTTTCGTTCATTCCTAAAAAGACAATATATCTAAAAGAAGTTTTACCGTTACGAATCAATTTAGTATTTTTTTTACCGCTCGATTCAGTATAAGACAAACCACGACAGCAATTTTATGTAAAAGAAAAAAACCAAATTTTTCGTCTTTATTTAGTAAAATCATGTATGTTGTATCGTACTAGATAATTAATATTGTAGACTAAAAATTAATTATCTGTAAGACTCCATGTATTTAAAGTTGTGTTCCATTTATCAGGGTGGAAGGTGTAACTCGCAGTCCAGTGTTCTCGCACGTGTCTGCGACCATGGCCGGCTTAAGTACGGTACGAGCTTGTGGCGCGGAGAAAATGTTGCGCGACCAGTTTGACGGCAAACAAGACGTACATACTGCAGCCTGGTAAGTAATCTAATAAACGTCAAACTTTTGATCACAAACATGCAATATAATAAAACTTTACACATTGACTTGTGGGTAAATAACAAATTAGTACTATACATTATATATTTTGTTCGTATCATATGTTGCCAACGAATCGAAAAAAAAACAAGAGATTAATTATTGATTTAAACTATTCTTTTAACTTCTAAAGTTCGAATCACACCCAGGTATATTCAGTGATTCATTAGGTCTTTACTTATCATCATTCTTTTTTGTTCCAGGTACTTAACTCTTCTCACAAATACAGCCTTCTCGATTTGGTTGAGTCTTATTTGTGCCACTTACGTTGTGATTGTGTCATATACTTTCTTACTCTTAGACGATGGTAAGTGTTTTTCGTTAATAACATTACTTAAACACTTGTAATTTTAGTAGTAGGTACATATTAAGACTCGAAAACCATTTAAACTAAATTAACTTACTTACTTCACAGGTACAACGAAAGCGGGTAACGTCGGTTTAGCTATAAGTCAGGGTCTGATTCTGGTGAACATGGTGCAATACGGTGTGAAGCAAGCTACGGAGGTTATATCTCAGATGACGAGTGTGGAGCGTGTGGTGCAGTTCACGTCCCTGCCGCGCGAGGACAACAGCGGGCCCTCGCCGCCCGCCGGCTGGCCCAAGCGAGCACGCCTTGTGTTCAAGGACCTTACTCTGCGCTATGACAAAGATGCTGATCCCGTCCTCAAAAAACTCAACATTGTCATCGAAAGTGGATGGAAAGTACGTAATTTTTAGAACACCAGATACATATTTTTCTCAAGTATTTCTCATGTATACGAATAACTAACGGTCTTATTTTAATGTTTTTAGGTTGGAGTAGTCGGTCGTACGGGAGCTGGTAAATCTTCATTGATATCAGCTTTGTTCCGGTTGGCACCCATTGAGGGTAACGTCTTCATCGATGACGTCGATTCAAAGGACATTGCACTTAAAGAACTGAGGGCTAAAATCTCTATAATTCCGCAAGAACCAGTGCTGTTTTCAGCCAGTTTGCGGTACAATATGGATCCATTTGACAAATACACCGATGCCGAAATTTGGCAAGCATTAGAACAGGTAATATTATAGTCTAAATCTACCTGAAAAGAGTGCTTAAATAGCTATAGTTATCCACAACCCCGTTTTATCATAAATTCTAAACAGGCAATTTAATTAAATGCATTGTATTTTAGGTCGAGTTGAAACGCAGCGTGCCTTCATTATCTTCGGCGGTCCAATCCGGTGGTTCAAACTTTAGTGCCGGCCAGCGACAACTGCTGTGCTTGGCGCGAGCTGCCCTCGGTCGTAACAAGTTGCTTGTTTTAGATGAGGCTACAGCCAATGTAGACCCGAAGTAAGTAAAATTAAATTATTTTTAGGCAATCAAAAAATTACATAATCACTAAACGGTTTTAAAGTCTAAAAAACCTACATGAATTTGGTGTTTTAAAATATTTTGTCTTTTTTCGCAGCACGGACGCTTTAATCCAAAAATCAATCCGCACACATTTCGCGGACTGCACTGTGTTGACAGTGGCTCATCGATTACACACTGTCGCTGACTCAGATCGTGTTGTTGTAAGTATCTTGATTTGATTAGATATGTATCTTGAAAATAAATCACAAGTAATAAATACAATTATCAAATTACAGCTTACTGGTATGTCGATATTAGTTGTGCGTTATAAAATAACTAGTTTATTTAGAAAGGAAGGATATTTTCATATTGAAAACTTCTATCTTCTTATATGAAGATGTGTTTAATTAACCTATTGTTATTTACATCAGGTGATGGAGGCGGGTGAGATAGTGGAGGCTGGGCATCCACACGAGCTGCTACAACAGCCTGACGGCCACTTCACCCGCATGGTGCAACAGCTGGGCCCCGCGGCCGAGCAGAGCTTGCGCGACCTCGCGGAAGCCGCGCATGCAGAACACATACGATATGTTGACGCCGACGACAACAACCAATCTTAATATTTATTGTGGAGACTACTTAATTAATTAAAGTGCGGTTTAAGCTTAACGGCGGCGGCTGTGGAATACGCACATCGTGCAGTAGACTGATCTCTAAAATATACGCTGGACTGGTTTTTCGCTATCAATTTCCAGATCTTATTTAAAAAATTACTGGTAGCTGTCAAAATTACTTCAGAGGATATTTTTGCAATGTAAAATTAAATTAAATAAATAAATTTTTATCAGCTATATTTGCAGACACCAACACATTAAGATAAGTCAGCTCAGAGTATCTATTAAATAGAGTCAGTGGTGCACCTCGCCTGCTTCCACGCCGGCCAACGTTATGTCGCACTTTTTGTAAATATACATAGTATACCTTATTGAAAACAAAATTGTTGACGTAACGTACTTATTGATAAATATGTAACATTTTTGTATATTACTCGTTATTGTTCATGTGTAGGTACTTAAGCGTTAAAACTTTGTGATTCAGTGTGCCTGAAAACGGTGTGGCCTATATAAAAACGTACCATAAAGAATTATGAAGTTATTTTTATACACTTTTATCACAAATAGGTTCCTTTAGTAGTCTTAATAATTTAATTATTTTTAAGTAGTACTTAAATACAATATTCTCGTATGTTTAAAATATTTTCCACTATTTAATATTCATTATATTTATAATCAGTGCCTTGAAGATGATGGTATGTTGTAACAGCTTTTACAAAGATGTTCTAGGAAGATTTATAAAATCTGTTTTATATACTTAAATAAGTACTTATCTGCAGCTATTTATAAGAAACCAATGCGACCAATCAATACTTACAGTAGTACTTACTAATCTAAAGACTATATTAGCCACAATAAAAAATCTCGAATTTTTCTTCTTATTCAAGGAAGTAATGTGCCACACAGCAACATTCCATCCATATTTTTTGTATTAATTAGCTGAAGCGGAAAATATATTTAACACATAATGTGTTGCTTTTAATGTGGTTAGTATAAGACATTTATTTATAGTTATTAAATGTGCTGTTTGTGATGTGAATTGCCTTATACGAAATTTGTCTACTTCATGCAATTATTGCTTTGAGATTATAATGTTTACATTATTAGAGACAATGAGAATATATAATGTGTTCTGATATGCTGTTTTATTATTTTTTACTAAAAATAATCCTATTATTATAACTCGAAATAAAAAAGGTAGTATTCCTTTTTTATTTCGAGTAAGGCTAAGGCTAAATACACGGCAGGCACCATTTTTCCACAGGTCACACACATCTTGAATAGGCTATTTGACTAAAAAAATCTAAATAGTCTATCAGGTAGATTTCAAAAAAATATTGTATACATATTTTTTATTTTATTAAATCAATAAAAAAATACAAAGATAAAACGCAACAAAGGTGGTGAAAAGTGTGGAAGTGGGGGCTTCCAACGTCGCTTGACAGTAAAAAGTGACTTGTATATGACGTCACACCAGATTTCAACATCCGGTATCAACTATCGTCTTATTTTTTTGTTAATGTAATAAAAAAATATTTTTTGGAAATCAATCTGACTAATTAGATTTTTTTAGTCAAGTTTTTTAAAAACACCAAATAATATTTGAAAATCCTAGTTATTGTTTCTAGGTGGCAGTCTATATCTATTAAATTGAGTGAGAATGGGAATCACTGAGAAGGGTCAGCTTTTTCACAGAAAATGATGTAAACTGCTAATTCACATAAGGTTTAATAATATACCAAGTATTACCTGTGCAAGATCCTGAAGATGAGATTATGGCATAAAACATTTGTAGGTACCCCAATCCTTTATATCAATCAACTTTGTTCTTTTTATTTTTTATAATTGTTTTGGCACAAGTCGTAATCAACATAATTACTTTACTAATACTGAAAATATAAAGTTTTAACTAGGATTATAAATCCAATAATAAACTGTCCTCTCATATTAACATGAACAAAATTTATTAAAAAGTAAAGTTAATGTGAATACAAACTGTGTGAAAAGTATGTGTTTAATTTTATATAAGTTGAACTTTCCCATTTTTAACTAGATCTGCTATTGGTTTGTACTGCAAGATGTGTTGTGATCCTTCTGTAACAGAAAATGTAATTGGAATTGGAAAAAGATTGCTACTGTCTTGTAATTATTAATGGCAAGCAGTCAAGATAATCTCATTATCACATTATCTAATATATGAAATTTCCATGTCACAATGGACCGATTCTATTGAAATTGTGTACAAGCATTCAGTAGGTTTGAGAATCGGCCAGTTATTTTACATCCTTATTTTTTTTTCAAATAAAGTCGCGGGTAACAAGTAAAAATAATGTGATAAACTAAAAAATATTTATCTGGGTTTCTCAGGGTAGGCAACATCTTTTTGTCTCTATGGACTGTACGCCACAGGTCGCTTGCCAATGCCCTGTAACCAACTGACTGGTCATTGAGAGAAAACAAGCACAGATAAAACAGTTTGATTTTTCTAGTCATCCGAATATTGCTCTAATAGATATTGCTACATAATAATATACAGTAACATAATTTAAATAAAGCAGTGAAATAACACACATAACTTTATTCATTTCACTGCTGTATTTTATTCTGTACAATAATGAATATTCTATTCTACAGGTTATCATATGATTTTTAATTCTGAGACTGGGAAATATTTAAGTGAGCAATCGGAATTTTCAAAAAGCCTCAAATGACAAGTACTGATTTTAACAGATGTAATTAAATAAAAATTAACAGTATATGACAAATTCTGTTACCTTCTAGATCAATTTCCTCATCTTCTCCAGCCAGGTCTTCTAACACTACTCCATTGACTGTATCATTTGCTTTTAAAAACACATGACTACGCATGTTTGGATGGTCAGCCATTTTACTCATTTCAAATGTTTGCATATTTCCCGGCATTTGATCTAATACAACAGTCTTCATATGATTCTCCATATTCATTAGGTACTCCTGAGCATATTTATACTCTGACGGGGTTAAGTAATTTGTTCCTGATTCCATTCGCTGCCTTTCTTCATTCAAAATTGGTATACAAAACTTTTCTATTTTACTTAACCTAGTTTTAAGGTAATTGCATATAATAAATTTTATTCTACTAAGTTCCATTTTGTGTATAGTTGCACGTAGGTCTGTTTTAGGAAGTTTGTTTACGTTGCGCTCCATGTGTTGTATTTGTCCCAGCATACACTCCACCATGTCATTGCGGTGTGGTAGTATTTCCGGAGCTAGCCGCTCGTTCTGCCAGGCACTTTGAAGAGTTTTTAAAACTACTTCGGCAGTTATTTCTTCTTCTTCTTCGTTATCACTCAAGTCGATGTTTTCGTCTGACAATTCCATCACTATATAAATAAGATTATGAAAGAAATAATATACAAAACAACATCTAGAGGTGTATCTATGAAATGGTTTGGTAAACGTTGTAAATATATAGCTAAACAAGTGTAATAACCAAAATACTTAAATGTTTGACGACTCACGACAGTTTCAAAAGTTTCAGTTTGTCAGACTATAACAAACTTCAAAAGTTCCGAAGTGTCATCTGTTGTAATAATGTCAAACACTTTATTGGCAGTTTTTTAATTATTGTGTTTGATAACTGGATTTTTTGCATTTTAAAAAGGTTCAGTTTTGGCAAAATGTGCCAAATGGCAAAATGGGTACCGCATTTAATTCTTGCCGATAGGCCGCCTGCACATTTTAGCTGGCAAGAAGGTTAGGTTCTGGTTATTTTTGATAACCACACAAAACTAATTGAGCCCATCTAAATTAGTTAATAAGATGGTTAGGTTATGGAGTTTATTTTACCATACAAAACTAACTAATTACATTGGGACACATCAAAATCAGTCTGCAAGATGAGTTATGTTCTAGGACCATACAGAACATTAAATTTGATGATAGTTTACCTAAAACAAGTTTTATTATGTTTGTTGAATTAAAAAAAATAGATGTAGGTACCTACTATTACTATACTAGTTAATCGTTCTATAAAACACTTATGCCAGTATGTTTTAAAAAGACGTTTGTTTTAATTTTTTACACGACTGCGCCAGAAGGAAGGTTATGTTTTACGAAAGTATGTATGTATAATTGTTTGGCACGCCCTGCAGCCTAAACGGCTTGATGGATTTTGACTTGAGAGGTGTCGTTAGTTTCATATTTACTGTGACTAGATATTTTATTTTATTTTATTTAGGAAATAAACAGTCACATACAGAAATTCACATCAGAAAAATAGGTTCACAAAGACTTTGAGCTCCATAAAAGTATTAAACAAAATACGGTACATAACACTGATTCGATTAGTGTAGGTACATACATGCATGCAGTCAAATACATACAAAGGAAAATTCATAAAAATAGGTGATCTTCTATTTAAAGTGTTTAGGTAGTCTTTAAGAGTCGTCACAGAGTTTCTAGGATACCTATATCAAAATAAAAAAAAACACGAACACGAATCATACGTGCTACGAATCATACGTGCTACGAATCATACGTGCTACGAATCATACGTGCTACTAATCATACGTGAACGAATCATACGTGAACTAATCATACGTGCTACGAATCATACGTGCTACGAATCATACGTGCTCCGAATCATACATGCTACGAATCCTATACGCTAAGAACCCATGCTACGAATCTTGCGTGCTACGAATCATATGTGCTACGAACCCCATTATACGAATCATTCGAGCTACGAATGATACGTGCTACGAATCATACGTGCTACGAGTCATACGTGCTACGAATCATATGTGCTACGAATCATACGTGCTACGAATCATACGTGCTACGAATCATATATGCTAAGAACCCATGCTACGAATCTTATGTGCTACGAATCATACGTGCTACTAATCATACGTAAACGAATCATACGTGCTACGAATCATACGTGCTACGAATCATATATGCTAAGAACCCATGCTACGAATCTTACGTGCTACGAATTATATGTGCTACGAAACCCATTATACGAATCATTCGAGCTACGAATGATACGTGCTACGAATCATACGTGCTACGAATCATTCGAGCTACGAATCATTCGAGCTACGAATCATACGTGCTACGAATCATACGTGCTACGAATCATACGTGCTACTAATCATACGTGAACGAATCATACATGAACGAATCATACGTGCTACGAATCATATATGCTAAGAACCCATGCTACGAATCTTACGTGCTACGAATCATATGTGCTACGAACCCCATTATACGAATCATTCGAGCTACGAATGATACGTGCTACGAATCATACGTGCTACGAATCCTATATGCTAAGAACCCATGCTACGAATCTTGCGTGCTACGAATCATATGTGCTACGAACCCCATTATACGAATCATTCGAGCTACGAATGATACGTGCTACGAATCATACGTGCTACGAGTCATACGTGCTACGAATCATATGTGCTACGACTCATACGTGCTACGAATCATACGTGCTACGAATCATATATGCTAAGAACCCATGCTACGAATCTTATGTGCTACTAATCATACGTGCTACTAATCATACGTAAACGAATCATACGTGTTACGAATCATACGTGCTACGAATCATATATGCTAAGAACCCATGCTACGAATCTTACGTGCTACGAATTATATGTGCTACGAACCCCATTATACGAATCATTCGAGCTACGAATGATACGTGCTACGAATCATACGTGCTACGAATCATTCGAGCTACGAATCATTCGAGCTACGAATCATACGTGCTACGAATCATACGTGCTACGAATCATACGTGCTACTAATCATACGTAAACGAATCATACGTGCTACGAATAATACGTGCTACGAATCATATATGCTAAGAACCCATGCTACGAATCTTACGTGCTACGAATCATATGTGCTATGAACCCCATTATACGAATCATTCGAGCTACGAATGATACGTGCTACGAATCATACGTGAAACGAATCATATGTGCTACGAACCCCATTATTCAAATCATTCGAGCTACGAATAATATGTGCTACGAATCATACGTGAAACGAATCATACGTGCTACAAATCGTGCGTGCTACGAATCATACGTGCTGCGAATCATGCGTGCTACGAATCATGCGTGCTACGAATCATGCGTGCTACGAATCATGCGTGCTACGAATCATACGTGCTGCTAATCATACGTGAACGAATCATACGTGAACGAATCATACGTGAACGAATCATACGTGCTACGAATCATACGTGCTAAGAACCCATGCTACGAATCATCCGAGCTACGAATGATACGTGCTACGAATCATACGTGCTACGAATCATATGTGAAACGAATCATATGTGCTACAAACCCCATTATACGAATCATTCGGGCTACGAATCATATGTGCTACGAATCATACGTCTTACGAATCATATGTGCTACGAACCCCAATATACGAATCAGTCGAGCCACGAATCATATGTGCTACGAATCAGTCGAGCTACGAATCATATGTGCTACGAATCATACGTGAAACGAATCATATGTGCTTAGGAACCCATGCTACGAATTATCCGTGCTACGAATCATACGAGCTAAGACTCCCATGCTACGAATCGTACGTGCTACGAATCATACGTGCTACGAATCATACGAGCTAAGAATCCCATGCTACGAATCGTACGTGCTACGAATCATACGTGCTACGAATCATATGTGCTACGAATCACATGTACTACGAACCATACGTGCTACGAATCATATGTGCTACGAATCATACGTCTTACGAATCATATGTGCTTCGAACCCCATTATACGAATCATTCGAGCTATGAATCATGTACTACGAATCATACGTGCTATGAATCCTGTGCATCGAATCATACATGCTACGAATCCCATGCTTCGAATCAAACGAGCTACGAGTCATACGTGCTACGAATCTTACATGCTGCGAATTTTACATATTGTTGTCCATCCAACCCATGGTATGTTATTTTGTTCTTAACTTTAGTGTGTATACTTATTTTTTTTTTCAGATTATTTTTTCAGATTTTAAATTATTGAAATGTTAGGTCAACCACAGCCACTCCGAGAAGGGCTATAGTTAAGCGTTGCACAGAGGGTTTCTGGGTTGTTCTTTTAAGAGGTAATAGAGACCCTCACTTTGTGCGGATGATGATCAACGGGGTGGTTTTAGTGAGGTAAAAAACCCACATTCCCCGGTCTTATCAATCCCCATAAGGCCGGGCGCCTTTTGAAGGTTTCCCCCGCAAAAAAAAAAAATCTCAGAGCCGCAAGATATAGACTCTGCTTAATTTGTGGCACAAAGGAAATGAATGATTTTGTACTCCTATTTTATTAATTAAACATAATTATATTATATTGCTTTTACGAAAAAAAAAACAAACGATGACGATGAATTGAGAACCACCTTCTTTTTTTCTTTTTGAAGTTGGTTAAAAATATTGGATAGAGTAGTCGTAGTAAAACGTAGTCGAATAAGCTCATGTTGAATGAGTTAAGTTTAAAACATTTAATTTTTTTGCAATACTAATCACTCTAAAGTGACAAGGCAAGGCTGTATAAGTTAATATCTACATATATTATTAGTGGGCTTACTAAATGGGTACCAACGTATATGATTATATCTACTTACTACGTTGTTCAATGTAAAGGGATTTAAGGATAATCCCACAGGTGTATTTTCACTACTATGTCTGTCCACCGTAGCCTGTACTTGTTAACAGTCACCCGGTCATAGAAACGTTGCAAGAATCTCGGAATGAGAGCGATATTCCGAGCCTATCCTGAGTATTACTAATAAGTAAAACGAATGTTTTTTTACAATATTGGTAAATAGATTAATATCTATTCACTATAATGAACCGGTTTTGAATCGATCCCCATACATTTAATCTCGGATTCCGTTAGAGCCTTTGCCTGAGCCGCAGGATTACTTTGTGTCTTCAGTGCTTCCCGTAGACCTACCCCATAGCAACCCTACTATCTGGAAAGATCTTGGTTTGTTTCTTGTTTAGTTGGATGACAAGTATTCAACTTGTTACGCAACTAAGTAGCCATTATGATCATGTATTACTTATAAATAAAAATAAAAATGGTTCCCGACGATCATAATTTAGTGTAGCAATAAGTAAATTAAATTCTGGTTGCTTATTATGATTCAGGCTTAAGTAAATTACTATATTGAGCAGGTGGTAACTACCTTACCCCTTTAATTTGTTAAAGATATAAAATATTTGAAGTCCTAGTCCACGAAAACTGAGTAAACAAATGGTATTAGACAAGGCCGTTTAAACAACTGATGTTACAATCATGGATGCTTAACATTTTAGTGCCAAACTATTGAGTTAAGTAGGAAAGTAGCAGCTGTGCGATATAAATGCGACTACAGCTAGAAGGCATAATCTTGTTAGCGTTAAGGTACTTCTTAGTGGCCTCATAACGATATTAGCCAAGTAAGACATAAGATAGACAGGGGTGAACCCATACGCAAATTTTTGCAATCTATTAAATTATGTATTTTTTTAACACCTATCGTATTGAAAAAAAATAGACACACACTTCACAGAAATATTAAATGGTAATCCTTTATGGTTTTTTTTTTATACATATCCTTTATGGTTAGATATAGGTTTGAATTTGGTACCCCAGTCAGAAATAGTGTATTCTCAGTGACTGGCTGGACTGAGGAATTAGTTCTCCATGACGCTCGCATTCTCATCAAACGCCTACTGTAGAGTACCGGCGTAAAAGCGAGATGAATAGAAATACAATCCACTGCATAACGCTCGTTCACAATGACTGGTTATATGTTTCGTGTGTACGTGGCCTTTAGGCGTATCTGATCAAGACAACTTCGTGTCTCAAAAATACGAAAAGTTTAATATAGATACAATACAGATACCATCTATTTTATTCATGAGCTTACTAGAGAACACTATTTTATTCACAGTAAAACGTAGTAGATAGATATGTGGGATCTTGGTAATTGAATCTAAAGAACTCTTGATTTTTTAACCATTCTTTACATACTAGCCTTTTAGTTTAAATACTAAAATCAAGAGGCAATCTTGCCCATTGTTTGCAATCTTGCCCATAGTAAATATGAAGAATGAAAATTCAAACGAGGAGAAAATTGATCAAGTTCCTCCTCAAATATTAGAAACTTGCTTTTGCTTGAACATACATGTCGTAACTTATGGAATTGTCTCAGCAAAATGATGATGCGCCAAATGAAAAATATAATTATAATAGATCAAGAAAGTCCAGCCCTGTATAACAATGACCGAGTAATGTGCTGTAGGTATTGCGTACACCGTCTTAGATACGTATATCTCATTATAGCCATCGATTTTCTTGGTGACGTCATTGATAATCCTAAAGGTCTGCATATATAAGACGTTGTAAGAACAGTAGCAGACGAGTAGCCTCCACAGCCTCGGCAATCCCGCCGCTACACGGGATCGGTTATAGTACACTAAAGACTGGAGTAGTTCGTTTTACGATTTTCTTCAGTATTTTTGTAATAACCATCTCGGAGCGAGCCTCCTTTTCCTGCTTTTAAGTAAGTTGTTTAACCCCCTATAATTATTTACAATATTTTCCCCGAGTGATTTTTGTCTCACGCTGTTCAATTTTCTAAGGTTTAACATAACCACATCGAAGATGTCTTTGGCTTTGGATCCCGGGCCAGGCATGGCAGCCCTGCAAGCATGGGGTGGCCAGGTTGCGGCTTACGGCGCATCCAACCAGACCGTCGTGGATAAAGTGCCGCCAGACATGCTTCATATGGTAGATCCTCACTGGTAAGTCTTGAACACCAAGTAAAAACAACATTTTGAATCGTATTAACCTAGTCAACAAATTAAGAGAAAAAATCTCCTACAGGTACCAGTTTCCTCCAATGAACCCGCTCTGGCACGGACTATTAGGATTCACTATTGGCTGTCTTGGATTCATCTCAATTACTGGCAACGGCATGGTCATCTACATTTTCATGTCAACCAAGGTAACTAAACCATTTTAACGATTTCAATTTCACTTTAATATCACAAATAAAACCTTTGCATATCTTTAAAACCTTCGAAAAAACAGTAGACTAAATTAAAATTATATTTACAGAGCCTTAAAACTCCATCAAACTTACTGGTAGTGAACCTCGCTTTCTCCGACTTCCTCATGATGTGCTGTATGTCTCCGGCTATGGTGGTTAATTGTTACAACGAAACATGGGTTTGGGGTGAGTACTGTTTAAAATACTTACTATTATTAAACTGTAATTACAATGTTCGTTTTTGAATGATTTCTTAAACGTTAGATCATAAATATACGTACTCGGGATCATTAAAATATATCAATATAAGTGTCATTTTGTTTTAGGTCCTCTCGCATGCGAACTTTATGCTTGTGCTGGCTCTCTATTCGGATGCGCATCGATATGGACCATGACAATGATCGCCTTCGACCGCTACAACGTCATCGTGAAAGGTATCGCCGCCAAGCCAATGACCAACAACGGAGCTCTTCTGCGCATACTCGGGATCTGGGCCTTCTCTCTTGCATGGACGCTCGCGCCCTTCTTCGGCTGGAACCGGTAAGATTTAACTTCAACCGTGTGATCCATAAAATTAATAAATTTAATATGATACAGTAAAAATAGGGCATTTTAAAAATATTTGTCTTTTGTAGAGATTTTATAATACCTCTTTCTATACTAGATAATAATAATCTCATGATCTAAATTCATTTACTTTTTCTGTCTCTTAGCTATGTGCCTGAAGGCAACATGACTGCGTGTGGCACTGACTACTTGTCCAAGGATTGGTTCAGCCGAAGCTACATCTTGATCTACTCCGTCTTCGTGTACTTCATGCCCCTTCTGCTTATCATCTACTCGTACTTCTTCATTGTCCAGGTAAACCTTTAATACCTCTGCAATAAAGTATAGCACAGTTACAAATTTTACTTTGCTATTGGTTCCCAACTGTCATGGATCATCTTGGTAAAGGCCGCTTCTCTAATTTTATAGCTCTCAATCACAGTCTTAGGAACACTTATTGAATATAATATTATTTTTTTTCAGGCCGTAGCTGCTCACGAGAAGGCGATGAGGGAACAAGCTAAGAAAATGAACGTCGCGTCTCTACGATCATCCGAAGCTGCCAACACTAGCGCTGAGTGCAAATTGGCTAAGGTCAATTATTCTACAACTACTGACATATTTAATAACTTCCTAGCTAATAAAATAATTGGGAATGTATTATTTCAGGTTGCTTTAATGACCATTTCTCTGTGGTTCATGGCGTGGACTCCTTACCTTGTGATCAACTACACGGGAGTGTTCGAGAGCGCGCCTATCAGCCCACTCGCTACCATCTGGGGTTCACTGTTCGCTAAGGCTAACGCCGTCTACAATCCTATTGTATATGGCATCAGGTTAGTGATCGATGACTTTATAATACAGAAGATACAGATACAGCAAGAATACAAAACACCATGATGAATTACTCAGTTTGTTTTTCTTCATAAATAAGTAGACAGACTATCTAAAGGAGTGCATTGTTTCCAGCCACCCGAAGTACCGCGCTGCTCTGTACCAGAGGTTCCCCTCGCTGTCGTGCCAGGCCTCGCCCGACGAGAGCGGCTCCGTGGCCTCGGGAGCCACCGCCGTCTCCGAGGAGAAGCCCGCCGCGTGAACACCGCGCTCCACGACATAACCTCGACGACTCGGCCACGCTATTCTATGGACACGATTTTGCCGAAGCGATGTTATTTATTATTTTTATACGCAAACATTTACATTTGTACAAAGCTATAAACTCGAGCACAGAGCGTGTGCTGGTTGCAAAATATTCAGGTTGTCTACCTTACAAAACGACTGCTGCGTATTTTGAGTTCACGTTTTGTGTATCGAGTTGAATGTTGCACACTTTTCTTATACCTTACATTTGCTTTAAACATCGGTCGACGACATATTAAAAATACAAAAAAAAATAAAGAATGAACTGTATGTCGCCAGGCCGCCCCCTTATCCATGAGACTGCTCCTCTTAGATATAGGCATTGCGATAGATATCTTTACGATGAAACAGGCTCTGTAACTTGGATCAATAAAGTTAAGTAAGCAATGTGGTTAAATATCACGAACAATTTGTTTTACTTTCGACCTGGACATTTACACCCTTTCCCCTACCTAATAAAACTTTTGGTACGGATTTTAATATTTATAAATTTCAACAGTCACAATGAGATAAAACTTACAAATTAATGAGTATAAATTTGTAGATAGTTATTTTTTCATTTGACTGAATTAAATTAAAAAAGAAATATCAAAAAGAAACTTGGAACCTACACTATTAATGACTAGATAGGGTGAGATTTTTAAAAATAACTAATTAGAATAAGCAAATTGAAATTAAGTTTTTTTTAATTACATCCATTACCTTTAACCAGCAATGTTTGATCTAAACAAACAATATTCATAGATATAGGATGAAGGTTTGTTAAAAGCATAAGAACTTAGAGTACCTAGTATCTACTTAAATACTTTATGGAATGCATTTTTTACTCTAGACGTCGATGGTGTTTGTCACTGCGTTGCTAGGCAACGGATAAAAACAAACACTGGCGTCACCACCACATTTTTGTTGTCAGTCAAGGAGTTTCAAGGGATAATGTATAAATTAAATTAGGCATAATTCAATGTGTGTCTACAAATTAAGATAATGGCGTGTAAAACGTCCTATGAACTTCATCATCATTTTCCTAAACTTGCTGAAGAATCTGGTTTTACATTTAACACACATCGGCCCCGAATTCATATAGACTGGAATAAAATCAGTAAGTATTAAAGTTAAAAGTTACTCCTTTTATATTAATTAAAAATACTCTGTAATCTTCTATATTCACTGGCATGTTATTTTGTACTTTTTGCAATTTTGCTTGCTATCAAAACTGTTAAAGACATGTTTTAGATAAGAACTTGTTGACTGACCTACTTTCGAACCACGTAGTACCTATTACCTAAAGAGGAAAGGGAAATTAGCTCACCAACTATTTTTGTTTCTTTAAATTGTCAAACATTGCCTAAATTAGATTAAATAAATATTTGTTGTTGCAGGACTGATAGACTTAGATAGTTTAATAAAAGAGAGAAAATTTGTTATTATTGAACAACATCTCAATGACGTAAGTTCATGTTCTCTTATATATTATTTATTTTATAATAATATCCATTGCATCTAGTGTTAGATTAAAATGGCCACATACCATTTTACTGTCAAACTGATTCAGGTAGAGCTGAAGTTACTCTCCGGCCCCGCCCGCATGTACCTATCTATATCGATTAACGTAGTAAAAGTTTCATCAAAATCAGTTTAGCGCTTTGATCACAAAGATGAATATAACAAGCTACACATATTGTCGGGCAAAGCAGCGAATGAGAGCTATCTAACAATAACTTGATTTATCAATTTGACTTATCTTTTACTACTTTTCCTTATTGTTAATAAATATTTTTATGAAATAAAAACAGATATTAGATTGCGTGTTAGAATCTGAATTCGATGTACGAATTCTCGATGATGGTGTTATGAAATTATTCCGGCTGGCACAATTGGCTGTTGAATATCAACAATTCTGCCGGCACTACCTCGACCGAAGCGTTTACGTATTGAGGGAAGAAATAACTTCATTAGCACAGGTATTTAAAGATACAAAATTATTGTTTTACTAAATAGAATATCAAGAACTTGTGATATTCATTAAATACTATTATTTTTCACAGGAATTAGATACTTGTAAACGAGATTTAAAGGAAAAAGACGAAGAAATTCGAAGACTTAAAAAGAAATCGAGGCATATCTACAAAGCCCCATTGCCGTATGGCAATGACAATATAGCTACAATGATTTTAAAAACTTTATCCCAAAAAGGAGACATGTTTCCGTCGACGTCAAACGACGCCCTACAGTACAATAAATGCAGTTACTGTGACAAGGTTTTTCTTAATCAGCTATACTTGAAAAGTCATATATCTAGACGCCATGGAAATGTAATCGAAACACCACAGAAAGATAAACAAGAAATCAATACAAATGACCAAAGTTCTAAATTAAGCGAAGAAATTAATGAACTTAAAATGAAACTGCAAGAAATGGAAACAATTATTGCGAACGCAAATAATCAGACAAAAGCCACTACTAACACTGAAGAAAAAAAACCTAATGCTACTACGACTACTACTAATATTGTAGAAACAAAGGTTAAAGAAAAAGTTATGAAAGATGCTGAAGTTTCAACCAATAATGAAGATTATTTACTAAATAAAATCGAAGAATGGAAAAAAGAAGAGCATGAAAATTATAATAAGGAGATGAATAAGTTACGAGACCAAATAATGCAGACTATCAACACTTTCAAAGAAAAAGACAATGATAAGCCTGTTACTAATGAACCAAATGTTATATTGCAATTACACGAAACCATAAAACAACAAGGAATAGAAATTTCAGCGTTGAAAAAGGAACTAATCGATTCGGTTCGTATGACAATGTTATAAATTATTGATGCTTTGTTTTTAGAGCATTTTCGTTTTCTATTTTTTTTTCACCGATGTCTTTCTATTTTCAGAGGTTAAAAACAGAAAAAGATATTGTTGCCAGGAGTAAAGAAGCCGAGACTCAAATACAAATCTGGGCGAGTCGAGCAGAAGCTCAATCTAAGCAATATGAGTTATTGTTGCAAAAATTGAACGACGTCGCGAGGGATGGAAAAGAATCTCGCGCCCTTGCAGAAGCAGAGAGGGAACGAGCCACTCAGCTACAAATACTGTTACAACAGAGCTTAAATTCGAAATCGAATGGCAATATTGACAGATTCGATAGCACTGATGACGCATTGGTAAGTATCTAGATCAATCCAGGTTGAAATTTTTGTCTGCACGTTATTAGACTTCAAATGTATCATATGAAATATTTCAGACTCCTAACAAAAAAACCAACTCTACGAGTATCAGAAAAAAGATTCCAAAAAAAAAGTCACAACTAAATAAAACAGATCAAGATGCTGACCGTAAGACGCTCGAAAACCTTCATCGAAAGGCACAAGAATTACTAAATATTGCCTCGATAACCTCTAGCTCTTCGGATATTTCGAGTGTAGAAAATGAGAAGCAAACTGTAACTATAGAGGAAGTCAATGTTAAACGACCAAATAGAGATAAAATAGACATGTCAAATAAAACCAAAACTGTTGAAGAAAATAATCAACATATTATTCAAAATAATCGTGAACCACAAAAGGTTTTAAAAACTAAGGAAGTTAAATTGAAAAAAGAAAAACCTAAAACAAATCACATCAAAATATCAAAAGAAGGCAATGGTTTAGCTTTGCCTCCAGGAAGGTACACTTTAAACTTATATACAGCTGAAAATTTAAAAAGAAAAAAATGTTTACATGTGATTATAAAGAAGTTTGATTTAGGCCGTTTGTTACTACACTCTAATGTTTATCTTATCATATTTTTACAGTCCCATGAAAGTTGTAAGAGCAAAGATCACTGAAGAAGTTAACAGTCGTTTAGTGTCGGCCGGAGTAGACCCTCTCAAAGCAAGGCTGCCACGAAGTGTCTTCCAAAAGCAACGAATGCAAATTCATCAACTACAGGAACTCAAAGCTAAGGTTGTCTTGATGTCATAACATACTTCCCGTTGTTGCTTATACAACGTTGATAAAAGCGAGAGGCATTAAATTAAACCACATATTCTGTATATCATTATAAGGCTACACAACAAAAATCAAATCAATGTAAGCAATAGTTTAGTCACAGGATATTTTTTTTTTAGTTTGAACATGCTGTATCTTCCTGATTAGGTGACTAAGTTTTATAGGCATAGTTATCTAGTTGGCTCCGGTTGGGTCCGAAACTAGTCGGGCTATCCCGATAAATACGCGTGAGTAAACAGTTATAACGTTTTAAGTATGAATCATCCTCAAGAAAGTTATTATAAAAATATTGCTTACATTGATTTGATTTTTGTTGTGTAGCCTTATAATGATATACAGAATATGTGGTTTCATTTAATGCCTCTCGCTTTTATCAACGTTGTATAATCATCTAGTGTGTCTAAAATGTATATGGCATTGATTTTTTTTTATTTTAGAAAAACCCAGTGCATGAAAAGGTTCGCCGTACAATATTGTTACACTTGGATACAAGTACAACAAATATAAGAAAAGAAGTTCCCCAAATTCAAGATTACGTTTCTCCAACAAAAGTATCAAAACCTTTTAAGAATTTGACAACAGTTATATCTAATGTTAAGACAAAAGCCTTATCTCTTGTAAAGATGAACGACAATAACGTAAAAGAGAAGCGTAAATCACCCAGTTCAGCGGTCTCTAAGCGTGCCTTATCTTTATTGAAGACTCCGCCAGGTTCTGCCTCTAACAGCCCAGTAGCAGTAAAGCGTAGCCCATTTAAGGCGTTCACCACTACACAAAATGAACCACCCAATGTGCATTCCACAAGTGCGCCATCAAAAGCTACAATCGAGTCGAAAGACACAATGAGTAAACAGAAGCATCCGATACCTAATTCGCCGAAATCCCACATTACGGAAACTGTAATGAGCTACTCCGAAGATGACTCAGACGAAAGTGAGAAAAAATATTACAAAACAAATAATACACCGCAGATGTCTAAATCTATCGAGAGTTTAATAAAATCTCCTGCGCGAAGGCCAGCGTCAGCTACTGCTGACTACAATCACACCATAAAAAAATACTCGATTAACGATGATAATTTGCTCCGTACACAGTCGGCAGCTAGCTTAATTGAGCGTTCTCAGACATTGACAGAGCCAGTAAAAAAATTACAGTCTAAAAACAATGACGACAGTTCTGACGGTGCCGAATCACAATCAGATATACCGGTGAAAAAAGATTTTTTAGTCGATAACACTCAAAATGTAACCAAGCAAACAAAAAGTGTTTTAAAAAATGCATCCTCAATTTCGTCTTTAAACAAAAAGAAAGTTTTATTTGATATGGATGCAATTCAAATGAAATCAGTAAGTGCTTCCCCTTCGCAAAGTATCACAGAGAAAAGCGATGGTAATGAAAAATATGAATTAGGTTTAGTGAACCTAGATGGAGAAGAGTGGGATATTTCCAGGTAGGTGTATTATAATTACTGGCCAAGGTGTTATATATTTCCCTTGCATTTTATTCTTGTTTTTTAATTTAACACTTGCTTTCAACTACATTCCAGCATAGAAAATGAACCCCTGAAGATCGACACGAAGATTCAAAATGTAACTCGTACTAGCCCAAAAATTGCCGAGTTAAAAGAAAAAATCGAATCTCAGTTAGCGCGAAGAAATGAGACTCCAACAGTTCCACTGGTAGGTCGAGTGGACGTACTGGCCGGCGCTGGCTCGCTGACGAAAGCTGCGAGCTTAGCTGGCAGCAATACTAGCCTCGGGAGTTCGATTCTTGACGATTCCGAAAGTGTGCCAATTGTAAATCACAAAACTTTTGTTAAATCCAAAAAAGTTGTAAAGGAGGATAGTGATATCGATATTTCTGAGTTCAGCATAGAAGGTATCGTAAATAAGAATGAATCTTTTTAATTTAATAAGCTAAGCATTTAGATAAATATAAGAATAGTTATGAAGTAGTTGTTGCGTACGATTTTACTACATTTCTGTTTTAAATAAGTATTACTAAACTATAAGTACAATAAATATTAATAATTTATCGTGGTTTTATTGAATTGAACGTTTTAGTAGGCATTCTTTTTATATAAGAAAGACTACTCCCGCACTAAGAAATTTAATTCTTGTATTCTTGGGTGGTTTCAAAGACATTCAATTCAAGACAGTCACCTTGACTCAGAACTAAAACAGGCTCTAGAACAAGCATTTGTGGAATGCACAAATTCTTGTCCTACGCGGGGATCGAACCCGCGCCTGTTATTAGCGCGAGGAATCTACGAGTAGGTTGTCATATTTTTATTGCTCACAAAGTTTTTAATAACGTGAAGGAACATGGCCCGGAGGTTATTAGGGTACAAAATAGCATAAAAGCAAATAGAAATGAAATACTCAAAGCAAAAAAGACACATGCGCGTTTCACCAACTTCGAGTAGGAGTTCGATAATCGTATAAGGAGACGGCGACCCAACCACAGACCTAGTTTGAATCTGCCAGTTATAAACTTCTCAGCAATAATTATACATGTAAGTATTACATTGCTTTTGTTAGGTTTGTAATGGTACTGCCAGCTGTTTATCATCTTTAAAAATGAAAAGACGTATACTTCATTTGTTTAGGTAATTAACTAAATGTAAACAATCTTGGCGGTACTTTTTATGGAAAAAAATATTTTTTAATATGGATATTACAACTTACAAATCAAATATCTATAGTTTTAGAAAATCTGAATGTGTTTCAAATTATAAAATGTAGTTATTTTACATTTTTTAAGATCACATTTATGTGGGTGAACTTAGCAGATCAATGTCCAGCAGATCAAAAAAAAAGAGAGTTCTATGCAGCTGAGTTCTATAGGTCCTGATAGTTTTTAAAAATATTTCTGCTGTTTTCACCCCATAAAATTAAATTGATGAAATGCTCTGCTAACTTCTCGTAGCAGATCAATTTGCAGCAGATCAAAAAAAAAGTGTGTTCCTTTCGCATGCAGGTAAGTTCTATAGTTCCTGATAGTTTTCAAAAATAGTTCTGACGTTTTTGTCCCAAAAAAAGACAATTTACAAAATGGTCTGCTAACTTCCCGTAGCAGATCGAAAACTCTAAAATATCATTTTCATTGCCTTATAATATATTCCCACAGCCTAGAACTCTTTTGTTTTAGACAGAACTATAGCAGAACTGCAATGCACAATTCGATTCGAGTCCAGAACTCACGTCTCAGTGCTAGCAGAGCATGTAAGAATGTTTCAAAACTCAAAAAATATCATTTTTATCACTTGTAAAATTGCTCACAGGCTAGAACTCTTTTGCAATCCGCCCACATCTGCAACAGTGGGCGGAGAGGCGGTACGGAAAACTGACGTACCGCCTCACGCAGGTGTTGACCGGCCACGGGGCCTTCGGGCACTACCTGTGCCGGGTGGCCCGCAGAGAGGCCGCCACAGCATGTCACCAGTGCGGTGATCCTGACGACACCGCTCTGCACACGCTGGCCCTGTGTCCGGCCTTCGATGGGCCTCGCGCCGTCCTCGTGTCTGCGCTGGACGGAGTAGACGTCTTCGCGCTGCCGGCTGTTGTCGCAACCGCGCTCAGCAGCCGCGCAGCGTGGGACGCACTCGCATCCTTCTGCGAGACCGTTATGTCGCAGAAGGAGGCCGCAAAGTGCGTCCGGGAAAACGATCCGGACGCGCACCAAATACGCCGTCGTCAGGTGGGGCGGTGAAGGGCCGCTCATGAGCGCGCCCTCCCGCCCTAACCAGGGTCCGGGCTGTGGCACGGGGGTGCCACCGTCTGAAGTAGAGGACCCACGACGGGGGGCCACATTCGATGCTATGGGTGTGGTCCCAGTATCAGGCGAGGAGGCCGACGCCCTTTACACATCGGCCTCCATCAACAAATGCGATATTGCAACCCGCCGGCTCTCAACTGGCCGGCGGACGCCCGCGGTCGGTGCATGAAGTAATACTATGCACTGCCATGCACCGACACAAAAACGCGGATGACGTAGCACAGCGGTTCAGGTTTAGTCAGTAAGAGTCTGACACTACCCGCGGCTCCCCCCGAGGTCGCGGTTGTCCATGAGAATTCCCCCGCTTTACCAAACAAAAAAAAAAAAAAGGTTAGGTTTTTAGTTAGGTTAGGTTAGGTTTGGTTTTTAGTTAGGTTAGGTTTGGTTTTTAGTAAGGTTAGGTTAGGTTTGGTTTTTAGTAAGGTTAGGTTAGGTTTGGTTTTTAGTTAGGTTACGTTATGTTTGGTTTTTAGTTAGGTTAGGTTAGGTTTTTAGTTAGGTTAGGTCCCAGTATCAGGCGAGGAGGCCGACGCCCTTTACACGTCGGCCTCCATCAACAAATGCGATATTGCAACCCGCCGGCTCTCAACTGGCCGGCGGACGCCCGCGGTCGGTGCATGAAGTAATACTATGCACTGCCATGCACCGACACAAAAACGCGGATGACGTAGCACAGCGGTTCAGGTTTAGTCAGTAAGAGTCTGACACTACCTGCGGCTCCCCCCGGGGTCGCGGGTGTCCATGAGAATTCCCCGCTTTACCAAAAAAAAAAAAGAGGTTATACCTTGTAAAATATAGCTTGATACCTGTGACATTACCGAACGTTTTATGAAGACAGCTACAACCCAAATTTTATTTTTAAAAGTTCAAATTTTTTAATATAAAAACGACGTTTGTGTATAAAAATAAAACGCATTTTTAAAAACAATCATGTAATTATAAAGATACCAGTAAAAATATAAGTAATGTAAATAATATTTAATATTTCTTAAATAATTTTTGGTTCTTAGCTTACTTTATAAATGCACTTTGAAGAGCTCTAGAGACGTGCAAGTGACTGACAGATGATTATCGATAAAATAATACTATGAAAATTTCACTAGTATAAAATGTAGTTAATTATTTTGGCGATAATGGTTTCGCGTGCTGGAAATAAGCGGGCGCCATCGTTTTTGAGTCAGTACGAGTGCTGACGCGATGCAGACGCCTTGTTTGACGCAGATATTTGTGTTACTATGGTGTTATTGGTGTTACTTTGTTTCGTGTTACCTTTTTTTTGTTTGCCAAAATGCCGAAAAGACAAAAAAATACTGTTTTGAATAGTGAGTGTCGCGAATTTGTGATCCGTTTGCGCGATTATTTTGAATTATTTTTTATTATTTCATTTAAATCAACTACAAATACATTTATTTTTAATTTACATCTTTACAACGACAATGACTACAATGTCACTTTTAATAAGACTCATGACGTCACAGACATCGATAAGCTACGAAACACGCCTCCATCCCTAGTAATGTCATTCCGACAAACGTCACAGGTATCAAGCTATATTTTACAAGGTATAGGTTTTTAGTTAGGTTAGGTTAGGTTTGGTTATTAGTTAGGTTAGGTTAGGTTTGGTTTTTAGTTAGTTTAGGTTAGGTTCGGTTTTTAGTTAGGTTAGGTTAGGTTCGGTTTTTAGTTAGGTAAGTTTTGGTTTTTATTTAGGTTAGGTTAGGTTAGGTTTGGTTATTAGTTAGGTTAGGTTAGGTTTGGTTTTTAGTTAGGTTAGGTAAGGTTTGGTAAGGTTTGGTTTTTAGTTAGGTTAGGTTTGGTTTTTAGTTAGGTTACGTTATGTTTGGTTTTTAGTTAGGTTAGGTTAGGTTTTTAGTTAGGTTAGGTCCCAGTATCAGGCGAGGAGGCCGACGCCCTTTACACGTCGGCCTCCATCAACAAATGCGATATTGCAACCCGCCGGCTCTCAACTGGCCGGCGGACGCCCGCGGTCGGTGCATGAAGTAATACTATGCACTGCCATGCACCGACACAAAAACGCGGATGACGTAGCACAGCGGTTCAGGTTTAGTCAGTAAGAGTCTGACACTACCTGCGGCTCCCCCCGGGGTCGCGGGTGTCCATGAGAATTCCCCGCTTTACCAAAAAAAAAAAAAGAGGTTAGGTTTTTAGTTAGGTTAGGTTAGGTTTGGTTATTAGTTAGGTTAGGTTAGGTTTGGTTTTTAGTTAGTTTAGGTTAGGTTCGGTTTTTAGTTAGGTTAGGTTAGGTTCGGTTTTTAGTTAGGTAAGTTTTGGTTTTTATTTAGGTTAGGTTAGGTTTGGTTATTAGTTAGGTTAGGTTAGGTTTGGTTTTTAGTTAGGTTAGGTAAGGTTTGGTTTTTAGTTAGGTTAGGTTTGGTTTTTAGTTAGGTTAGGATTGGTTTGCTTTTTAGTTAGGTTAGGTTAGGTTTGGTTTTTAGTAAGGTTAGGTTAGGTTTGGTTTTTAGGTTTACCTAGGGATAGCCGGGATAGCTGGGATAGAGTTCCCTAGGGATAGCCGGGATAGCTGGGATAGAGTTCCCTAGGGATAGCCGGGATAGCTGGGATGGAGTTCCCTGGGGATAGCCGGGATAGAGTTCCCTAGGGATAGCCGGGATAGTGTTCCCGGGGGATAGCCGGGATAGAGTTCCTGAGGGATAGCTAGGATAGAGTTCCCGTGGGATAGCCGGGATAGAGTTCCCTAGGGAAAGCCGATATAGAGTTCCCAAGGGATAGCCGGGATAGAGTTCCCTAGGGAAAGCCGGTATAGAGTTCCCAAGGGATAGCTGGGATAGAGTTCCTGAGGGATAGCTAGGATAGAGTTCCCGTGGGATAGCCGGGATAGAGTTCCCTAGGGATAGCCGGTATAGAGTTCCCAAGGGATAGCCGGGATAGAGTTCCCGAGGGATAGCCGGGATAGAGTTCCCTAGGGATAGCCGGGATAGAGTTTCCGGGGGATAGAGTTCCCTAGGGATAGCCGGGATAGAGTTCCCGTGGGATAGCCGGGACAGAGTTCCCGTGGGATAGCTGGGATAGAGTTCCCTAGGGATAACCGGGATAGAGTTCCCTAGGGATAGCCGGGATAGACTTCCCGAGGGATAGCCGGGATAGAGTTCCCGAGGGATAGCTGGGATAGAGTTCCCGAGGGATAGCTGAGATAGAGTTCCCTAGGGATAACCGGGATAGAGTTCCCTAGGGATAGCCGGGATAGAGTTCCCTAGGGATAGCCGGGATAGAGTTCCCGTGGGATAGCCGGGATAGAGTTCCCTAGGGATAGCTGGGATAGAGTTCCCGTGGGATAGCCGGGATAGAGTTCCCTTGGGATAGCCGGGATAGAGTTCCCTAGGGATAGCCGGGATAGAGTTCCCGAGGGATAGCCGGAATAGAGTTCCCGAGGGATAGCCGGGATAGAGTTCCCTAGGGATAGCTGGGATAGAGTTCCCGAGGGATAGAGTTCCCGAGGGATAGCCGGGATAAAGTTCCCGAGGGATAGCCGGGATAGAGTTCCCGAGGGATAACTGGGAAAGAGTTCCCTAAGGATAGAGTTAACCTAACCTAAGTAAAAGCCTAACCTAACTAAAAACCAAACCTAACTAAAAACCAAACCTAACCTAACCTAACTAAAAACCTAACCTAACTAAAAACCAAACCTAACCTAACCTAACTAAAAACCAAACCTAACCTAACCTATTTAAAAACCTAACCTAACCTTACTAAAAACCAAACCTAACCTAACTAAAAACCAAACCTAACCTAACCTAACTAAAAACCTAACCTAACCTAAACTTACTAAAAACCAAACCTAACCTAACCTAACTAAAAACCAAACCTAACCTAACCTAACTAAAAACCTAACCTAACCTAACCTTACTAAAAGCCAAACCTAACCTAACCTAACTAAAATCCAAACCTAACCTAATCTAACTAAAAACCAAACCTAACCTAACCTAACTGAAAACCAAACCTAACCTAACTAAAAACCAAATCTAACCTAACCTAACTAAAAACCTAACCTAACCTAACCTTACTAAAAACCAAACCTAACTTAACCTAACTAAAAACCAAACCTAACCTAAACTTACTAAAAACCAAACCTAACCTAACTAAAAACCAAACCTAACCTAACCTAACTAAAAACCAAACCTAACCTAACCTAACTAAAACCCTAACCTAACCTAACTAAAAACCAAATCTAACCTAACTAAAAACCAAATCTAACCTAACCTTACTAAAAACCAAACCTAATCTAACCTAACTAAAAACCAAACCTAACCTAACTAAAAACCAAACCTAACCTAACTAAAAATTGCTTTTTAGGTTTGCACCTTTTTTTTTTTTTTTTTTGGTCAAGCGGGGGAATCCTCATGGACACCCGCGACCCCGGGGGGAGCCGCGGGTAGTGTCAGACTCTTACTGACTAAACCTGAACCGCTGTGCTACGTCATCCGCGTTTTGGTGTCGGTGCATGGCAGTGCATAGCATTACTTCATGCAACGACCGCGGGCTTCCACTGGCCTCGTTTTTCGGCCAGCGGGTTGCTCTTTCGCAAAATATGTTGGAGGCCGACATGTAAAGGGCGTCGGCCTCCTCGCCTGATACTGGGACCACACCCATAGCATCGAATGTGGCCCCCCGTCGTGGGTCCTCTACTACGGACGGTGGCACCCCCGTGCCACCGCCCGGACCCTGGTTAGGGCGGGAGGGCGCGCTCATGAGCGGCCCTTCGCCGCCCCACCCGACGACGGCGTATTTGGGGCGCGTCCGGATCGTTTTCCCGGACGCACTCTGCGGTCTCCTTCTGCGACATAACGGTCTCGCAGAAGGAGGCCAGTGCGTCCCACGCTGCGCGGCTGCTGAGCGCGGCTGCGACAACAGCCGGCAGCGCGGAGACGTCTACTCCGCCCAGCGCAGACACGAGGACGGCGCGAGGCCCATCGAAGGCCGGACACAGGGCCAGCGTGTGCAGTGCGGTGTCGTCAGGATCACCGCACTGGTGACACGCTGTGGTGGCCTCTCTGCGGGCCACCCGGCACAAGTAGTGCCCGGAAGCCCCGTGGCCGGTCAACACCTGCATGAGGCGGTACGTCAGTTTTCCGTACCGCCTCTCCGCCCACTGTTGCAGCTGTGGGCGGATCGCAAAAGAGTTCTAGCCTGTGAGCAATTTTACAAGTGATAAAAATGATATTTTTTTGAGTTTTGAAACATTCTTACATGCTCTGCTGGCACTGGGACGTGAGTTCTGGACTCGAATCGAATCGTGCATTGCAGTTCTGCTATAGTTCTGTCTAAAACAAAAGAGTTCTAGCCTGTGAGCAGTTTTACATGTGATAAAAATGATATTTTTTGAGTTTTTAAACATTCCCACATGCTCTGCTGGCACCAGGACGTGAGTTCTGGACTCGAATCGAATTGTGCATTGCAGTTCTGCTATAGTTCTGTCTTAAACGAAAGAGTTCTAGCCTGTTAGCAGTTTTACAAATGATAAAAATGATATTTTTCGAGTTTTCAAGTTTTCGCACATGCTCTGCTGACACTAGGACGTGAGTTCTGGACTCGAATCGAATTGTGCATTGCAGTTCTGCTATAGTTCTGTCTAAAACAAAAGAGTTCTAGCCTGTGAGCAGTTTTACAAGTGATAAAAATGATATTTTTTGAGTTTTTAAACATTACCACATGCTCTGCTGGCACCAGGACGTGAGTTCTGGACTCGAATCGAATTGTGCATTGCAGTTCTGCTATAGTTCTGTCTAAAACAAAAGAGTTCTAGCCTGTGAGCAGTTTTACAAGTGATAAAAATGATATTTTTTGAGTTTTTAAACATTCCCACATGCTCTGCTGGCACCAGGACGTGAGTTCTGAACTCGAATCGAATTGTGCATTGCAGTTCTGCTGTAGTTCTGTCTTAAACGAAAGAGTTCTAGCCTGTTAGCAGTTTTACAAATGATAAAAATGATATTTTTCCAATTTTTTAAGTTTTCGCACATGCTCTGCTGGCACTAGGACGTGAGTTCTGGACTGGAATCGAATTGTGCATTGCAGTTCTGCTATAGTTCTGTCTAAAACAAAAGAGTTCTAGCCTGTGAGCAGTTTTACAAGTGATAAAAATGATATTTTTTGAGTTTTTAAACATTCCCACATGCTCTGCTGGCACCAGGACGTGAGTTCTGGACTCGAATCGAATTGTGCATTGCAGTTCTGCTATAGTTCTGTCTTAAACGAAAGAGTTCTAGCCTGTTAGCAGTTTTACAAATGATAAAAATAATATTTTTCGAGTTTTCAAGTTTTCGCACATGCTCTGCTGGCACCAGGACGTGAGTTCTGGACTCGAATCGTATTGTGCATTGCAGTTCTGCTATAGTTCTGTCTAAACCTAAAGAGTTCTAGGCTGTGGGAATATATTATAAGGCAATGAAAATGATATTTTCGAGTTTTTAATCTGCTACGGGAAATTAGCAGACCATTTTTTAAATTGTCTTTTTTTAGGACAAAAACGTCAGAACTATTTTTGAAAACTATCAAGAACTTTAGAACTCAGCTGCATGCGAATAGAACTCTCTCTTTTTTTTGATCTACTGGACATTGATCTGCTAAGTTCACCCACATATCACATTTTGTATAAAAGAGATACCAAAATTGTTTACATTGAGTTAATTACCTAAACAAATGGAGTATAAGTAGCAAGAGGCACAGGCAAAGTATAAGGGCGTGGACACATGTCTGCGGTGCGGCACCGGCCACCGTGTAACGGCACGGCGCCGCTAGTGGGAGGCGGCACGGCGTCGTGCCGCGACACGGCGCCGCGGGCGACGTATAGTTAATCCTAGCATTTCTGAACACGTATTGCTTTTGTATACGAGGTGCAATTTTGGTTAGCAGTTCTTCAAAACTTGATATAGAAATTCTAAGAGTCGGTCGTGTTACGTGTTCAGAAAACCTGTGGAGCCTAAGGAAATGCTAGGATTAACTATACGTCGCCCGCGGCGCCGTGTCGCGGCACGACGCCGTGCCGCCTCCCACTAGCGGCGCCGTGCCGTTACACGGTGGCCGGTGCCGCACCGCAGACATGTGTCCACGCCCTAAATAAATACTGTAGTTTGTATGTTTTCTAAAAAATATAAGAGTATACAGCTGAGTAGAGATAGATAGAGTGACTAACAGCGGAAGAGCTACCCAACTACAGCATTTTAATAACACGCTCGTAACTATAGGATGCTGACCGGAGGCTCCGATCCGAAAGTGTAGGCATAACCCACGTTGCACCCGTTTATATGAAGACGTCATACTGTAAATATTACTATACTTTGACAATCACAAACACCATGAGCAGTTTTCTGAAAAAGGTTCGATTCTCCTTTTTGGTGCAGTTGAGTTGCAGACATCTATTTGAGAGGCCTCCCTAAAATGTGCTTGGGCATCTGATCGCATTTGTGTGAAAATGAAACGACTGTATGTAGATTTATAAGTTTTATTTTGAAAAATATGTCTACGTCTCCTTCTTGGTGTCTGTCTTTCCACCACGGATTCTTCCGGTTCTGCGGGCGGCGATAAGACCGACCTTGCGACCAGCGGATGTTCCTCTCTTGACAGTCGAAGCCTTACCTATTTTGGACAGAAAGAACGAAATAATAAAAAAGGCTCTTAAATTAAGGAATTGATAACAGTAAAATATCATAAATAAAAAATTGTACTTACCAATATGTTGATGGTTACCACCACCGTGAGGATGCTCAACGGGGTTCATGGCAACACCACGGACATATGGCCAGCAGTTACGCTTAACCTTGTACTTGTGGTAGGCACGACCGGCCTTCAGGATGGGTTTGTCAATACGACCACCACCGGCAACAATACCTGCAAAGTGTTTAAGATTCAGTATACAAAGTTTATAATTAAAAGTTGTTTTTTGGTTTTAAGATTATATCCTCAGAAAGAGCCTCTGTGTAATCATAAATTTTCAGAGTAGGTAAGTAGAAAGTCATCATGTACAAAAATGTGGTGTTTTCTGTAAATTATCAGTTTTTAAAAATTACTTACCAACCATGCCTCTGTTGCTGGATGGCAGAACTTTCTTAGCTCCAGAAGGCAGCTTAACTCTGGTCCTCTTGGCATCAGGGTTGTGGCCAATGACAGTGGCGAAGTTTCCAGAAGCACGAGCTAGCCGGCCTCGGTCACCCATTTTCTCCTCAAGGTTGCACACAATGGTACCCTCAGGCATAGCACCAACGGGCATGACATTGCCTAGGAACAGAAATCAACAAAATCTGATGAAATCTTTGACATCACAAAAAGTACCGGGTTATACACCCTATTTCCAATGGTAATCCTATCAGCATTAAATCAATATTTATTATTTTCAATTGCACAAAATGTACTCACTATAAGCAATTACCATCTACAGGCATACAGTTTTGAAAATTATTGATAAAAATGCAGTTATGAAATATTTTCATTCAAAACTAATTGGTGGTTAATCAAACAATATGAATGGATTTCAATAATTTTGTTACTCAGTAACTCACCAACTTCAAGGGTAGCCTTCTTGCCGCAGTAGACGAACTGTCCAGTGTACAGACCCTCTGGGGCAATAAACAGCTCCTTACGTGTCTTGAACTTGTAAGGGTCACGGAAGTGGACTACCGCGAGAGGTGCACCACGACCGGGGTCATGGATGATGTCCTGGAGAATAAACAACATGTGTTACAAGTTATGAAACAAATTGCAACACGTGATTAAACGACCACTTCATAGTAATTACATTATTCACCCTCTAACCTGCAGGCAGAAGCCCGAGTATCAATAACAACAGATTGGTACAATTCTAACCAATAAATATCTTAGTCAAATTCTACAAGGAAAATCTACAGTAAAACCAGAAGGTAGAAAAAGCATTTAGAGGGTGCGATTTCCGGTATCAGCACTATTATTTAGCTGATAACACAGGCCACCGCATGGCCATACACTCAACTACAATACATTTGTACACAGTAAACCAAACATACCATTTAATAAAAGTAACTCGTTATTACCTTCACGACTCCCTTAATGTAGCCATGACGTTCAGCATAGTCCAAGGAGCGAAGTTTCGGGGCTCCTTTCCTTTTCTTAGTGTGTGAAACGAACACTGATCCGGCACCTTTACGCTGAGCACGAATCACACGACCCATGATTACGTCCCGTCACTGAAATGAATTTAATTATCTTTAAAATGTAACTTGTTCCAAAACATATTAAGGATAACCGAAGTTATTTTATTATTTCCAAGAAAAAATCTGCAATATACATTGCGATATATTAGGATGAAAATAAGGAGCCTAAATTTTTACGTACATCTCTCTGACGGACACTTTTGAAAGAACATACAATGTTTGCCAGGTACTGAACTTTCAAAACATTTGTTTTTTTGCACTGGTAACATACAAATAACCATAGATCTATTAAACACTATTGGGTCTATACAAATAACTATTAACAATTTGGTATAAACTGAAGATTTAAAAAAAATATTATCCCTATAAACGCGAATGTTATTAAGTATTGATAGATGGATGAATGTTTGCTACTCTTTCTCGCTCAAAGGGCTGGATCAATTTTGATGAAATTTGGTATAGAGTTGGCAGATTCAGGATTAACACATAGGCTACTTTCAAACCGACTGCGTCATACAAAGATAATGTTTTTGCAAATATATCCGACATTCGTGCGGGCGAAATCTTGGGTAACATCTAGTAATCTTTATTATCTGAATTATAAAGAAAAGATCAGTTAAGAAACAACATTTTTTTGTTTGTTAACCATTCATAATCATAACTTCGTCTCATTATAATCTTTTAATATAATATGCATGAACTCATGGACTTGTAAGTCTTGAAATATTTAATTCTAGAAAAAGTTTTATAGATTTTTTTTATTTATATTTTTTGGTTCCTTGCAATAATTATCACGTTATTTATAAGTATGTAAGTTTAGTTTTAAATGTATATTTATTCGTTTACGACCCCAAGTCAGCTCGGTAATGCAACCAGTCTCCCGTCATTGACGGAGATAACGACATATCTTTACGCTTTGTAAATGTGTTATTTTAAAATAAGTTTAGTTTCAAATTTAGATATTTTTGTTGAGTATAGTTTCTGTTACACATTTGTTAAACATTGTACTACACTTATAAAATAAAGGAATTGATTTTATTTAACAGAAACAATACTAAAACAAGAAATATCTACATTTATAACTAAACTTATGTAACTAAAAATCTTATAAAATTAAATCTTTTTTTGATTGGCGAGTTTGTTCTAAATGTCAAGTTGACAACAGGTGAGCAACTGTCAAAACTTGTCATATTATGTCAATTGTCAATGCTCACTGTTTTACTTCCCAAAGTATTTTTGATTACATTTAAATAGTACGTTAAATCAACTTACGGTTTTATGCTATCGATTTACAAGTGCTTATTGTACAAAAGCCACCTGAATAGTCAAAAAAGTACATTTCAAACAAAATCTTGTTTATTTCTCGTTCGATAAAATATCTACAACTTTGCATAATATAATACAAACATTTAGGTCACGTTGTGCCTTTTGGTCACGTTGCAAGTGGCGTGGACGGATCTGACATTTCTATAATTCTCATAATTCAGTGGTTTTGTACGGCACTTCTGTGATTACCTCCTCCCTTATATCGACGTAACGCATATTCTAAATGTTCTAGAAGCAGTAGTATCCTTTGTAAATGCATTGATAGTCTTTATTTATAGATTAATAAGCATATTACAGTTATATACTTTCGTGAATTAAGATTTTTTTGTTGAATAATAAAGTGGGAGTAGGAAGCATTTTGTGCTGTAATTAATACAAAGCATTGATTAGTTAAGTATAGTGATTTCATTGTTGATTCATAGTTTGTTTCTGTAGTATAACTTGTGGATTGTGATCTGAAAAATATTTTATGGAAATTGATAGAGGTAAGTGAATTATTGATGTATTGTCTGAATTCCATCTACACAAATTTAATAGTTGTTCATATACACCTTGTTCAAGAATATATAAATAAATAGTAATAAAGAAACCAGTTAAACATTTTAATATGAGCATATTATATGCCTGGATATTTAACTATACTTTATAATTATCTAAATAAAATAATAAATAAGAAAAAGAAGGGTCAGTGGGTCAATTAAAACAGTGTCCTAAGTCTATCACTTTTTATTATTTGGGCTATTACTAAATTGTGGGATATACCAAGAAAATCATGATTTAATCAAAACATCCTCCAACATATACATCAACTAATATTCTTCAAAAGAATTTAAATTAAATAAGCTTTGTGAGCTGTAAATTTTAATCTATGAAGCTTTTTAAAAAAATGTGGGATATAACAAGATAATCATGTGAAATATTAAGGCCTGTTTCCCATATTTTGGATTTTTAATGTTGGACATCACACAGCCTTCAATTTATGTACATATGTACAATATATAGCTTTTAATCTGCTTATTTAAATAATGAAAGCAAACTGGAAGACTAATATAAGTTTATTAAGTTTAATTTGATTCATAACCCCATGGATTTTGTATATAAAACTTGTTGCTAGTCTTTAAAGATACCAAAATTCTGTTGGAGTAGATGGGTCTCATATTATTGTATTTTATATTACTTATTTCAAGAAGCCTTTCAATTAATGCATTTAAAACCTGTAATCTTTTAGCCAGTTATAATGTGCAACATCAGTTGTTTTAGCTTAGATATTGTGACATCAGAAAAATAATAAATTATTAAAAAAGAATGGCTTTGTATACACAATTAAAAGCTTATTCAGCTATTAAGATTTTAATCATCTTACAGTTATTATAAGAGCTCATTTTTTAAACAAAATACAATATACTTTTTGTTCTAAATGTGTATTGAAAACAAACTTTTCAGTTTATTTTCCTCATTCCTTTGTTTAATGTTGTGAATGACTCCACAGCCATAACAAAAAAGCAATAGATTTGAGAAATATTGTTTGAAAAGGGAGGTGTCCAACATTTTTGCCTATTAATTGTAATAATATGAATACTTGTTTTTATTTCATTCAAAACTCCTATTTATAATTACCTCATTATAGTTTTAGAGTATAGTTTTAGTGGTAGGAATTCTTCTAAATTGTATTCAATGAAATATGCAATAATGAAAAAGTTCCCATTGGAAATATGTATATTTGTTGCCAAGTTATGCAATGTTGTATAAATATACCTGTAACCGTATACCATACTGTAAATATTGGGACATCGCCCTTTGAAAGTTAAAAACAATCCTTTCATAAACTTTTCTTGAGGAAATTTCTTTTCAATTTCGAAAATTACGAAAGCGAGATCTTGTAGGATTTCTTACACAATCTTGATTTCGCAAACTTTGTAAATGTTTTCGCCGATTGCTTAAACTTGCCCTTTTCGCGTATCCTTCCATAACACTTTATGACTTTAGTATTATTTTGATTTATGGAATGAGTTTTGTAATGAACAAATTGTTAGTACAAAAGTAGTAAGTCGAATAATACTTCGATTTAATAATCCAGATGACATTTTTATAGCCTTGTCTAACTCACGAACAATAATGTAGAGTCAAGTGCGCCTTACCTACCTAAGTACGCGTCAATAGCCACAAGCCTATTTCCGCGTAAACAAAGCAGATGGATATCATAACAACATGTAGGTATGACCGACGGCGAAGTCCAAGGTTCAAGAAATATATTTCATTGATTGAAATTCTTTGAAATAATATTCCGAACTACAATAATTGTAGGTTTTCCTACTTCATAAACATGAAAACTGTCTTAATTTTAAACAGGATAGTTTTTCTGTCCAGTGCTAGGTAGGTGAAGTAACAAACTAGCTATTTTAGCATCATTGACGACTTTCTCATTATTTCGACAGCTCCTTCAAAAGTTTTTCCTTCGAAGAGGCAAATACACATTTATTCGACGAATGATCAATTGTGTATTTGAAAACCTAATTCCAGATATCAAAAGTAGATTATTCTGCACCAGGTGCGATGTGGGTAACTACGTAACTATGTCAGCCGCCGCGGAGACGCTGCCGGCGCCGAGCGCGGCCCCGCAGACGCCCGCAGCGCCCGCGCCGCCGACGCCCGCGCCGGCCTCGGAGCGGCGCCCTCCCGGCAAGCACATCGTGCACTGGTTCAGAAAGGGGCTCCGCCTCCACGATAACCCAGCGCTACGGGAGGGTTTGCTAGACGCTACGACATTCCGATGCGTATTCATTATTGATCCCTGGTTCGCCAGCTCTTCAAATGTTGGCATAAATAAATGGAGGTAAAGATTTAAATAAGAAACGTATTATTCTCATAATCTTGTTCACCGGTAAACTTTACAGTAATAAAATGTGCTATGATTTAATCTTTGCACGAGGTATTCGAGTCATAGTCCTTGCTCACGTAAGCGGCAGACGTAGTACTTACACACCTACGTCTGGTTTGGTATGACGTAGGAATTCGCTACGCGCTGCGCTATGCACTTGTAATAAATTAATCGATACACATTTTTACAGATTTCTTCTACAATGCCTGGAAGATTTAGATGCTAGTTTACGGAAACTTAATTCGCGTCTGTTCGTGGTACGCGGGCAGCCTGCTGATGCATTACCAAAATTATTCCGAGAATGGGGAACAACCGCTTTGACATTCGAAGAGGATCCCGAACCATATGGCCGCGTGCGAGATCACAATATTATGTCAAAATGTCGAGAAGTCGGCATCACTGTTACATCTCGTGTATCACATACATTATACAAACTAGATCAGTGAGTATTTTTAGATATTGTTTTCTACAAGGTATTGTTATGTGGCTTTTTAGCAACGACTAACAACATTCCATTATTTTTAGAATAATAGAGCGCAATGGCGGTAAAGCGCCCCTTACCTACCACCAATTCCAAGCGCTAATAGCGAGCATGCCGCCGCCTCCGCCGGCTGAGCCTCCGATATCGGCTCAAAATCTTAATGGAGCCACCACGCCTGTGTCCGATGATCATGACGATCGATTTGGCGTACCTACGCTCGAAGAACTAGGTAAATTAACGAAAAACAAATCAATATTATAGACGTTTCAGCTGTACTTTATCTAATTCCTTTTGTGTGAATATTGCAGGATTCGAGATTGAAGGTTTAAAACCTCCTGTTTGGATCGGTGGGGAAAGTGAAGCTTTAGCTAGATTAGAAAGGCATCTGGAAAGGAAAGCTTGGGTAGCATCCTTCGGGCGACCTAAAATGACGCCACAGTCATTGTTAGCAAGCCAGACAGGCTTATCGCCTTACCTAAGGTACATCATTACTTAAGAATTACATGAAGCAAGATGACTTAAATTTTATAAAACCAAGTGATATAACACAATTCCGTTTCAGGTTTGGATGTCTGTCTACTAGATTATTTTATTATCAGTTAACTGAATTATACAAAAGAGTAAAGCGAGTAAGACCACCGTTATCTCTTCACGGCCAAATATTATGGCGAGAATTTTTCTACTGTGCTGCAACACGCAACCCAAACTTTGACCGAATGGAAGGAAATCCTATCTGCGTTCAAATACCTTGGGAAAAGAATCAAGAAGCGTTAGCTAAATGGGCTAGTGTAAGTACCACTGCAAAAAGGATTGTTCTAAAACACCGTAAATTTCTGCTATAAGTCCTATTAAACATGAATTGTTTGTTGTTACAGGGCCAAACAGGTTTCCCATGGATAGACGCAATAATGATACAATTAAGGGAAGAGGGTTGGATTCACCACTTGGCGAGGCACGCAGTAGCATGCTTCCTGACTAGAGGCGACCTATGGATCTCATGGGAAGAGGGAATGAAGGCAAGCAGAGCTTTTCCTTAAGTCATGTATATATTTAATTTTTTCAAAATCATTTGAAAAAAACCTTGAATATGCAGGTGTTCATGGCAACGCAAAAGCTATGTAAAGGTTCATTTCTATGATTACGTACGTTATCATTGATGCTGGATCTTTATTAATCCCATAAATCTTTAAATTGAAGACGCAATTCCTCTAAATTTATATTCCATCTAGATCGTATAAGACAACTTACGAATTGTTAAGTGGGGCTATCTACATTATTTGTCTTCTTCTTCAGTCATTAACTCATAACGGACTGATATTGGAATCATGTGTAACAACTCTTATTAATGCGAACCTCTGTGCCGCCGACACCTATTAATTTGAGGAGAGCCCCCGTTCCTGCAGGTGTTCGATGAGTTACTCCTCGACGCCGACTGGTCCGTCAATGCCGGCATGTGGATGTGGCTCTCGTGCTCATCATTCTTCCAGCAATTCTTCCATTGTTATTGTCCGGTTCGTTTCGGCCGAAAAACCGATCCGAATGGTGATTTTATAAGGTATGTTACCTTCACTATTTGTACGACCGTTGTTTATGTTTTACGCTTCCGTGAAGAATGTAAGTTTTATTAATTCGATATCAAAACATTTGTTTACAGAATATGTGTGTCACCAAGTAGTCGCGTTTTCAGACGGACTTAGACAGGAATCGTTGAAAATTTCAGTCAACTGTAGGACATTGGTACTAAAGATATATCTTCGCGCAATTTTTCCTAACGAAGATATAAACTGATGATGATTTTAATGAGTCGTTACAAATAGTAAACATGTATGCTGTAACTGAGTGCATTCATCGATCACATGCACACTTGTTGTTTGAGAGGATGACGCATACCGTTTGACGCTGCAACGCTTGCGTGGTAATGACGTACGCCTTGTTTTATATATTTACGCCAATATTTGCGGAAATATATAAAGATCTTATGTCTACTCTCATAATGGCTCGGATAACTTTCCCTTATTACGTAATACTTGCGTAACTCGAGTATAGTTAGTATATATTTTGACGTGGGTGTTTTTAACAGGAGGTATATCCCAGCGTTGAAGAACATGCCGACGCGGTACATCCACGAGCCGTGGGTGGCGCCCGAGGCGGTGCAGCAGTCGGCGCGCTGCACCATCGGCCGCGACTACCCCATGCCCATGGTGGACCACTCCAAGGCTTCGCAGGTCAACATCGAGCGCATCAAGCAAGTCTACGCACAACTGGCTAAATACAAACCACAAGGTATATTTCTAGCATTTTTAATACTAAATATTGGGTATATTTAATACCCTCGTTCAGCTTATTATTAGTAAAGGACACATTTTATTATTTAAGATTAGTGCTCGTGACATTGGCAGCAGTCGCGGTAGGACGCCCGAGAAGCCATATACAATAAAATCGGTTTCTATTAAGTATGTTAACACTTATTCAACGTGATACAAAGTGGTTAGTCAGAAGATGTTTAACCAGGTTGTTGTTACGCGGTTTTCTTGTTATCGTGTTGATATCAAGTGTTAACTACGTCACACTATCGCTCGGACTTTAAGCTGTGACGTCATACCGTGAGATAGGTATCTTGCATATCGCTCCACTTAATTAAAGTCATACCTAAGGTCGAGTTACTCACATCTGTCGGTTTATCATTTAGTAATCATCTTAATTATATACCGTGTCGGTTTAATTATATACTTATTTAGCACACACCTGTCATTTTTTCTGAATGCAGTAGGAAAGATATTAAAAATATAAGATCTTGCAGCGGTAGTGTTAATTTGAGGACTTTATACTATAAACATTATCTTTCTTATCTTGAATATATTTTTTTTAAGACTCTTAAAGCGTAAATTTGCATTACTAATACTATTTTTATTAGCAGGAGCATTGAATCCAAATGCTGTACAGCGACCAAACGTAATGCAGTCTTCGCCTAGCCCGACGTCAATAATCACCAGCATCAACCAGTCGAACTACTTGTGCAGTCAAACACCCGACCCTCAGACAACATCTCCACAAGTTATATCTTACAAAGATAATGACGTCTTCCAAAAACCCATGCAACACCGCTCTATTAAACCATTCAAGCAAGTCGTTATTGTACAGAAAACACAAAATACCAACGTCATACAGAGCGTTGCCAATTCCACGACTAAAGAGAACTACGTCGTCAACCGGCAAGTCTCGTACAAGGCGCCGATAAATGACCTGCAGTCAGAGAAACAAGAAAACTATGACTTTAAAAACTTGGTCATTAATAATTTTGTTCAAGGATATTCTAAAGGTCAAGAAATATTTGACAACCAACCGTCTAATAGAAATGAGGTGTTTGCCCAACAAACATTAAAAATTAATAGTTTTAATTACGAAAAACAAAAATTTTATCTGTCTTCATTTAATGATGGGTTAAGAGGTGAGAATATACACAATGAAACACCACCGTCTTACGAAACTGGGATTATTCACGATTCCGATCTGAGCTTTAGCAGAAAGACCAAAACTGAGTCGCCAGAAGACGAAGCGCACGAAAGTACCTGTTCTCAGCCAATGGCTATCAATGATGATGCCACAATAACAAATGAAAATGGCCAAAATGATCCGTCTAATTAATGTAATTATAATCCTTCAAATGGGTGATATATTATGAGTAAGCACAGTATTTTATCATAGTCTGGGAATAACATGAACTTTGCAAATTAAATGTGTTTCAAAATGTATTGTGCTACATTTTGTAGTGTTGTTGTCTTGTGCCAAGTAAAAGCAGATATGTGCCCAAAAACAAGACAGGATTATGTCCCTGAATCAAATAGGTGTTTAAAAAGCATGGAGGAAAACATAATAATAAGAAAGTAAAATAGTTTATATTAAATTAAGATTTAAAGTATGTGTCAGAATATTAATAAAACTAAGTGAAATAAATGTTTCTATATGAGATTTTGTTTTAATTGATATTATTAAATTACAACTAGTACTAGTAGTTCCTGGTAGAATAAACATTTAAAAAGCAAGCTTTTTACTAGTATTGGGAATTCACAAACTACGACAATGTATACACACAGTTATGCTTGCTTGAGAACCAAGATTTTGTGAAGTACTTCATAAAGAAATGTCATATCATGTTTATACACTTATTCTAAAGATGCTACTGTGTCCATGTGCTGTTTAAGAGCCTTTTTCACTTTCCTGGAACTATTTACAGCTTTCTTGTCAGGTATTCGCTTTTTATTTCCACCAATTTCTTTTTTTATTGCTGATAAGATAGATATCTAAAAAAAGGAAAATTATTGAGGCTATTACTGATCTCATTTTCATACAAAATGTGTTAAAAGAATATTTAAAACTTACATCTTCTGGAACATGAACATATCTGATATTTCGAGATTGTAAAAATATATTTTCAAAATAGTATTCATTTCCTTGAGGATCACAATACACTGCATTTTCAAAAGTCATATTCATATAGCTGAAACAAAGGTTCACTTCATTATTCTTACTTACCACTTAGGTAATACTATGATAAATTAATTTTTCTAGCTTTTTCATCCATATGAACAACATTTTATTTATGGTAGTTTTTCTTACCCATCAACAGACACAACAAGTCCACAAATACAGGAGTCATTAAGTAGATCCACAGTAGTATTTTTCCCCTGCATAGCCTTAACAAGACATAGCAGTGTATTGTGATAATGGAACTTCTCTTTTGATGTCCCAACAAATACAGGATTCATTTTTGATTATCCTGGAATATTTACAGTTCATATGGTATTACTTGGCTTATGGCTTATTATTAATGTTATTGACTTTAATCAACATCCTGGATTATTTTCATGATATAAATAAGATAGAAACAATATAAACTGTACAATAATTTATTCTACAAATAAATTACAATGGTTTATTATTGCTACATAAATATAATTACATATAAACTACTTAGAAATTACAAGTCTTGCATCCTTATTGGATTTTAACTCTAATTCTGCTCTTGTTATTTTCCACTCTTCATTATTTCTTTCAGCCCAAAAATAATAAGTACCTCTGTCTTTAGGTCCTGATACTGGTATACTAAATCTAGCTGTCTTGCCATCTGAGAAGTTATTTTCAGAGTCACTCAGCTTAAATCGCCTATCCTTTATTGGCTCTCCCAGGTACTGGACTGCGCCTGAGTGCGCTCGTAATTTTTTCAAAGCATGTTTATAGTAGTCATAACTTCTAACCCTATCGACTACCCGTTGTTGTAAATAAAACCCAGTACCGGCAACGACCAAACCTCCCCAAGCCGCGACCTGTACTAGTGTTCTTGTAGATATGGTCATTGTGATTCACAATCTAAATTGGCAGTACCTGCTCTTTGTCGTTATTTCATGAATCCCAAAATGTAGAATACTTTTATTGCATGAAATTATCTCGAGAAGTCCTCCAACTAGATGTCAAATTCTAATTTTCTATCTGTCACTATCTGACAATAACATGCATGACAGTGACGTCTGTCAAATAACACTATTATAAACTCCAGTGGACAGGACCTACCTACAGAATTTACCTGACTTAAAGATAACTTTAAATCAATTCAGACAAATTAAAATAGTCGTTTTTAGCGTTCCGTACCCAAAGGGTAAATCAAACCCTATTACTAAGCCTCCGCTGTCTGTCTGTCTGACTCTGTATCTCATAAACCGTGATAGCTAGATAGCTATCACGGTTTATGAGATACAGAGTATCTCGCACCATGCTACAGCGCACGGAGATCCGTGCGCTGTAGCATGGTGCGAGTGACAGTTGCCTGTATAGTGATGGGCATTAGAAAGATCTTTTTTATCGCTGTCGATACCCGCAGCAGATAATATTATTATAACAAGGAACAACATAAATAACGTATTGTTTTTTTTTTATAATCTGTAACTTCACGCCTGTTGTCAATGTTTATTTGGAGTATAAGGTTGTGAAACAATAAAAAAAGTGAATGATTGTGTAAAACAAAAATCGTATCGTTCGTTTTCACTTCTATACACAACATAAGATGCTTTTTTTCTTGCATGACTGCGATGAAAGAGAAAGACGTCACCTAATTTGTGCAGTACTATACCTTGTAAAATATAGCTTGATACCTGTGACGTTTGTCCGAATGACATTACTAGGGATGGAGGCGTGTTTCGTAGCTTATCGATGTCTGTGACGTCATGAGCTTTATTAAAAGTGACATTGTAGTCATTGTCATTGTAAAGATGTAAATTAAAAATAAATGTATTAGTAGTTGATTTAAATGAAATAAAACAAAAATAATCGCGCAAACGGATCACAAATTCGCGACACTCACTATTCAAAACAGTCTTTTTTGTCTTTACGGCATTTTGGCAAACAAAAAAAAGGTAACACCAAACAAAGTAACACAAATAACACCATAGTAACACAAATATCAACAAAACAATGGTAGCGTATACAAGGCGTCTGCTTCGCATCAGCACTCGTACTGACTCAAAAACGATGGCGCCCGCTTGTTTCCAGCACGCGAAACCATTATTGACAAACTAAATAACTACATTTTATACTAGTGAAATTTTCATAGTATTATTTTATCGATAATCATCTGTCAGTCACTTGCACGTCCCTAGAGCTCTTCAAAGTGCATTTATAAAGTAAGCTATGAACCAAAAATTATTTAAGAAATATTAAATATTATTTAAATTACTCATATTTTTACTGGTATCTTTATAATTACATGATTATTTTAAAAAATGCGTTTTATTTTTATACACAAACGTCGTTTTTATGTTAAAAAATTTTAACTTTGAAAAATAAAATTTGGGTTGTAACTGTCTTCATAAAACGTTCGGTAATGTCACAGGTATCAAGCTATATTTTACAAGGTATACTCCTTATATTTATTAGTCTAAATTGACAGACCGTGTCAGACCTATCCCAAAAAGCAGACTCTCAAGTTTGTTGGGTAAATGTGACATGTGAGTTATTGGAAGTGGAGCAAAACATAACCTCGAGTACCAATAATATTTTAAAAATTGTAAAGTTTACGGTCTTTATTCACACTGCAACGATGAGTACTTCAAAAGGGGGTAGCATAAGAAGACGACCCCAGAAACACCAAAATAAAACAGCTTTTAAAAACGATTTGCACGATACGAGTCACCAAACTAAATTTTTGAACACTTTGGAGGTGACAGGCGTATGTAAGCGCTGTAAAGATATAATTGAATGGAAAATTAAGTTTAAAAAGTATAAAACATTAACTGCACCCCGAAAATGTGTTGGCTGCGAACAGAAGACAGTAAAATATGCGTATCACCTTTTGTGCTCTAAGTGCGCTTTAGACAAAAAAACATGCGCCAAATGTTGTAAACCAATAGAAGTAAGTAAATAATTATAGGCCATATTCATTTATTAAGTTCTCTGTAATTGTTTTTTTTTAAACTTACATGCACTTACATTACTATAATTGAGTTTTCCATTATTTTAGGAGGCTGACATGCAACCTGCAGATGATGGGCAAAATACTGATATTAAAGCCATGTTAAAAGAACTACCTGAGAGAAAACGACGAACAATACTAAGGTAACATTCTTATTTCAGTATAGTATCAAATCAACAAAAGCTGAGCATATAACAGTTTAAAATTTATTTTACTGTCATGTTAAGATTATTGTATTACAATGTTTTAATTATATATAGTATAATAAATTTGCTCATGTAAACTTCTTAGAGTTTTTGACTATTATAAAAACTATATAAAATTGCACAATAAACAATGTAATATGAAATGAGATGTTGGAGTTTCAAATGGCAAAGTTGCACAATATTATTGCAATTTAACATGAATAAAAAAACAGAGCTAACCAATCACAATTTTTAAATCCCCTGCATTTTTAATTTGTTAATTGTCCTAGTTTTACTTTGAAGTTATAATATCATTATTCCCCTGCCTTTGTCCCAATTACTATTTGGGGTCGGCACAGCATATCTTCTTCCACAAGTTCCTATCTGGTGGTTCTTAGAAGTTATAATAAAAGCTAATTAATTTTTAGGTCTGTGAATAAACTTGAGGGTGATCAACAGAAGCTAACACCGGAAATAAAAGCACAGATAGAAGAAATGTTGTTGAAGGTTGATAGCTGTAGTCTTGATGATGATTTTGATTTTTCAGATGAAGAAGATTCAGAATGTGTTATCTAAAAATTAATTTCATAAGCTTGTATATTATTATCAGAAGCTAATTGTAAATAAACATATTCTTAAGAAACGTGATTGCCTTTTTGTTTTAATAAACATATTTAAGTTACTTGTCTTTTCATTAAGTTAAATAAAATATGTAACTTTTATTTAAAATACTTTAATTAAGTTTATCCAACCATTGTAATTAGGACAAATAAAAACAAATTTAGTTAAATATACATATCATAATTTATTAAATAACAATAATTTACAAATAAGAAAACTATGTACTGCCATAAAATTTACATTTACATTAGTCATTAAATAAACCACTTATAATTTTTTAACATGAATGAAGCATCTTCCATTTCTATTTTATTATGCCAAGCTGTCGTAACTGAAATAAAAGTAAAACAATTAGTTTTGCACTTACAAAAAGGGAGGGAGATTTATGAAGTCGAAAATATGCTGGACTGATAAGTAGTACTCAACATGTACATTGGAGCTCAAAGAGGAAAGGTAATGTAATGTAACTTTTTTACAATTATATGAGTAGAATTTATTCTTTTTAAACTATTCAGCTAGATCTTTCTATTGTTCCTTCTCTTACCTCTAAGGTAAAACAATAAACAGAAATACTTACAAATCCTTGCCTTTCTTTTTCCTTTTGCAAAACCAGTTTGGTTTGCATGTCGTCAAACTTGACTATAGCTGATAGCACCTTAGCTAATGTTACGGAATGTGTTCCAGTTCCTGTTAGGTATTCATAGAGTATATTTCGCAAATATTCTAACTCTGTATTTTCTTGTAATGAATGCAAATGCCTCAGACTTACAAGAGATTCGTCAAGTCTTCTCTCCAATTTTTCATTGGACAATCTTAATTTTTCATTCTTCTCTTGTATATGCATCATATTTCCATTTACAGACTTGTTCATTTGTTCCAAATCATACAATCGTTTTTCCAATGAACTGTTCACATGCAACAAATTGTTATACTTTTCCATGACTATATTATACTCTTTATCATTGTTGTTTGAAGACCTCACTTCAGAGCTAGGTACATTTTGAGATTGTAATTGATCTTTAAGTTCTAAATTCTCTTCAACAAGAAGCATATTTTCTCTTAATAGATCATCAATTTTGTCTTTTCCTGCTTGAATTTCATTCTTTAATTCCACTAAGTCATTAGAAATGTCATTGGTGTCAGTAGAATGCTCACTAGTAGCTATAAGTTCTCTAAGCTTATCATTAAGAACACTATTTTCTTTGGATATTTTAGTCAGATATGTTTGGAGACCTTCTATATCTGACTTAAACCGTCGGTTTTCTTCCTTCAATTGATCATATTCAGTTTTTAATGATTGATATTTTTCAGACAATTCATCATTGTTTGTGCCTTGAGTCTCTTGTAACTCCAAGACATTAATCTTTTTAATCTCTTCATCATTCATATTGTTATCTTTAGGTGTGGGTTCTTCACTTTTGTCAGTTTGACTGTCTCGATCGGCAGTGTTTTTACATAAACTATTTTCTAATTCCTCAATTATCTTATTTAATCTATCCTTTTCAGTTACAATTTCAGCATGTGATTTTCGAACATCATTGATTTCCGTTTCTAAGTTTTTGTAACTTCTAGCTACACTTTCAGCTTGAGTCTTTAAAGATATATTTTCGAGGGTCAAATTTTTATTATCCTCTTGCAACTTACTGATGAAAGCAATTTGTTGGTTGAGTTCAGTTACTTGTGATGTCAGATGATTGTTTTCATTTTTCAAAGCATCAGACTCCTGTAATGCATTCTTATGTTGATTTTTAAATTGGTCTAATTCTTTCTTTGATGTGATGTTCTCAGATTCTAGACTTTTAAATTTTTCAAGTAAGGAGTCTTTCTCGTTTTGTAGTTTATTTAGCTTTTCTTTAGATTCCAAATACTGAGACTTTTCAAACTCAAGGGCTATTTGTAGATTTTGGAAATTATTCTCAAATTCATTTACTTTATTTAATAGATTCTCGTTTTCTTCTTTAACAACATTTAATTCTTTTTCCGCCTTCTCATATTGCTCAATAGTATTTCCAAGTTCTGAATCTAACGCAGACATGTCTACGTCATTTTTGCTTATGGTAGATTTTAAATTATCATTTTCGTTTTGTAATGTATCAAATTCTTTTATTAGTGTGTCATATTTTTCGGCATGATTTTTGATTTCATTTTCTAATTTCTTATTTTCCAATTTCAGTTCATTAAGTTTCGTCGCATTCATATTAGCTTCACTGTGTGAGTTATTGTGTAATGCATAATTAATTTCTTTTGTAAGTGCAAAAAATGCTTCGTTGTTAATAGCTTGGAAAGATTTTGTTTCACTAGATATTAAGTTAATCAGTTTTTTCATTTCTCTGATTTCATTAGAAAGTCTTAAACAATTTGTTCTTAATTTATTATCTCTGATTAGTTTTTCTTGCATGATTACATTTTCTGATTTCAAGTCTGAAACAAGTTTACGAAATTCGATGTTTTGCGTTTGTAGTAATTCATGATTTGATAATAATTTCTCAATTTCAGATTGTAATTTAATTAATTCATCTCTTTCTTCTTGAATTTCTGATTCTAATTTAGCATATTTATCTTTCCAAATACTTAATTCATCAAGAAGTTCATCGTTCTTTGAATCTTGTTCTGTATGGTTTTTAAGAATATTTTCCTTTTTCTGTAATTCACTTTCCAAATTACCTATCTGTGCGCTTTTCTTAGCGTTTTCTTCACTCAATTGCGATATTCTATTTTCTAAATACGTATTCCTATCTATCATTGCTAACTTTTCTGCAGTTTCTTGTTTCATTTGCAACTGAAGACATTTATATCCTTCATCTGCTTTTGTTTTCATCTGTTCGAAGTTTTGGCATTTTTTAGACAACTCTTCGATTTGTGATTCTAGATCTGTTGTTTTAGACTTAATAGAGGCTAGTTCGGAGCTTTCGTGCATTAGTTTAGCCTTCTCCGCTTCCAATGATGTTACACTATTTTTATAATCATTTACAACTATATTAAGAGACTGTATTTCTTTCTTGCTGGATTCCAAATGATCTTTAAGTGATTTTATTTCTGCTTCTTTACTTTCTAACTCTTTATGTATACTTAATTTATTTTCTGCTAAAGAAATGGCATATTCTTCTTCTCTCTTGCCAAAGACTTCAATTTTCGCGCGTAATTCAGCTATTTCTTCCTGAGCTTTCTGGTAGTCGACTTCAAGGGTCGATAGTTCCCTCGTTTTATTAAACTCATAAACATTTATTTTATTTTGCAGTTCCTCATTTAAATTGTTTAGCTCTTGGATATTTTCTTTAGCTACTGTTAATTGGTCGGATGCAAGTTTATATTGGTCAATTTCTTTGTTTTTATTTTCAAGCTCATTTGACAGGATTTGTAACTCTGTATTGATTTGCGAATTCTTTTCTTTGCTTACTTTGAGCGATTCTTTGTACTTATTTAGTAGGTGCTCCATTTTTTCAATCTTATTGTTTAGTGCAATTATTTCATTTGCTGTAGTTTCTTCGTTAGATGGCTTTACGTCAGGTTCATTCGAAAGGTTTATTAATTGCACATCACCATCGCCATCAGTTGATTTAGTTAGGTTCTCATTTTTATCATTACTAGTATTATTAATTTCTGGTTTGTCTTGTAATAGTTGCACCTTTGTATTCAGTGCTTCTATTTTCATTCCCTTTTCTTCAAGTTCAATGCGAAGCGCTTTTTCTAGATGTGCCTAAAAAGAAAATGATTTTTAGAGTTATTTTTTTGATCCACTTAAAGGTTCTTAAATAATGAAAATACTAAGTATGGTCTGAAAATATGTTACCTTTGCGCTTTGTTCTAGAGCACACTGCTCACGAAGTTCTGATATTCTTCTTAAAGCCTTATCTTGGGTTTCAACTAAGACACTCTGTAAAATAAATACAAGATTAATAGCCAAGTAAGTATCATAACTAAGTCGAGGTTTATGAATACTGACCCTAGCTTTAGCGTTTTCTCTCTCCAAAAGTTTGTAATGCCGGGCTAAATCTCCATATTGTGTCCTATATTTTGTGTATCGTTCTTGAGTTCGCCGGTACGCAGCGTACAGTTGCTCTTTCGTCACTCGGTCCAGACTGACAGCACCACTAGAAAAACCTCTTTCTTCTGCTTCACTTGCCGAAACCTCCATATCAGACTGAAAAGAGTATTTTTACATATTTATAGTGTCTCATTACTTAAGTAAATAGTTTAGTAATTTATTACTTCCTAAATATATTAAAAATTGTTGAATTAACTAACCTGTAAATGATACATAGAAGGAGTTTCATAACTTGGTAATCGGAATGACACATCACTAGCAAATGAGCTGTTTGAGAGTCGTCTTTGTCTCTGGTTGTCCTGCAAAAAATATGTTTAATATTATTAACATCAATAAATACATATAGTAAAAATTAAAAAAAAATATTAATAAAATACATTTCAATCAAACTTTTTTGCTTTTAAAATCCATACACATACATACGAGTATTTAAGCTAAATGCAAAGACTGTTGTTAACCAAGATTCTTTCAGGCTCATAAAAGAAACCTCGAGGTAAGCAAAGCAGGTCATACCTACTGCATTACTAGATCAGATACATAGTTATTTAAAGCAAAGGCTACTACAGTCTATCTAATCTAAGAGGTACCGTTTGACATTTCATATTTTTCAAACCGAAACAACTTTGTTCAAGCGTACATTATTCAGTTTCGACAACATTTTTCAACAACTTAGAAAGATTTTATTATTGTATCTAAAAATGTTCAATTCTTAATATCCTAATTTATTTGAAAACTTTCAAACAAAGCAAAATAACACATATTTACATAGTAAATAATTTCTAATAGTTCTATTTTTGACCTCATTGCAAAATCACGTAGTTAGGTCACTGCTTGTAACATTGTGACTCTTCAGATACACTTGTATACAAAAAAATCGTTTACATATACGAAAAGTCGAATGTATTACTTTCAAATTATCAATTGACGATATGTTACTGCGTGACCGCATTATGCACTTAATACATAGGTACCCTAAAATAAATTACTTACGGTACTTCTTAGATTTATTGGACTATATTTACAAATGAATGCTATTATTTTAGCAACATATAACAAAGCTCAGGCTATAAAATATAATAATAAATAAATATTCCGCAACTTTAACACAATGCCATCTAGTCTCAAATGTAGTAGTATTATTTGTACTAACTGATATACATATTTTGTACTTCTAAGTAAATAAATATTATAGATAAATTACTCCCAGAGGGAGTGAACAGATAAACAAATAATCATGATCATCAAACAATCCTTTGTCTTAGCTGGGAATCAAACAGAATGCCAGTCAGGGCCACCGACAACTAGACCAACAGGCCTTTGAATAGATACATATATTATGAAGTTGCAATTGCCTTAACTACTGTTCTTGTCATAATTTACTTACATGTATATCATGGGCAGACATAAAGTCCAGTGATTCTGATGACTGTAAAGGTTGGACAAGTGTGACATCTTGGAATGTGTTTGGTTGGCTGTTTAGAGATGACTGTGCCTTGATAGGCCGCGGCTGTTGACCATCTGAAAGCAGATTCAATTATATGACTTAATGATTGTCTGAATAAAAACTTTTACTGTTTAATGGTTAGGAATACAAGAGAATTTAGCTCTAAAAAAACAACTATTAATAAGCATTTATGAGTATGACAGATAGTTGTTAGATATTGCAGCATTAAACATTAAACTTTGATCTCAAAAGTAAAATACACCTAGAGATTTTCAACTACATGATACTTCAATTGAAAAAAAAAATGCACTATAAAGTATTAATTTAATAAAGTGTGAAGTTTTAAGTTTTTAACTGTATAAGCTTTAATTTACATATAATAAATAATGTACTTTAAATAAGTGAGCATAAAATCAAGTTTTAAAATAATAGTCTTTGTATAACTATTTCATTACTAGTATAATTATTATTCATGTAATTAAAGCAATTTAACAGGAAAACAAATATTTACTTGGTCTGTCATACAGTGTTATCAAAATATATTGACTCACCATTATCACCAATGGAGAAAAGATCACTATTAGTGATATCAGATATGCTACTGGAGGCAGATGTGACAGCAGCCTGTATCAACATTATACTATTACATTATACACATCATACTTTTAAGTAAGTATCTAAACACTTAACATAATATCCACAATGCAATTACATCACTAATGTTAATTAAAACCTACAAAATGTGAAAGTAGGTGGTAACATGAATATAAATAAATACTCCAAAAATTATAACACTAAAAAGAATTGGAACTATGAGATATCTAATAAGGTCACTGGTAGGTGGTATGTCGAAACAATTTATTTCAACAAGGCACTTCGTTTTTAATGTTGTGTGTTTTACCTGAGCTGCTTGCGCAAATTGTTGAATTCTTTGAGGTGATGACTTCACCTCCTCAGCCAATTTATCTTTTAGTTTTTTAAACATTTTAAATCACTTTACACCATTTCAAAATTCTAGATACCAAGCATCACCAGACTCCTTTAAAATGGTAGCTATAAACGGGTTGATATTTCTTACGAGTATAAAATAAAGTAGAAATAATACACCAAGAAGAACAACTAAGCCAGAGGGAATGGTAGTAACAATCGCAGTAATTATCGGTGTCATGTAGATGGTTTACACAATTTGCAAAAGTAAGAAATTGAAGTTGAAGTATGTGCGTAGTGTTGTTCGATCCGCTCTACTTCTATCTTCTCTATGGTAAAAAATACAAGGAAAAAATGTCGTTGATTTTAATAATAAAAAATGTTCGACTTTAACATAATTCTAACCAATAATAGAATAAAATTCTAATAATTTAAAGTTAAATAATTTCAGTGAACGGATTAGTCTTATTTTATTTTGAGAGTAAAAAACTTTCTAACTAACTACCAAGAAGTAGGGAATTCCCCTCTAACTGGGATAGAGTAAATCTTTTAAAAATGAAGCAAAAAGGTAGTTGAAGCAAAAGTAGGTGTGTATGAACACTTACCCACCTTCGTAACAGGGGAGAGTCCCACTGATCTGAAAATACATTCAGGATGCCAATGGAGGAGGAGCGCAAGCGCACCAACATGGAAGCGCATCGTTTCCGCATGATTGCGGCGAACCCGTCGACACACGCTTCCGCGAACATGCATTGCCTCGGCATCCTCGATGTATCGAAATTGCTTCTCAAAGCAAGCTTACAATAAGAGCTTCAGGGGTATTATAAAAATCGATATTTTGGGGAAATAATACTTATAGGGAAAAATCGGGAAGGAGTTGGCAAATGGCATATTGGCATCACTGGGCATTGACAATTTAATGCTTCGGCTGTCATCGTATTGGATTATATTTTAACAATATTTATCAGGATAATTTATTAATATCAACGGAAATAACATTACTTTTGTACTGTTCCTAATGGTATATTAACTAACTCAAGCATTTGGTTTATTTCATTCAACTAAACTTAAATAGTTGCAGGTCAGTTTGTTATTGAGGCATAACTTTTTTGAAAACAGACTATAAAATCTTATTTTGTATAAATAAAATACTTTGTTGCTTTTAAAAGAAAAATGTTTTAAGCAGATATCATCATGAATTACCACACAAATAATCCTAATTTTTATGGACTCGGTTATAATGTTGGATGGGATGAGAATGAATATGGAGTAAACTATGCTGATGGGAACAATTATAATTATGGGTAAGTAACGACATATTATTATAATATGTTTATCTATACTCCATTTGTTTAGGTAATTAACTAAATGTAAACAAATTTGGTATGTCTTTTAAACAAAATGTGATCTTTAAAAATGTAAAATACGTTTTACAACTTGAAATACATTCAGATTTTCTAAAACTATAGTTAATTGATTTATAAGCAGTAATATCCAAATTAAAAATTATTTTTTTGGTTAAAAAGTAACGCCAAGATTGTTTACATTTAGTTAACTACCTAAACAAATGGAGTATAATTTAATATTCTAATATTTTTTTGTAATAATAATGTAAGTGTTTATGTTTAATTGAATTGAATGTAATATGTGAAATAAATAAATAATTATTTGAAACATTTCTGACAAGCATCTCTACCTACTTGTGATTCAAAATCAAAATGTATTTATTTCGAGTAGGCTTTTTCAGGCACTTTCAAAATGTTACTGACTCTAGTTGCATGGTTCCAAAATGTCATTCTTATGGAGAAGAACCAGCAAAAAACTCCATAAGTTTAAAAACATAAAATAAAGTTTATGCAACAACAACGCAAATTAGCAAAAAGTAGAAATTGCTAAATAAGGGAATAACATTCCTTGTAAAGTAAAATAGTTAACAATTAAAAAAGAAAAGGTACCGGTACTGGATTGTGCCAAAGTATGCATAAGGAATCAATATACTCAATACCCAATAATTAATATTTATTAATTATGGACCCTGTGGGGTATAGCATTTGAAAGTGAGAGAAGGAATGCTTTCTTATATACACATACTTAATTTAGTCTAAAAATACTTTTCTTAATTATATATATTTGATAAGCTTATAGTTTAAAACATGAAGAATCAAAACCAATTTTCGATTCTTCATTTTTTCTGTCATGCAACTCTTGAAGGAGGTGCAATTATGGACAACCTGGACGTTATGTTACACCAAAACCACCACCAGATCCACGATATAGGTGGTGGGGTGAAGGGTATAGTCCAAAAGGACCACATAACCCCCGAGAAAAGGTGAAGCCTGCTGAAGTTTTCTTATTACGTGAGTATAGCTTATATTGTGTAAACCTACCTACCTGTAAACCTACTTCGGTGAATGTACATTATCGACTGAACATTATTTTAGTGTATTTGCTATTGAAATATGTAGGCTGGCCAATGCACATTATAAAAATATAATAACTAAACCATATACTCTCCAGATAAGAATGAAAACTACATACCGCCGCAAAGTTCTTACTATAGCTACACTATGTAAGAAGAAGAACAATAATTTTTGTGTAGGAAATTATCAATGTGTATCGTTATAACTTTATAGAAGTTTGATTAGATGAGAAACGTTAAATAGGGTTAGTGTAATTTTTTAAGCTTTATAATAATGTAATTTATGTTAACATTTTCAATAATATCCATTAATTATATACCATTTATGGGAATTCTGCAAGTCAATATCTTGTGTTACCATGTTCTACACAAATTATCATTATTTTTTTTATAACAATCGGTAAATGTCATATTTCTGAAAACTTTAACTTAAGGCCATAATTATGTATGTGGCCTTAAATTAGTTGCATTGGGCTCACTCTATAACATCCTGGCACTATTTCGCTAAGTAGTAACATAGTTGCTAGTTACCCAGTTTTATTGAAAAGGATCTAACTAATTTGTTGTCTAAACTAGTTTTTTTTTTCATTTTGTTAAAAGTAATGTCACTTAAGTCTTTTCCAAAGTAGTGCGAATGTATATACTTTCAAATTAGGCATGGCGATTTTTTATTTTTTTATGTATTATAATAAAAATATAATTACCCATTAATTTTTCCTCTCTAATTCAATCAGTTTTACTATAGAACACCTTCCCTCTTGAAATCAGGACATCCACTAACTGAAACTAGCAGTGTCCTCTCAATGAGCTCACCTTGCCTAATACACTCCTGGATCCCTAAATCAAGCCAAGTCCAACTTTAAAAAGTTTTATGAATGACAAAAAGATTTTATGTAATTTTGCAGCTGATTTTAATAAAGCAAATCTTAACACTAAAAAGAAAAAAGTAAACTGATATTATCATATCAGCTAGATACTGATTGAAATCGGTGCAAAATCAGTTAAATTATTCTCATGTGTATTTTTATTTTCTTAGGATTCATTAACTACGAATTTATCCGCGGAAAAACTTAAAAAAAAGCATATTATATACGGTCGAATTGAGAAACCTCTTTTTTGCAGTTGGTTAAAAACAAATGAAAAGCTGTAATTGTACATTTATTTAGAAACCTTTATAAAAAAATAATGTAAATAAGAGCGTTAATTGAATGATTGTTTTCTTGTATCTACAGATTGAAATAGTTTCTTAATTGTTTTTGTTAATGTTTAAAAGGTTTCTGGGTTGAAATGCTGTATACTTCGCCTGAAGTAGCGACTTAAGCTGTGGCTCTTCTTTAGTCTGGTTAAAGCCAGAGATAGTCCATCAAATATCTTAGGTCATTTCAGCCCATTAAAAAAAAAACATATTATGCTAGTTATTATGATAGTTCCATTTGGAGTACTTTCTATATTATTTTTATGTAAATAATTTTTATTTGGGTATGTGTACCAGTATTCACTTATTTATTATATTTACCCATATATCTTTTTACTGACCATCTTTCTAAAGTTAACACCTACTTTTTTTGTTTCTCTCTACCACAGTTACAACGAATAGTAGACATGACACATTTCTTTATGTAAGTAAGGATATACCAGTAAAACATTAGAGTTAAAATTATTAGAATCGTTAGAATATTACATATTAATCACACTCTTTAATAAATGAACTGTTTTTGTAAGTTTCATAACATATTTTTTTTACTTTTCACAGAAACCATTAGGTACCGCTAGTGATTTTAACATAAATTTTCAATAATAAGAGTAAAGAATGAGACTGTCAATTGCAACTATATTTCTACTTTATTTGCAATGGTTGCCTTTTGCATCTGACGCACTTCAATTATGCCTGTGTAATTAAAAATATATAAAAAAAGACATTTCCATTTTTCATAGTGCGCGCTTTTCCCAATACGAAAAATGAAGGAATAGTGTAGTTATACACAACAAACGTTTTGCTTTGCTTGCACATGTTATCTTTTTTGGAATTGGGTAAGAGATGTAGCCAAATGTCGATATTAAACGCAATGATTTTCTAGCTTATATAAATCTTTCCTTATTTGATTCATGACAAGTAGTGGCAAGTATCTGATTGTGAATAAGCTAATGTTGAATAGCTTCTTATAGTGACACGGGCGGTAAACGCGATTTCGCACTTCCATTTATTATTCTCTATTTAGTTTAAAACGTTATTAATAGTATATTTTGTAAGTCACATGCTGACACTGCAGTATTTTGTTCACTTGTTTCTAGGCTGTGGTGTTCCAAGACACGAAGTAGCTCAGCTACCGGAGGAATTATTGAGCTATTTCGGCTACGACTGCTGTGGACTATGTGGCGTAGAATTCACCTCTATGGAGATGTGTAAGTAACAAGTACTAAGTGTATATTCATTCGTTGAACATGGATATACAAATCACGTATTTTAGACAACTAATTTTGGAGTTCTTAAGTGTGTTTTTTTACTTATATATTTTAATTTTATGTGAAGGGAAACTTATGTACCTATCTTGTGTATTCTTTGTTACAAATCCTTAATCTAAATAAATTCTCCTGTGCCATATAATATAACAATGGTAACAATATAAATATTTTTTTTACAGGCCGGGCGCACTATCTGTGCAAAAATCATTTGAAGCTTCAGAAAAAATGGCTATCTCGGCATAAACCTAAATCACGATCACGATCCCGATCACGCGGCAATGAGGTGATAAGACAATTTGACAATGTAATGTTTCAACAGTTATTTTGTCGACTTTAGTTGTTTACATGATGTGAACTCACATTTTTGAGATTTTTATATTATTTGTAATGTATGCAGTAGTACCTACCGGTACCTACTACATGCGTGATACATTTATCCCTATCCGCTATATTCTCGTATATCTATGAATGGTCACATGTGTACGTCAAGTTTTTGAAGTAAGTTCCCGTGGTTTCTGGTACCTGGTACTCAGAAGAGCACTCGTGTGTTTTTAACTGGTGAGTGTCCGGCTTACCTCTCCGGCATCCCAGGGCAAAGAAAGCCCATGATGAGTACTTCTCCGGGTAAAACAAATAACTGACGTCAATAGCAGAAATCAGGTGAACGTTGTCTTCAAGATAGAAACTTTGAAATCTTTCATTGTAGCAAATTGTCCGGATTTACATTGTTTACCCACAATGTGATGGCAATCATGAGTACAGTAAGTACGTGTGCGATACCTCTTATGATTATTTTCTTTTGTAAATGCTTTAAAAAGAAACACATTTTTTTAAGTTTTTTTCGTTTAAGAACTACTTATTTCCTAGATTGTATGTTGATAAACATGAATGAATACAATCTTTGTTAGGGTTTAAGCTTATTTAAATAGAGTATTTAATCTGTAAATCCATCAAAAAATAATTGTAACATTTGCATTTGTTAAAATTATTCTTGTGTAAAATAATTATATCCAGAAGTTACAATACTTTCTTTTTTGATTTCCAGACTCGTTTGAGATCTCGTGCCACGTATTGTGAGCTGTGTGATGTTGAACATACATCTAACAGCGCAGCAAAATCGCATTATTCTGGGAAACAACATCGAGCGTAAGTGTACACGAACACCTAAGAACCTACCTACTACCTAAGTAGTGAGTTCCCAGTATATCTACTGAGGGCGATCGCACAGTTCTTCACATTGTACGCACAGATAGCAGCACAACATGATTTTTTTTTCGGTGCAAAGCTTGCTGCGCTTACAACATGATGCTGTGAAAAATGAGCTAAGCCTTGTTTCTTTTTTATATCAGCTGTTTTAAAGAAGTATCTAAGTATTAACGTAACACTTTTGTTAAAGCGTTGTGTACGGTCGGAAGCAGACAAGAAATCCGAGCCTGCTTCAAGACGATAAGCAGGAACGGCTGTGAGTATAATTTTTTTTAGTTATGTAAGTTTAGTTTTAAATGTAGATATTTTTTCTTTAGTATAGTTTCTGTAGCACATTGTACTGTATTATGAATAAAGTCAATTTTAACTGAAAAATTTTAAAATACTGAAATAAAAATACCATTTTTTTATATACATACGTATATCTAAAGAAGTTTTGCATCAAAGTTTCTGTGGAGACAATATTTTGGAATTTATGTAAGAACTGCTATTTGTTCTAGGGAACATCTCCTTATTCGAGAAAAGGGAGTCATTGACTGCAAAGAAGTAGTGCAGGGAAAACCTATTCCATCGGAATTATGGTGTAATATTTGTGAGGTATTAATGCTAATATTGTATACAAACTGCTAAAGGCCGCTGCAATTTTTCCTCACTACTTTTTTTTTTTGTAGACGTATATGACTTGCCCGGACCAAATGACCATACATTTGAATGGTAAAAGACATCTAAATAAGGAAAAGAATTATATACTGAGGTTCATGAAAGGCGAAAATCCGGAGGAAAAAAGTAATACATTCTTACATTTTGCATGCTTATATGTATAACATGTTAATCACGTTGTACAAGTGCTTATATGATTGGTAAACTTTAAGCAGAGACTGGTGAAGCCGAGTTTGATAAAGAACATGAAGAAGAGGGTTACGGCTACGGCAGCGGAGACTGGGCTGAAGATCCTCAATGAGCGAAGGTGATAAAGAAACAAAACACTGGAGCAGTTAACATTATTTATTTTGTTTTATCTATGTCTTGTTAACTGGTATTCTATTAATGTTGTTGTGGTATAATTGTAATATCTTGTTCTGTTTTGCAGGACTCATCTTGATTATTGCAGGCTTTATTCTGAAACATGCATTAAGAGTAACTCAATAACCACATTGTACATTATTTCGTTTAATAAATAAACATAATTAATTGGAATCTCCTTGAATTGTTTATTATTTGATTAGACAAATAAGACCCTACGCAGCACTGGTTATAAGGAGGTGTGGGGAGGAGATGGAAAGGCAACATCCCCGGGTGTTGTGGTTTAGGATCTACTGCGCTGTTTTGTGGTTGAAGCTTGAGTTGCTTTTCCGAAGAGCGGTTATACTCTGTATGCACACGTTACGACTTGCGTCGTCGTTGCAACTTGTTCATACCTACTCCTTGGGGACGACTCTGATATTACACGAACTAAGCTTGTCAATACACTATCACGTATAGGAACATTAAGTAGAATAGTGTTCGGAACAAAATCAGCCCTAATAGAACACGGTAGATTTTGACAGCCGTCGCTGGTGTGTTTCACCAGGGACATTTTGAGGACTAAGTCGAAAAGAGAAATAAATTGTAACAATTTAATGAGCGATCTATTTTAATACTAGCTGTTGTCCGTGACTTTGTTCGCAAAAAAAACCGGCATGAAAAATAGATAGAAGCCGATTCTCAGAACTACTGAACGCATATACAAAATTTCAAGAGAATCGGTCCAGCCGTTTCGGATGAGTATGGTTACTATCATTGTGGCACGGGAATTTTATAAGGGTGTAAAGAAACTACTTTTATGATCGTGAAGGGGCATATTATTATGTTGTCTCGTCATACAAACACATTACTGCGACTTTTACTTAGATTGATTATGATTTTTTCCCTTTTAAATTAATTCATAATGCTAAATTACCCTACCGGTATTAATGGCAACACTGAACATATGATAAAGCTCGGGTTACGACCTAAACTCAAAGACGGCCGCTACCGCAAGCGCAGGTGTTTGATCCATGCGGCCAAAAATACCGTTGCTATTCAATTTCAACTTTACTGATAACGACACAAGGTTAACTTTAAGTAAATCATCGCAAAATGTTATGCTATTTATTGAATTTATTTTCTACGAATTTACGGCGATATTTTCGTTGTCAGCTGCGAGCTGACATTATTAATTAACAGTAATTTTGCATTTATCTACCACAAAATAATATCAATAGGTAGGTACACTAGGTACTACACTAGTAATACGACAAACGATACGATGATTAATAAGTTGTTGAATGTCGTAGTCCAGTAGCGTACATTGATTTTCGAAATCGACGGGCCTGTTGGTCTAGTAGTTAGTGACCCTGACTGCTAAGCCGGAGGTTGTGGGTTCGATTCCCACCCAGGACAAATGTTTGTGTGATGAGCACAATCATTTGTTCTTTGTCTGGGTGTAATTTATCTATAATATGTATATATTTAGAAATATAAAAGTATGTTTATCAGCTGTCTGATTACCATAACACAAGCTCTGCTTAGCTTGGGATCAGATAGCCGTGTGTGGAAAAAAAAAAAAAAAATAGTCAAGACTCGTCGATCATGTGGCTCCGTCAGCTGACGATCGAGAACTCTTAACAATAACTACTTGGGAGATCTCGTCAACGGCTGCGACATACAAACTACCTACCTACGGTTTTGCGAATACCTGAAGCATTTGATTCGGAAAATCCCTGTTGTACCTACCAACTATTGACCTTAGTTGACCTGGTCCTTTCAATACAATTCTAACCAAGAATAATAACTATACCTTGTAAAATATAGCTTGATACCTGTGACATTAGCGAGTCCGTTTTAAAGATAGCTTTGCTATACATATAAGATTTTTTAAAAGTTCTAATTTTTAAACATGAATACGACGTTTGTGTATAAAAATAGAACGCATTTTATTAAAACAATCATGTTATAATAAAGATACGACTAAAAACAAGAGTAATTTAAATAATTTCTAATTTTTCTTAAATATTTTTTGGTAATTACTCTATAAACGCATTTTGAAGAGCTATAGGGACGTGTAACTGACTGACAGTCGAATATCGATAAAATTATAGTGTGAAAATTATAATATAATAATAAAGAATGGCAAAATAAGTCGATAGTGGGGAGTTTACTAAAGACAACATTTATTTTCACCTTATAATGACTTAAACTTCCATCTTTAATACTTTATTCGTTCTTTATTTTAATGTCGTGACGACATATTTTTTTATGCACCTCATTACGACATAGATATCGATAAAATACAAAAGACGCCCCCATCCCATGTAATGTCATTCTGACAAACGTCACAGGTATCAAGCTATATTTTTCAAGGTATAAAGGGCTGGCGGTTCCTTTGACATAAAATAAATAACATTATTTTTTCACATTTTATTCACCTGTGGACTGGTCGGCTTCTTTAAAGCAATAGTACAATAGATGCCGCGGTGTTGTGGAGTGTTGTCAATGTTATGAAGTTTTGCCGAGTTTCGGGACGAATTTTGCATTAGATGGATGGGACAAAATTTAATAACTTGTTAAAGTTATTAATTTTTGATATTCACCTTCAAAAATACGTTTTTTGGTATTTAGATTGATAGTAGTATACGCCTGTTTAGAATCATAATAGTAGTTTTTTTTTACACCCTGTATATGCCACCGAAAAAAAAAAGATCCGTAAATCAATTTTGGCGCCCCACATTTTTTGGCCTCTGGGCGAATGCCAGGCATGTTCCCTTTAGCTCGGGCCTTGAGTGCACTTCCATGGGTAAACACGAGGACTATTAAAATTTAATGTAATATGTATGTACCTAAAAAGTTATTTAAAAGAGACGATTAAAAGGAGGGTTGAGGCATTTGCCGTCTGTGAAACAAATCAAAACAAACATTTGTGATAATACGTACTTATTAGCACAACCTTTGGATAGACAGGAAAGAAGATATAGTATATAGAGGTAGATGACATGTACCTGAAATCTTGATATTTTCTTTCAATTTAAACATTTTATGTTTAGCTTAACACGATTGGCGGCGTCTACGTCGTCGACGAAAACAACCACGTGTAAAACCAAACCATAAGGCCACCGCGAGCACAGCCAAAAGTCCAACCAGTAGCACACCTTGGACTTTAGGGTCAGAAAAACTTAAATCTGACCCGGATTGTTGTCCTTTTTTTCCCTTCGATGACGAAGATTTTTTGACGGCCGAGTTACTTTTGGCCATTTTCGTGGCAGATCTTGTTCCATCTATTTGACCCATTTTTAAACATTATATTTGTTTACTTTCATTTTAAAGCCATTTTTTGTAAAGAATGTTTATATAGTTTGTTTTTTTTTGGTTTTACATGTTACAGAAATTGGTACTATGGTTGACACAGATCTAAATGACAAAAAATTGTCATTTATTATATAGGTAGAAGAAAAGGAGTAGAACAGTGGTTCAACGAAAATGAGGATATAAGTAATCAATGATTTATGGTTTCAAAATACCATGTAAGTTGCTCGCTTATTCAGTTTTTATGGTGAAAACCATGTAGGAAAATGCTATATAAGGACAGCTTTCCGCGCCGCGCGGTGTATATAATTTCTGAATTTTGATTTGAGCGGACGTTCCATTAATTAGATATCAATTTTAATAAAATTTAGTGCCTGAAATCTGAATTAACACATAGGCTTTTTAACCGACTGCCTAGAGGGTAATGATTTTGAAGCGATTACCGTTATTCGCGAATAATTTTCGAATCCATCCTGCAGCACTTCTTTTTTTTATTAGTATCTATCATTTACTACATAATATAAAACAAAGTCCTCCGCCATCTCTATCTGTCTGCGATAAACTCTAAAACTACTGCACCAATTTTATGTTGTTTTCACCAATTTATAGAGTGGTTCAAGGAAGGTTTTAACGATTTTAAACTTTCGCTCGATTTAGACGACAAACGGGACTTATTCGTGACGTTTGATAGGGGAGAATGGGAGTTAAAAACATGTTGCGCCGACCCCAAGTAAAATGGGATAAGGGCAGGAGGATGATGATGATGAAACGGGACTTATTCGCGATATAAAACAATATTTCTTTTCTCCCGACGTTTCGATCGACTTGCACCGACCGTGGTCACGGGTGGACTGATCATTTTATATCGCGAATAAGTCCCGTTTGTCGTCTAAAAAAAGAAAGGTTTTAGTGTATAATTTGTTAAGTTTTTGTATATCTTCTATCTGTATACATATAATAAAATCGTTAAAACGTCAGATGGTTGTCCACGATAATCTCCGAGAATACTGGATAGATTTGATTAAAATTTTCAGAACATATTGATTAGAGGTCGGACTAACATAAATTTTATATACTATTGCGCTATTCATAGCTGTCACCATAGCTATGTATGTACAAGTCACCCTAGCGTCCAAAATACTTTTGCTATGGTTTTATGTTTTGACATCAATATTAACATGATATTTGGTCTAGAATATAGCAATCGGCAGCGACTGGATGCATAAAGCAGCAGACCGGGCTCTGTTGCGTACCTTGGGAGAGGCCTATGTCCAGCAGTAGACTGCAACGGACTGATGATGATGATGATAGCAATCCAAATAGCCGGGTCGGGGCATTACGAGCGTCGTATTTTTTCACTTCATGTTCAAATTTCATTTCGACACACAATTTTTGAATTTATCTACACTAATATTATAAAGAGGAAAACTTTGTTTGTTTGTAATGAATAGGCTCAAAAACTACTGGACCGATTTTAAAAATTCTTTCACTATTCGAAAGCTACATTATCCACGAGTACCTACTCTTTAAACGACAGTCTCATCCGATTTAGATGGAGCTGTGGATATTTACTGAAATGACAGAAAATCAACTATCAAAACAAAATAAAAATAGTTTGGACGAATTTTTTTTTTAACTAGCCGAAACTTATGATATTAGAACATTAATATTTGATTTATTAACTTACACCACAATATCTCTGGATATCATCAATGTCAAACCACTGCACTCTTTGTGTGACGGCATGGTCATCTCTATAGCCTACCAGCAGCTCTTTCAGCCCGGCCGGGTAGAACTGATACCAGTAACTAAACATTTTCAATCATCTGACGGGCCTGTTGGTCTAGTGGTTAGTGACCCTGACTGCTAAGCCGGAGGTCGTGGGTTCGATTCCCACCCAGGACAAATGTTTGTGTGATGAGCACGATCATTTGTTCTGTGTCTGGGTGCAATTTATCTATAATATGTATATTTAGAAATATATAAGTATGTTTATCAGTTATCTAGTACTCATAACACAAGTTACAGTCGTATACTTAATTTGAGACTAGATGGCGATGTGTGAATGTTGAGGAATATATTATATTATATCTGTACATATTAAGTTAAATTATGTAGGTATGTGATATGGCACTGATATGTACATTCTTTTCTCAGACTCATACACTTAGTATAACCTCGATCCACAGAAACTGCAGGTGAAACTAAAGGGCTTATTGTAATATATATTATTTACATATTTTAGCAGTGTTTACTGGTGCCCTAATGAAAGGCAAAGGCTCTTCTCTCCTTCCAATGTTCTTGCACACATGAGTTGAGTTGGATTTGTGGTCTTTTTATTTGATTACTCAAAAAAGAAAGGTACTATTTTTTGTTATTATTTGTCTAACAATATCTTTATTGCTTAATTCTGTTTTGATGGATGGGGTTTTAAAGAATTCTTGCATCACATTAACTAGTACAGGCTATAAATATAAAAAGAATACCTCTGAAGTACTTTTTTTTACATTTTGAATTATTTGGTTGATGTCTTCCAATATCCCAAATATGACAGATAAGCTATGATAGTACCTATGGGCACTATAGCATAACAGGTATGTATTATGGTATACAGCAGAGACCAACACAGTTCCACACATCAGTAATTTGGACTATGCAATGTATTATTGAGTTAAACATCTGAATTAAATGAAAACTGCATTATCAAAAGAAGAATATAATTTAATGTGTGATGAGATTTCCTTAAATTTACACTTCATTAGGCAAATTTAGAAAAAAATGCTTCCTGAATTAATTTGTTAGGTACATACCAAGTTTTTTTCTATTTTAATCAATAGTTACAGATGAAATCTGAAGACCACTACAGATTTGGTTTCATAAAGATCAAGTACATACTCAAAATAAAAATAAAAACATTTTGTTACAGTACACACTTACACATATCATAACTAACATAGCAATTCTGTTGAGTATGCTTAAATGATTGCTAAAACAAAAATAAATCTACAGATATTGATAGCAGCCATAGTTTAATCTTTGGAATGTACATTATTCATCGTTGACGGAGTTCTAATTAAAAGTAAATGCACACGGAGAAGATGTAATACAACAATTATGTGACTTCATTTTTGTATTTCATCTGAATAAGTTTAAAGAATCACAAGAGGTAAATCAATTAAATGAATATTCAATTTGAACTGCACCTCAGTAATTAGCAGCATTAGCTGGCAATGCAGTCACACATTAAGATTGGGTAAAATGATGGTGCTTTAAAATTAGTTTGTTCACAAACAAAGTGCTAAGACAATACATTGACAGATACTTAAAAGAATAATGCATAAAAGGTAAAAATTACAGGCCCATAAACAGTTTCATTTAAAATTTTCGGAGAATTCAAAGTATTTTACAAAAAAATATTTTAAGCACCAATGAATACAATTTTTAGTACTAAATAGTATTGTTAACTTATAATAAGTTACAATTTCAATACTTGCCAAACTCATATTGGTGGGTTATCCAAATTATAATTGGTAGAATTTGAAGCCCAATCAACAATCACCTGAATGCTAATATGACTTTAATGCAGATCTCACTCCTAAATTAACATACCTTAAATGTAATATATTTAGGAGCTACTACTACCACACTATTCCTTGTATAAAAGCGCAAATATTGTCCATAATTACAAATTTCTAACACTATCTGAATTTTTTGGCTATGTAATACCTGTGGTAATACTGAAGACCCTTTACTCTATATCCGGAAGATCTTCTTCTTCAGCCGAGCTGTCGTCTTTCTCATTTTCATCACCGAAGTCTCCCAATTTACTAGCAAACATATCATTCATATCATCCATTTCATCACCACTCTCATCTTCATCTTGCCAACGGTTAAAATCCACTTTAAGCCAGTGGTGTTTCTTTTTATCACTAGTTAGGGCTGGCCAGAAAGGAAGATCAGTTTTTTCTTTCGTTAAAACAACCTCAATTAACCTCCCTTTGTTTGTGTATGCACTTTTGTCTGGATCAATGTCGGCATATAACGATATAACTACTTCGTGTAACTTTTGATCGGGTGTACAAATTCCTTTAAATATAACCGCTTTTTTCTCAATTTTAATGTCTGGTTTCTCACATTCTACATTAAATGTCAAAAAAACACGAGTACTTCTCTGAGCCCATGATACCGATGGTGGGGTAGCGATTATTTGAGATGTCATTTTGTCTGGAATATAAATTATTTGCTTAACACTGAACTTTCAATTACTCACATAAAAAAATAATACAATATTTATTGTACTTACAGAATATCGTATTCCAGAAAGTTAATCTCTCTGACTTGACAGCTTGGTTAGGTTTTGATACTTTGCTTGCTTGCTTCACTTGAGCACAAATTGTCAGAAATAATAGTCACTATCAACAACGCAGTGTTACAAGGTTTAAATTTGTAATTTTACTATGCTACAGTAGAATATAAAAAAAATATTTGTATAAATCTACCAATCCTACCTTTCTTTTTTATGCTAAGTAAATCAATACAAAATTGATTAGGAATGAACAATGAATAAATATTTAAATATTACTTCATTTTCGAATATTACTAATCGTATAAATATTTAGGTAGTATTACATTTTTTAATATCATTTATCGTATAATCGTTCTTATATTTTAAAAACATTATATTAAACCTTTTGATTTAAATTTATTTTGTAAAGGATAATATTTCTAAACTAGTAAATTTAGACATTCATTGATCACACTGACTGGCTAGCATTACGACATCATAAATTTGAAATTATTTTTGAACCAATTCTGTACTTACACAAATCTATTTGTGCACTAAAACAAAATGTATTTGTTTCACTAGCTGTTGCCCGCGATTCCGCAAGCAAACTAAAAAAACGAATTGTGAATAAAATAGATGTTGGCTAATTTTCAGACATACTGAATGCAAAATTTCATAAAAATCAGTCCAGCCATTATGGAAGTATTCAATTAAGAACACCGTGACACGAGAATTTTATATAAAAAATAATGCTTTAATCTTCAGGGCTGTTACATTATTAAAGAAATTTATACGTTCTAGTTTGTAGAAACATCAAGAACTTTCTGGTCATGTGAGGCGGTGACTTTAATTCGCAATTTTTTCTTTGTCTGTGCTATAAGATATAAGACGTTGCTTCGTACCAAATTTCAAGATTCTGAGTTCACGGGAAAGTACCTTTAACGTAGGTACTGATTCCCTTAAGAATTTTTAATTTTTCGAATAAAAGACTGTGTATTTGGATTTAAAGTTTCATTTTTAACAACTCCAAGGGACATTAGACCCAATTATTTGATATGAATTCCAACTTGATGCCTCCACGCGTTTCTAAGAAAAAGGGTATTGACAGGCAGAAATTCGGATGGACGGACAACAAAGTTTAGTGATCGTAAGTATAAGGGTTACATACCTACCTATTTTCTTTTTCAGGTCACAGATAGCACAATAAAAATGAAACACGGAAACTAAAGCTTATGTTATATTTTCCGAGGGTAACCTCTATGGCATTCGTAATGGTCACTTTTAAACTTAAAATTCATTACTGATATGATACATTTTCATAATTAAATAAATAACACAGTTTTTTTCCTGCACTGTACTTAACACTATACTCACACTCATATAAATTCTTTTATCTGCATTGGAATAATGCATCGCTAGACTTTTTAATAAACAGTTTGTGCTTGATGTCACTCACGATCTGCTAAAATCTCTTAATGTAGGAGGTTTATACTTTAAAATTGTTACATTGTTCGACATAATTTATACATATAATTTTAAATGCAGAAAATTTTATAGGGTTACAATACATATCACACTTCTTAAAATACTTGTATGGCGTTTCCGCGTAAGATAAACAGAGCATTCGTCCGCATTTTCTCAAGATTTCTTAACGTAGTACGTAGTCAATAATTATCGCGTAGATGTAACTATTCATGTAGGTACAAAATCCTTAAAATAACATAGTATTTCAAAAACATTATTCCAACACAATGGCAATTTAACACTACTTAAAAAAAGAACTTATTATACTTCTTAAGAAAACCACTGTTATATAACTCCGCCATTGTCAAGATATGTGTTCTTTGCTATTTGATACAGTTGGGCGGACATTTTTTCACTGGTTTCCTTCACCATCTTGGTAAAGTGTCCATCGGGGTTGTTGAGGAGGTGGTAGGGGTGGTCGAACTCCACCAGCCTGCCGGAGTCCATCACCATGACCCGGTCCGAGTCCATGATGGTGTTCAGTCGGTGAGCCACTGTCAGCACAGTGCAGTCGGCGAAACGGGTTCTTATAGTTCTTTGGATAAATTCATCCGTCCTGAAAAATATATATAAGTAAATTAAACAAATTATTTTTTTAAGCAAATTCCTTGTTACTTAGGAACAAGACTAAAACTAAAAAAGGCGATTTAATTATTTGTGATGGTTTTGCGATATTTTCGTAAGTATAATATTGTCATACTTAGGATCGACATTAGCAGTGGCTTCGTCAAGCACCAGGATGCGGTTGCCGCGCAGGATGGCGCGCGCCAGACAGACAAGCTGGCGCTGTCCTAGCGAGAAATTTGAGCCTCCTTCCGAAACCTTGAAGTCAAGTGCCGGCACAGCAGCTTTTAAGTCCACCTGTATGAATAGCACACACATTAAAGCTATGTTTTTGATTTCGACTATACAATAAATAGTGTAAATAGATAGGCAGATCCTGTGACATACTTATTAGGTACGTTCTGTTTAACGTACTTTGTAAAGAACAAATATCTACTTTCAACAACCGTAAAAAGGTTTTAGCGTGAATTTCGGATTCGTTGAATAGTTGGCTACAGACTTGCGCCGCGCACTGCGGTCAGAAGAACGTAAACCACTGTAAATATGTAAAAGGTATGCCGTTTTACCAACTCCGCTTTTCCGTTTATTTAAAAACATTTAATTGAACCTATTCTTACTTCATTAAAGTGTAAAGTGGCTGAATTTTTCGGACGTAACGGTACTATATTTATAATCAGATATTCGTTTATTAATTAAAATAAATTTGTCAAAAAATAAGTAATCTATAAGGACTAGGTAAGTACATAGTGACAACATATTATTATCTCAAAATACTCACAGCTTCTAACGCCTTCCAAAGTTGCTCATCTTCATAATTGTTAAAGGGATCTAAATTATAACGGACAGTCGCGGAGAACAACACTGGTTCCTGAGGTATTATGGATATTTTCGACCGCAACTCCTGTGTTGGAAATAAATTATTTTATTTAAAAATAAAATAAACCACGCATGATAATAAATTTACTGTTTTTAGGCTACTTTGCATAATTGTAAAAAGTTTTAATTTTTTAACACTTTTTGTTTTAATCAGTATTTATAATTACAGTAACGTGAAACTAGAGGTTAAAAATTATCATGTTATTACCTGTAGCGCTAGGTAGCTGGTGTTGACGTCATCGATTAGAACTTCTCCTTCGACAATAGCGAGGCGGAACAGCGAGGAGATTAGTGACGACTTGCCAGCGCCCGTTCTCCCGACAATACCAACCTACAAATATCACAAGCATTAGTTTTACAAGTGCTAACACGATGCTGTGTTATAAAACCATCGAAAACAAGTATAGAATGATTATTTATAAAATAATAATTGGAGCTAAACGTACCTTCCATCCACTTTCTAAAACTAGATTGAGATTCTTGAGCACCGGCAAGTCTTCAGGCGTGTACTTCATGTAGCAGTTTCTGAACTCGATGCGACCTTTCGAAGGCCAGTCTTTCGGGGCCTCCTTGTCTGTAATAGAATGGGGTAAGATTATCAGAAATGCACCTAGATTGTGTAGAATGACAAAAATGTAATGGGAACTTGGTATCACAGTTAAATTTGCAAAGAGATTACACTCGTACACATGCGCTCGTGTTTGAGCTATTTACGAGTTACGAGAAACACAAAATAAAATTTCTGGTTTAAAAAATATAATCTTTTTTCTACTACTACTTACCTCCTTTTTCCCATTTGGGTTCACGTTCAATATGTGTGTACTGCAGTATTCTTTCGACGCTGGTCATCTGAGAGATAACTTCTGCGGTCTGTCGCACCCCAAATTGTAGCATTCCAGTCAGGATCAGAGTCTGGGATATCGCTAACCCCACATTTCCAGAGAATATCGTTTCTGCGCACAATAGAACATTGTTAGAAACTGAATTAACTATTATAGCCCAAATGTGCAATTACTGTAGATAATTTGGCTATTGTGGGCGCATAATTTTATTTCATGCCGTTGAATATTGTACAGTTATGTACTTAATGGATGGTTGTATTTTATACATATCTATTTAGTTAGATTTTTTTCCCATATTTCAATAATAAGATTTTATCTTCTATTAGTTTTATAGCACTCCACCTTTTCCACCATTGCATATGTTAGTTAACATTAGTTCCAGTCTCAGTGTGGGTGGGTACTTTTGTAATTTCAGATACAATTATAAGACTGTTCTTCAGCCCTACTTTGGGTAAGTAATCTACGGCACAACGCAGCTTTGTTTGCAAAAAGAATATAAAAGCTAAAAGCTATAAATATTTTATTCAACGACGTCTTGACCTTTTGCCTCACTCAGGAAGTGTAATTTTCTCAACAGATTTGACGATAAAACAAAGGAGCAAAATTTGTATACCGACCGTGTTTTTTTCGAAAATAATTTCCAATCAAAAGTATTCTGAGAGGGTAAAATAATTAACACCATCAAAATCATCCTGTAAACATCAAAACCCAAGTGTCGCAGCTCAGTCTCCCTTCCGCAAAACAGTTGTGAGATCCATGTAATACCAAGTCGGTTAATCTATTTAGTCTCTACTTAAAGGACCTTCTATCTCAAGTTATTACATAAGTTATTATCATGCCAATATTAAGAATACTTTACGTTTTAAACAAATAGATCGACTTGGCCATTGCATGAAACCACAATGAATATTAATAATACATGATAGTAGAATAGAATAGAATAGAATAGACGTTAATTGTTTCCAGTATTACAGCTAGTACATACCCGAAGCAAAAGGTTTAAGCGTCAGCATTATGCTTAGCTCTCCCTTGCGGGTAGCTAGGCGCTGGTTTTCAGCTTAAACCCCTCCTCCTCCAACTCTTGTTTACAATTAAAACTACTGTACAATTAAAAGTACTGATAGTAGAATATGAATCAATGACTTACTGCTGTCAATGACGAGGAAGGCGACTATGACGATGGTGAGATATATGACACAGATGAAGTCCAACCAGAAGCCCAGTGTGACTCCGCTGGCGAGGTAGCTGCTCCACGTGGACGTGTGGATGTCCTGAGCACAGAGCATTATAGGCTTGTATAGATAGGTATGTGCAAATACAACTGAGAGGATCAATTCTTTTAAGTATGTTCTATTTATGCTCAAATCGCAAAAAAACTGACTGTTCTGTTAACGCTTTTTAAGACAATGTGACAAATATTATACGACTAAAAATTAATATTTCGCACACTGTCTAAATAAGCATTTAGTGCAAAGATCTTACCTGGAACCTGTCGAATTCTTGAATTAGTCTCTTTTCTGCACCAGCTGACCTTATAGTACTTATACCATTGAGGGTAGCAGACATATGGGAGAACACTGGACTTCGAGCTAAAAAAAAATACAATTATTATTGTAATTTATAATGTAATTCCAAAGCAGATAACTAATAAATAAAACTCAATGTTCAATACGTACTTGTGCCTTCAAGCCGTTTGATAGATTGGGCCGACTTCAGATATATTTGAAGAATTGTGTAGAAGAGTAGCAAGATGATAGTCGTAGGTAGAAGAGTCCAGATTAGGGCGGCCGCGTTAAGAGCCAGTATACTGAACATCACCAAATATATTTGGATGCATTCCAGTAGAAACCGTGGCAACAGCTCATCCAGCGCACCGATATCCTTGGAGAATCTGTTTAGAATACGTCCTACGAGGAAAAAATAGTAAATATTTTTATCAAGTACAAGTTTTTTATTTAATTTTTATCTCGAACCAACGTAACTAACATTTTAGACTAGTCCATTTTATATTAATTTCCAATAAAACGTTTTTTGTTTACCTGAGGAGTTCGTATCAAAGAATCTCATGACGCCTCTGAGCATAGAGTGGAACATGTCATTGTGCAGGTTGCGGGAGGCCGTCATGCAAACCTTGAAGAACATGAACGCTCGAGCCGTGATGAAGAAGATGCAACATACGATGAGAGCGGAGTAAACGTACAGGTATTGTGAAGTGTCGAGAGGACCGATGAAAGCGTGGATATCTAAATCTGGAAAAATAATAATATGTGAAGGTTAGAATTTATAATTACCATTTATATTTGTAAATTAGAAAAATATTTTCGTCAATTAAAAATTTAAGCTGTAGGTATAACCTTCTTGTCTGGTCAGCAAGTTATTTCTGGGCCGAATAAGTGTGTATTATTGGAAATCTAAGAAAATGTCTCGTAGCTCCTAAAATTATTGTTGAAGGACAGTTGTTACTTTACCTGGTTGCTGATGGACTCCAGAGAAGTAGCTGGATAAGTTGAAGGTTCCATTATGCAGAGGCGGTGACCTGTCCACGTGGTAGTCCTTAGTAGTCCTGTTAGTAGCTGCTTCTTTAAGTGTCGTGACTTCATTTGTCCTGTTGGCATCATGGGCGAGTTAAGTACATTTGAAACTTGATTACGAACTGTTCTTGAAGAACGTAGATGGTAATGTCTTACCAGAATGTGACCCAGTAGTCGCAGAGCGTGGCGGACAGCTGTCCTACCACCAGCAGTAAGATCATGAACAGCAGTCTGGGCGTGCGACCTCCGGCGCGGAGGTAGGCTCCGTACACGTGCCAGCCCATCGAGCCCGACTCCCGTTCCTCTTCCTCCATCTCTTGCGCCACGTCGCAGCCGCCCGTCGACTCACACAGCGATGGACGACGTGTTGTTGATAACTGAATGAAAAGGATTCATTAACTACTGCTAAGCATTGATATACAGAAGAACAGCCTATTATCCAAACTAATATTATAAATGCGAAAGTAACTCTGTCTGTCTGTCTGTCTTTTGCTCACGCCTAAACTACTGAACCGATTTGTGTGAAATTTGGTACAGACATAGTTTGGAACTTGAGAAAGGACATAGGATAGTTTTTATTTCAAATTTCAAAAAATAAAAATAAATTTATTCCGGACATACAGCGCCACTAAGTCACTATTCCACGCGAACGAAGTCGCGGGCAAAAGCTAGTAGGATTATAAATACTTATACCTAATTCTTTAAGGCTCACGTGCTTATAGCGAATAAAATTGCTAAAGGAATATATAAAATCTCATGATGCTTATAAACCAAGAAAATAAGTAGTCATAAGAATTTACTTCTCATATGACGATATCATTCCAACCATTTCCAAGACTCGTATCAATAAATTTAAATTCAATCAAAACCCGTGTTAGTGGTAGCGTGCAAAATTGATACTTATGTTAGAAAGTTTATGGTAGAGTTTCATTTTAAAAGGTTTTAAGCTTGTGAAGGGGTGAGGGCTAGTTTTGTATGCCACGTCTTACTTTGAAGAGAAAAAAATCTAGTCACGTAGGATAGACATCACATCGGGTGTATCGGATTGGTTAATGCGTAATACGGTTGAATTTATCCTAGATACATATTTGTATAATAATATATGTATGGCACCACATATTTAAGCAAGTCCTGAATAAAATCATACCCTTAACAAAGTACTTAATGTGAAGTAAAACAAATAACTTACTCTAGCAGAAGTGCGTCTGGACATCGGCGGCGGTTTCTCCAGATCTTTCTTGTCTTCATTCTCATCGTGACTAGATGACAATAACTTGGCAAAATCTTTGCCAGTTGTAACTAGTTCATCGTAAGTCCCTTTAGCATCCACAGACCCCTGAAAAGTTATATACAGGTTAATACTTAAATAGGTATCATGTTAAGATTCACAGTTTTTTGTACGTACGTTTGCAGCATCTCGATAGCATTCAATGGAAAATGAAAATAATTCTGTAATTAATGTCATGTAACTTACATTGTTCAAGATCACGATGTAGTCAGCAGCCTTGAGGTAGTGCAGCTGGTGGGTGACCAGAACCCGGGTGGTGTGGCGCAGGTAGCCGTTGATGCACTCGTCGAACAACTGCCGGCCAACGTGCGCGTCTACCGCGGATAGAGGATCGTCCAACAGGTATATATCAGCCTATAATAAAAAAAAAAACATTTAATTCATGAATATTTAATAATTATGCGAAAAAGAGGTATAACTCTATTAGAAATCCCTCCAAATTACACACCAGATAGTCTCTGAAGATAGACGTGTTTAAAAGGTCTTTGGACGATAAATATGTAACACTCGGAAAGCGTCCTTCGATTTCGTAAATCACGTACACCCATCAAGTTAAGGGATAAATATAGGGCCATTGAAAGCGATGCGGAAATCGAAACGGGGCCCACTACTAGATTCCTTCTTATTCAGTAGCAGAACGAACGAAGTCAACTTTAAATCTTACTAGCATGAGTAAAGGATGTTTTGTTAACTGTAGTTTCTCTGCTCGGAAAACAATTTATGTATATTTTTTGCAAAATAAATTTCAAGAATCTAAAAATTCCGAAGTTGCACACTTGATGTTATTATCAAGCACGAGTTAGAATTTCCCCAACATTAAAGTTTTCATACGAAATGTACGAATAAAGTATTCAAATTACGTGCCAACCACAAGTTTAGCTTGACTATAAGGAAAAAAATAGTCTAAGAATGTAGGTACCTGTCTGTACACCGCTCTGGCGAGGTTGATGCGGGCTCTTTGCCCTCCGGACAGGGAAGCTCCTCTCTCACCTACGAGGGTCTGGTCACCATGAGGAAACTGTTGGAAATCTTTCTGCAGAGCGCAAACTCTCACAACCTGAAAATTACGATGTAAGTAGTACGTAAGTATATTTTTTTATAACAAAATGTAAAATGTTTGAAGTGCGGAATACTTACTTCTTTATACTTTTTGGAGTTGTAGGGTAGTCCAAACAAAATGTTTTGTCTAACTGTAGCAACGAATAACCAGGGCTCCTGGCTAGCGTAGGACAATGGTCCAGATAGGTAAATGCGGCCATTCGATGAACGCAGTTCACTCAGGAGCAATTGAAGAATGGAGCTCTAAGAAAAGAAATGAAGAACATAATAATTTTATTTACTCCAAAACTAAAAAAACCCATTTCTGAGAAGCGATATTTCCAATATTTTTTGTTGTACAGTATTAGTTATTTCCAGACGTAAACAGAACCTTTTTGTACTCAAGTGTTAATTGTTTAAGTATCCGTCAATAAGGCTCTTAAATTGTTTGGATTTTACCACAATTAGAACTGAATTGATATTTGCGGTATCGATATTTCCATTAGATATGTTTCTTATGAATTGGCGTTGTTAGAATGTACCTAGAACTACTTCTGTATACACCGTGTAACATAATTAACGCACATCCTGAAACTACTTTGTTCAGAATCGATAACAGAATCCATTTCATTAATAAAAATAAATATTTTTTTTTACCAAAAAATTATTTAGAAATAATTAAATTGTAGACACTATTTTCATAAAGCACTCGAAGTAAACGAAAATGAGCCTTAAGTCGATGCAATAAGGCTATAAGGCTATAGGCTATAAGTAACGTATTGAGCAATAGGGCGCCCACGCGTTTTGCCAATTATTTGTACAAATTATTCTGACAATATGTAATAAAAACAAATATCTAAGAAAATGATAAAAATGTTTCAATACATTCATTGTGGATAAAAAAGGATATTCTTTTTGGGGTGTCTGTGGATGTGCGTTATTTCCGTTACACGTTGTATACGGAAATAAATTAACATATCGATCGACCTTAGTCAGATAGTGATAAATCGTAATGCCGTTACAGAATAGAAGTACTGACGAGTAGCTTGTATTAACACGTTCGTTGCGTTACGAGATCTGTCAGATCTCTTGCAGGACTTTTGTATTGTGCGTTGAACAAAATCGTGTTGTTTCACTCCTTGCGGGGGGGTCTATCTCGGAAAGTTCTTAAAATATGAGCAGGACAAATATACATATTTGCTTCCTACTTAAAGCTGAATTCATGGACATTAAAAAAAAAATTAGAGATGTATTAGGTCCCTAACGCACAGTACTGTAATTATTTTAATTCCTTGCGTTAGGAGATATGTCGGTACTCGTGAAATTGTACACCTCGTAGACGCAAGAGACGGAGACGGCTCATTTTAGTGTTGTCCTAGCGTCGACGAGGGAGGTCGCGCGCACTTTTTCGAAACGAAATTCGCGTAACGTGTTGTGTTCGTTTATTTTTAATAAAATTAAATAATGAGTGCCATTAAAAGAAAGAAGTGTAAAAAATCTATTTATTTTGGTGAGGTTTCGAACAAAAAATCTACGCCGGATTATACTGCTGCATCGTCCAGTATTATAACCATTGCGTGCAATGCAAGCAATCAATGTGCTTACCATGTTTTAATGAAAAACACTTTTCAAAATAATTACTTAATAAAACTTTAAACATCGATAACTGAGATTTTATTTTATTCCCATCACTACTTACTAGACATATTGAACTATCTTCGGTTGCTGTACGAGATACAATCGATACCTAATTTTTTTTTGGTATTTGTAGGTTATTCAAAAGTCATAACTGCGTGCGAACCTAGCAGAATATAGAGCAATAGGCTATCTTTCACCTACAAAAACTTTAAAATATATATAATTATTTTTTGGGAAGATATAAGTTATTTTCAAAACTGTTTCTTTAGGAGACTGATTAGGTCTCAAACGCACCAACGGGAAGGTTTGTTTTGAGGTCTATTAGGTCTCCTACGCACCAGTTGAAAGTTCTTTGAAAATGATGACGCAGGGAACGTGTTAAATACCTTTCCGGAGCCAACAGATCCTATGATTGCGCATAGTTTTCCTTTAGGCACAGTGAGGTTGAGGTTGTTCAAGGTGACGGGCCCATCGTCAGTCCAGCTGGCGCTCACGTTCTGGATCATGATACCGACGTCGGGGTTCACTGGCATCGGGCATAATGTCGAACTGAGAACGCCTTTGTCATTGCACTCGAACCCTAAAAATATTGAAAGGAAACATTTTCTTTGTCATATATGGAACAGAAATCGGTTCTGTCTAATCATAGGTCTACAAACACGACTGAATGGTAAATCGTGAAAACATAATGTCAAAAATGTTTTAGCTCATCACCGGTATACCTACCTATCGATATCAATTTTAACATACTTAACACCAAATATGCGGAGAAATCATGTAGATGTTCTGAATGATTGCACAACTAGACCACAAGCAATACTTAATTGTATAAATATTATGAGTCTCGCCGACTGCTTTAATCGGCAGCGACCACGTGACAAAGCGCGATCAATCACTTAATTCATGTTTATACATGGATCACGTTGATTAAGGATTATGGTAATGCTATTGATCGACAGATTATCCCTATTGAAAATTCTGTCAACTCGGTAGGTAATTATGTTCCATTAGTTGACACCTTTACTGGTTTAGACATGTGGTCAACATGCCATTAAATTAGTTGATTGTAGTGAATACAGTTGTAATGGTGAAAATAAGGCAGGGGCGCTAGCGGACACGACATCGGGTTTTGTATTTCGTGAGGCGGTTTAGCGAATAAATAACAACTTCAATATGAAACTGACAACTTACCAGGATTGTAAATGCCCTCTTCATCAATCTTCTTGAAAGTGTTAGGACGCAGATCAACTTCACTCAAATTTTTCATTTTCTTTTGATTGTCCACACTTTGTACTAGTTTAGCTATGTCCACGTCCGGAACGGAACGAAGGTCTTCTCGTTCGTCTGTTATTTGGAAATCAAAAATGTTACCACACTCTTATTGCGAGAGAATTCACAATTGCAAAATAAAAGCATTCAAACGCAGTAGCTACATTACACGGGTTGTTTTAGTGATAAGATAATAACCTCGAAACACTTAATTTTATTGTTAAATAATAAAGTTACAGTCCAAATCGATTGCTTTGTTTACGGAAGAAAATTTGTTTTGTAGTTATCAACAATCAACATTTTTTATTTTCAGCAATTAAGTTGTCATAAAAATATAATAACTTCCAACCAAAACCTCTTAATATTAGGTAGTCTCCGTGTTAGTGAGTTGTTAGTAAGTAAGTAGGTGCATAAAGCGAGAAAACATGACATCACGGGATGTGGTTAACACAATAAACGATGGTTAATCAAATATTCGTTACAGAGTAATGACGCATCGACTGCATCACTACGACATGTACCCAAACTATTCTAGCAACTCGTACCCAAGAGTAACATTGCCTCTAAGCGGCGAACAGAAGTATAAGCCTCCATATTCATAGTGAGGCTCAATGGCAACCTCACGGATAATGTCATCTGAAGTATGTTGAACATTTGTAACAACGGGAACGCCTGTGGAATTCTTTGATGTTATTATTTGGCTCACGATGTCTTGAATTTGAAATACGATTCATCGTCATTTACATAATTACACTTGGTTATGACGACTTATTCTGATATAAGATAATATTGTAGGTACTTGAGCGCTTTTAACACATCACATTGGAATTTGGTTAATGTTCCAATTTGGTTATTTTGATGAAGGCTAACAGAAACACCGTAGATGTCTTAACCGTTAAATGTTTTAATCTGTCCCAAATTAAGTAGAACGTGCAGTTTTATTGATCGATAAATGAATGAGTTCTCCGCGTTAGATAGGTTTATGGGTGTTAGATGTAAGTGTCGAGTCATAGTTATAGTTTAGACTCGTAGAGGAAAGAAGAAGTGCATAGTATCATGCAGCATGCATAGAGTGCGATGCAGAGACTTGACAGTCTCACGTACCGAACAACATGAATGCCTCTAGGCGCTGCACTGATATCAGCGCCTCGGCCAAAAACGAAACAGCATTCGACATGATAATCGAAAGAGTTCCTTGAAGAGTGTTGAAAAATTGCGCCAATGGGAAAACCTGGAAATTACACATACATAACGAATTGTTTAAAAAAGATTTGACGAAGATGGTTGAGTTTTGTTCAGCGTTACATTATATCTTGTACTGGTTGGTTGAGCGGTACTTACAATGTCTGCAGTAACTTGGTAGCCGAATAGTGAGTAGGAGAGCAGTGTGATGTACAGGGTGAGCCTCTCAGTGAACACCATGAAGCTGAGGTAGACTCCGCGGAGGTAGGAAGCTGACGTGATGCAGTTGATCTCGTTCTTGCGGGCCAGAGCTACCACTTGCTCAAACGGCTTCTCCCACGCGTACATTTTTATCACCTTAAGTTACATTATCCATTAAATTTATATTTCTATGTATTTAGCATTTTGTACAAAAATTTGCTCTACTATAGATTATGACGTGCTTGTTATGTTAATATTAGGCAATTTATTAATCTTTTTGTTACAGAATGATTTACTAACACTTGCTTTAATTTTATTGTGTTGTTTTTGCTCTTGCGTGTGACTAAACTTATAAGCAATTAATTTAAACTTTATTGTCATGTCACTACCACAAGAAAAAAAGGCATTCTGCTTGTTCGTATTTAAAACATTAAAGTCAAGTCTGAGGTTAGATATATTTAGAAATCTATTAAAGGCAAAACATGTTGCAAAATGAAAACCCAGATATCTAACTTACCTGCATGCCGCTAATAATTTCGTCCATAATTCGAACGCGCTCGTCAGTCTTGCACGCGGTCCTCATTCGTAACCTTGCCGCCAATTTACTCATGTAAGCTGCAGGAAAGAATAAGAAATAATAAGATTTAGTAATAAGAGTCCTTTTTGAAGATGTATGGCACGCCTAAACACGTTTCTGTCGGATGGTATCAATTTATGGGCTGTATTTCTTTTACCTGTAATTGCATAACCAAAACGAAACTGTTCTTGGAAATTTGGATTTAGTTGCTTTATATCATTGCTTTTAAGTTTATCGTTTAAAAGGTTTTCGTTTCCTCCTCATTTATTCTTTTAGTCATTGTTTCTTGCAGTTATTTGTTTATTTGCTTCATTGTTCACTAGCCATTGATAGATTCGTACAGTCATTGTAGGAACAACATAGAATTCCTAGTATGATGAAAAAACTGTAACCTAAGTAAGTATCACTTACGTTTATTCCTTTGTTGTAAAATCAGTTCTAAATGAACAATTGCCTCAACATCCTGACGTAACAATAACATCAAAAACACTTACACTGAACCGGTATGGTCTGCAATACAATGCCGATGACACCAACGATGGCTGCATATCCGATTTTCAAGTATATGAGGTAGCAGACGACTATCACTTGGAGGGGAAGTAGCCAGATGAAGTGAGTGTATATGAAGGCGTAGTCGAAACGGTTCACGTCGTTTGATAGAAGATTCACGACTTGGCCGGCTGTTGTCTGCGCGAGCGCACCGGAACTCATGCGCATTACCTGACCAAGAGAAATGTGCAATTTAATCTCACTAACATAATAAATGTACTTAAATGAATTTTGGTTCCAACGGTTGTAGCGAAACGTTTACATGTAAACGCTAATTACTCTACAATAAAACTATAATCATGTTTTATTGTTGTTTGTGAATGTTTTTAGCAGTGTAAATCAGTCACAACTTAATAACTGGATAAAATCTTATTTGCACAGAAGTTTTGTTCCGGTGTGTTTCTAAATAAACTTTAAAACATAATTGAGTGAACTAAACACCTACTACATCTTAAAAAGAGATATAATTTTGAATGTTTATGAGTTACCTGTGACAGCTGAGATACCAAAATTATCATAATTGCCTAAATGACCAACGCCAGTATTTGATCTTGTTAGTACACCTACGTACGTAATCAAGTTGTCAGTAATGGTAGTTTTCATTACAACTACTATAATATCCACGGAACTCATATGGTCAGTTATTTTAGCCAACGCTTCAAAGAAAATGGTGTCCATATATCACTGACCTTTCTGTAGATTAGCGAGCAAGCAGCAATGCGAACTTTCATGCCGAACTGTTGAGTGGAATACGTGCCGTGATGGTTCAAGAACGCTATGATGAGAGACATCATGATGACCGAGGTGGCGCAGTACACGGCCTGCTCGTACGACATGGTGGAACCTGGCTCCCAGTACGTCAGCATCAGACTCAGCGCCACTGGTTGAAAGGGCCTGTCAACAAATATTTACATGAAGACAATCACTTTTACCTAGACACCACTCTTAGTTTATGTAAAGAGTATTTATTCTGACAAAGTAACAAAACCTTTCAGTAACTGTAGTAAGATCTTCGTGACCAATCTATAAAATGAAGAAAATATCTTACTTGAGTATGAGTGCCTGTATGAGGAACATGACGCCGGAGGGGGCGTAACTCATCCAGAAAGCCTTGGTCATTGCACGAAGTAACGATGGTTTACGGCCCTGCCTGCTCGCCAGTGCAATTTCTTCCAGCCATTTTCTGTAACAAAGTATCTTATTAGTAATTAGTGCCGTACCCTGTTCATAAACTGTTGTTCATTTTACACCACTTTTATTTGCCGCCATGGTTTCAAATGTGGATATAATGTTTGCAGATTATTTAGGTAGAGGACATTTATGTTCTTCTCAATGTCATTTTGGTTGTAACATCCTATACTCACCATCAATTTTACACTTAAAAATTTGGCAAGAATGCACGTGACTATCGTTATACTCACATTCAATATTTGAATCGATATCTTGACCTTTCGCTAGCAGGCTTCATCGTGCATAATACGGGCTCTTGGCATACTAATACTCCACTATGATTTCGTCATATTTGATGGTTTGAAATTACTTTCAAGTTGCAAATTTACGAATACCTGGGCACATTAAAAGTTCGACTGGAATCAAAATCATTTACTGAATAATTCTAAAGTATAATCATCAGATGTAATTGTTTCTATAACGTAAATTATGTTTTGTTATGCAGAGAAGAATTTTCATACGTTTTGTAAATATTTTTCCAAGAGGCGTAGATTTTGAGCTACTTAGAATACCGCACGCAGAATGGCATTGAGATAGATGGGACATTTCGCATGAGTTCTGCAGTGCGTATTACGCACACTATGAGCAATAGAAACGCGTTAAAAGCAGCATTTCGTGATCGTGACACTGTTTATAAAATATGCCAAGTCGTTGTTCGTGAACGATTCTCCCGTAATATTGATGTGTGGACATTTTGAACGTGCACTTGGAGTACGGAATGTTCCATACAATGTAGTAAAAACATTGGACAGTAGATGCCTCATACGTATAGACTAACGTCTAACGACTAACTAAACGTTAGATTTTTAGTAGAATTTAAGTTGAGGCAATTAAATAATGTTTTTCTTCGACCGCATGTTAGTCACTGCGGAAGTTTTAAACCAAGATGCAAGCTAGTCCCATTCAGTTCCTCGTGAGCGACGTCAGTTCATTTTAATATAAGTAGATATTGTATAAATAAATGCATCGAATTATTTATGGCCACGTGCACAATCACGATTAAGTTGAATTAAATGATAGAATTATTACTATTCATACGACGCTTACAGTTGTAAAACTCTATAACATGACTGTAATAATTGGTTTTCGCTAATAAAATAATTATGAGGAAAGTTTAGGTACCTAAAAGGTTTTGGGACCTACTGTTTACGAACTATCCTCTAAAGAACAATGTATGGTAAGTTGTCTCACTTTGAACCAGGTAAATTTCAAAGTCCCTTATTGGGCTGGATTTTCAATCAATGCCTTCAATTTTTTGTGTATAGTTAGCATATTTATTCAGCTTCAATTTTGTAAAACATTAATTTCTCATATTCTTTTTTGTTTCGGCGTAAAACAGGTTTTTCTGAAAAAATATTTTTGGTTCAATGTGTACTACCGGTGGTACACATTTAACCAGGGTGTGGTCCACATTGAGCCACCTTATTAAGTATGTCTTATAGATCAATTTATAAGGCAAATACTTTGTAATAATAAAAATCAGTCTTATATTTATTAAAATCACTTAAAATCTTATGATCCTTTAATTGGATAATTAGCCAAATCGGGTTCCAAAGGCATCCGGAGTTTCATGGCACCTGATCTGTGCAGCTTAACACTTAGGCTTAGCCTCAAGCATGTTGGCAGTCGAATGCACCATTTTATAACAAATTAAAACAATTGTAGAAAAAAAAAATCATTTTAATGACTTGGATGTACACAATAAACCATGGTTCAATGTGTAACACCCCCAGGTGGTTCACTGTGAGACACACCAGGTTTTGATAACTAATCTTAAAAATTTACCGGCATAGCAATCACTTAAAAACTCGAATTGTAGCGCTTTTAATTGCTAAATAACCGTAGAATACAATGTACATATAAATAAATTGATATTATTTAAATGAAAAAAGCTAAAAAAGAATGAAATTGGAAAAAAATATTTACTTTTTGAGTCAATTTGCTTTCAAATGCTCCTCACACAACCAATTGGCACGCCATCGCCACGCAAATTAGTGGGCAATAAGGGATCGTAAATACCTCTCTTTCACTCATATTAGCGCGGTTTAGCAACGTGGCGTTTTCGAGATTCGGCGGTGGTTCAATGTAGCTGCCTGGTTCACTGTGAGACACCCGACCCTATTTATACCGTTAGCATCGAGTTTTTGGAATAAACAATTCTAAAGTAATTTTCAAGTATTTCAAACCTGAATAAGTTTATTACATACTTTATATTTTTAAATTACCGGTTCTTTAAAAATAGTTAGATAATACAATATGTAGTTTCTTTCACACTCAAAAGAAGATAACAAAAAGAGTGACATCAAACGTACTTCCAAATTACAGTCGAAATCTACAAAAACCTAATAAACTCGTAGCTCCACTAGGTTTAAGATGACTCATCGTAAACAGATCCTTGAGGAAAATCCCGTACCGTCAATCAAATAATTTAAGTCTACTTAATCGCTTTAGATCTGACTGTTAGTGCAGAAGTCTGTCAAAATCTTCAGTCATAAGGGCGACAAATTATAATTGTTAGATAGTGGTCTCTATTTTGTACATTTTGATTTCAATGTATTATTAATGACTTGGGTTGACACTTGTATAATATAACCTGACTTATATTTTGACAGCGACATGATAGATCGTTCCCAAGAGCCGGCGTGTGGTTTATTAATTCAGACCTTGGTCATCTTTCAATTGACGTCAATGTGAATAGACGTGAGGGTAAGTATGAGCACAATAGATTATAAGTGACCTGGTAGGTAAGCCAACACCTAGGTACTTTAAAAACGTACCTCATCGTTTGAGATTTTGAAAAATACTTTTAGTAACGGGCTTCTAAGGCAGAATTACCCTAATTCCGTATACGCTGCGGAAATTATTATTTGCGCAAAAAATATCTAATAGGTACCTATATATCTACATGTACTTGCCCATTAGATACTTTATGGAAAAGGATTATATGGAGTCACCTTATTATTTTTGTGTATAATATTACCAGTTAAAGGTACTTTTATTGTTGTATTTAATACCATATTTGCGAACTCACTTTCCACACGAGGCCACAAATTAACAATGACAACGTTCCGTTTCTACCACGTTCTACGATGGAAGATATAATTCGATACCTACTTGTTATATTTTATACGTACAAGAAAAATCGATTTGTCATATGCTAATGCATTCAAGTGAAAGTATATCCGATGTTCGTAAAGAAAAATTATAGCTAACCGGTATGCATGGGCATGAGCACGACTCTAACTTTTCACGTTGCCTAATGATAATAATCTGTCATGTGAATGAAAGCTGCGCTATAACTTATCTGACAATAACAAAACAAAACAGACTGTTAATTAAAACGACGTGATGTTTCTTCTGGAGAAAAAAACATTAGGTTTCAAAACCAAAAGATTAATATATTTTCTCTTAGCTGTTCTACAAGTGTCTGATAAGAATAATTTATACTCCTGCAAAATAAATTGCTTGATTGTTTAATAGTTATGACGCAATATCATAAAGATTAGGTTTTCTTCGGGTTTGGTATTCAAGAGTTGTTTCAAGATGTTTTTAATTTGTTGGTATAAACAATTAAGTTGGTTTTATTTTATTATTGACGATCACGAAGAGGTTTTCTCGATTGTTGCTCCATCCGTCATAGCTGCCAACATAGAGATGTTTGTACAATTTCAACTGGTTTTACTCAATGTTGGGTGTGACAGATATTAATATTAACTGGAGAAAAGACTCTCCACGTTTACTATCATTCATTAATTATTTAGAATGGTAATTCGTAACGTTCCTATGATAATTCATTAATGTTGTTCTTTTCATATTTTCGAAGGGTCTTGTTAGTTGCGACACAGGGTGCAGCGGTTTGAGACGAAATTGCCACTGAAGTAAAAGTGCAACTAATCTACATTTGGATGATATTCTATTAAACCTTTTATTTTTACATGGTTTTCTGTATTTTGATCTAAGTATCGGAAATAAGGCATGGTATTCTAAAATTTAGAACTGGATGGAGGTACATATGTTGCACAAATATGTTGTGTATTTTAGATGATAGTACGTGAAAGCGAGTAAAATTGATACAGGATGACCGCGATATGTACATAAAATTGTAATGGCATACAATACGTGTTTTAACAATGACTGAATTGAATAAGCGCTATCAAAGGGAGTCGGTTTCGAGATATAGAATGTGATCGAAGGAACACGATAGAAAATTCACAATAATGCTATTTGACTGAATAAAAGAAATAAATCTTGGTCGCTACAGGTACTTAGCTCGACAAACGTAGGTAAAACAGTGTTGTAAATAATTAAGACTGGAAAATAAAATGTCTTTCTATAATCAATTTGGTATTAATTTATTGTATGTTTGTTTATTAATTATTCAGTGGGCCTAATCTACAATTAATTTAATGTATACTAATTATATTTAGTGCTGCCGTCATCGATATAACGTGTTACGTCCTTTTTTATTGTAAACTGATAGCGTGAAATTAAGTAATATATTTATTCTGAGTTCAATTGCTCGCTTTACAGGTATTCGATTATTGTTCTCACATTATATTAATTAAAGGTGGTCTAGGTGGAGATGTGTCACAGAAAACCTCATGGTTAGACTGCTTCGCCGGATTAATTTGGCGAGAGTTTGCGAGAAGCTTCTATGACTAGGCGTCACTGCGGTGCGGCGTAACTCGCACTCTAGTATTGTAACACGAACTTTTAGACTGTATTGAGCGCGCTCTCAAACTTTTCACCGCTGCCGTGATTTTTCCTTTAAACGACCGCAATACAGCGTCAAACTTTACACTCAGCGCCTAATATTTTTGCGGCGCGCATTTCTGCGGCGTGGTAAAAAAAACGTAGCCGTACCTGGTATTACTAACAAATCCAAACTAAATAGTTTTTAGTTGTAGCTTCACCAATGTTTGTAGATCATGGAGTCATATGACCGAAGTGCGTACAAACAGAGACTTGTGTCGTCCTCGCGGCCGTACTCGCCACATCGCCTTGTCCTTATTTTAGCCCATCACACAATATTACGTCGTTTTACACAACATGTGATTAATTATGAATTATTATTAAACGCCAATATTTATTCTGATTTTCTTAGCCGGTCCTAAAAAATTAAGGTGTATTATTCCCTCAAATCAGTAATGTCAAAATTCTTAGTTTGTCTCTTATTAAAACCTGTTCTACCAACAAAACTGTATTAGGTAAGTACCTACGTTACTTTTATTTTCAAATAAATAAATTGTGTAAATGGACTAGTTTAACCATCTTTAACTGAGAAAGAAGGGTTACCCCAGCATAACCCGTTTAATTACTGTTCCTTTTGTTAACATTTTAATTTTTTTACAAGTACCAAAATAAAATTCTTATTGTCTTTTAGTAACTGTCGGTAGATAAACACAGAGTTCTATATAATTCAATTTAGTCGAGTATTCCTAACATTTTGGTACTTCGTCCACAATTTATGGCTTACACCGTAAGCATTAAGTTCATCATAATTATCAGTGCATTGCATTGTTGAGTTGGATCTCCTAAAAAGGCATGAACGAGGATATAAACACCGTATGAACTTGTTCGGCCCGAAGGCTGTGACCCGACTACCGACTGGTCAGGCGACTGCAAGGAAACTCTTTATGCAGGCATTTAATTAATCTGTGCATTCAGTTAATGTTTATAGACGTACATAGGAAGCTATTGATGTTTCACTCGTTACTGCTTTAATCATAATATTTTTTTAGTACGACCAGCGACTTAATGGTTGTAGATTACATGAAGGTAGAAAAACTCTATGGTTCGTTTTTAATAGAACTGTATGTTTGGATTCAAAACGGTAAAGGATGGACTCGTTTCGCTCTCACTTATAAATCTGCCAAATATATTTTGCTAATCGATAACAGTATAATCAAGAGAGTTTCTCTCTGCACTAAACAGTACGAGGATGTAACGTGCAAACTAGAATTACATACCTACTAAATATCCTTATTAGGGATATCTAGTACGTATCTTCTAGTATCTTTTCATATGCTGTAAATTAAGGATTCTTTAATATACAGCAAATATGGAATAATTTAATTGAATCCCGTTTTACTTGCATTGTAACAAGTTGAAGTTGAGAAGAGACATTATTCATAGCGAGAATTTTCTCCCTAGACGAAGCTTCAAAAACGTTATAATATCGTGGAACATTTTTTAATGAGAATTTCTTGAATGAAAATATTAAATCGATTCTATATCCTAGATTAACAGCACAAATAGCATTCACATATGTAGGTAAGTACGCGCGTTGCTTACTAATAACATGGTTCTTTTTATATTTATATTTATGAATGGTGATAAATTATGGTGCGTTATTTTACAAAATAAAATTTAGTAGAAATAAGTACGTATTACTTAGTATTTACTTCACAAAATGCATATTCGGAGTTCTTTATGGAAAACAAAAGGTGAGCAAGTAATGCAGTTTGTCGAAGCATTTTTATGAGCAATCAAATCCGAACAGATCTCCATAAAAACGCGGAAACAAACACCATATATTTAGTAAGATACGGTATTTTCGTTGCATTTGGCTCACTTGGCTGGCTCAGTGGGTCGAAAGTTGGATAAATATGTCACCGTTCGTGTTACGTGTACTAGTAGGTAGCAGTCGCAGCATGCATATGTGAGCGGAGAGGCGACGCCGTGATGAAGTAATTTGAGAGATTCGTGTTAATATGTGCTAGAATCCGGCCCTTTACTAGTTCGAATAAGTTAAGTACACAATTATGATCCATTCGCGATGTGTATACCTTTTCTCATTGATTACCAAGGCTTCTAAGGCGACTTAATTTGTTTAATTAATGAATCTCTCAGTACACTCTCATAAGCTTATAAGGTGGTCATTTTACCTTTGGACAATACGATATTTTATCGATTCTGTTTTAATAATATTGCTATTAGATGTAGCTCAACTCCTTCATTTAATGTAAAACAAAAGGCAAGAAAATTGGTTTATGCAATTTATAGTTATTAATATGCCCACCGTGCCTACGTTTAATTCTAAGAAATAGGTCGCTCTGTCTAGCCATAACACATTATTATCCGCAGTATGTTTTACAAATATTTTTCTGATAGGTAACATTCTTAACTTTGTCCTTAATACTTGTTAGATACCTTTGTTAATTACAACGTAATTATATAAAAAACCTCATGAGGGTCGTTACGTATATTGTTTAGGTATGGTGGCATCTTATAAACCTATGTTTTTATTCTGAGATAATAAAATAATGCGTAGGTAGGTATTCAACGCAATTATTTTATAAGACTTCGAAAAATATTGATGCTACTGAGGTAGGTACAATGATTTCCAACTAGGAAAATGTATTGTTTAGCCATTTTACTATTACATTAAAATCTACCGAACCGGCTCTGATATGATTCGATTACGTGCTTGTATTGTTTCAAATTATACTAATTTACACACTTACGAATCACAAGTAAAAACCAGAATACTATCGCCTTAAACGTGGTTACAGACAGACACGTGACCGAGGGAATAATAATGAGTAAGTCAGCGTTAATAATAGTAAGCAAAGCGTTAATGGCGTATTTACTTCGGGTATACGTGTCAAGTGATAGGCATAAACCCTTTTCTAATTTAAATGCATTTAGTGGTCAAACGATTAGTGCGGTTAACTGGATTCGTAATAAACTGCGTTTGAATGGTGCTAGATGATGGGTGATACGAGATAATGGAGTTTATTGTTCGACCATTCAATGAGTTTTCTTTAGGTTGGTCCGAGACGATTTATCAAAGTTATATCTATTTGAATCGTTCGGTATTACAGGCTTAACAAGACTACACCGGCTTGACTCCGTCTTTTTTCTTAATACCGGTTAAAAATGACAGATAGTTAAGAATAGAAATGTGAATTGCAATTATTGTATCACAAAGTTTTTATTTGAAATAAAATAATAAATATAAATAATCTTATATCTAGGGTCATCGACTAGCGTGCGGGCAGATAATGAATAATTATGTGATCACAGCATGACAAAGGAAGCTAGTGAGCGATTCACAGCCTTGTACTTATTGTGGTTTTATTATGAACCAGTGTGGTATACTTACATGATAAAAATATCGTAAATTTTATACGGCGATATGCCTTAAAAAATTGCATTGTCTTAAGATTTTTAGATTAATTTAGTTTATTTCCGCACGTGACGCGACACGAAGTTTCGTTGCTGATAACTGCCATATTGCGATAATGCAGATTAGCTTTGTTGGAACCTTTTACGTAAGATTCTACGTAAATTCCTATATGAAAATTAAGAATGTTGTATAAAACCTTAATGTTTATGTTTCCCACCAATCCAGTTTGTATAAACAAATCTATTCCCACCGGCTCCGCGGTTCCCAGTCTAAGTATTTTCTGCAGGTGTGTACTAACATGCGACGTGTTTAGCGAGCTTCGCTGCACCTTGCAAAGGCCGTGCATGTATATTATGTCCGCTCTCGTGATTCACTGATTAGCTTGAGAATTACGATTGCCAAGATCATTTACAAGTCGTCACCATAACCTTGGTTTTAACAACCCTAACGCCCTATTATGAGACAAAAGAATCAGCTGTTCCAATACATGACGCTAATAAAAATATGTTTAATTTGTAATTAAGACATAATATTATTTATAGGTACCTATTTAACTATTTATACATTATCGAAACAATAAGACTTGTTTATATGATTTTGATGTCAAAGAATGTGTTTACTAGTATTATAAAGTCGTTAACATTGGGTAAACAGCTCCAATATGGCAGGTGTTGCACACAATGCAAATCATTGCGACAGACGTAATAGGTATTATAAGTACATATAATGTGAAGTACATAGAACCGCACATGATTCACTGGTCAAAGTCATCTTATTTATTCGTTCTGACACATGGAGCAGCGCTGGCGTTTGTTGACAGATTGACCATGCAAAGGACTCGTGAACCTGTCGTATTATTAAAAGGTTACGTATCATAATATGGTAAAAATAAAATACAAAAAATGTACTTTATATAATGGATTTACAAAAAAAGAAAATCGGTTAAGTATAGTTTTTAACTTCGTATAAAACTACAATAATATTTTTGTATAATCATTATACAACAACATCAACATAACTGCCCTTGGTTCAACCGGTGACAATACGTAGAATGAATATTGAGAACCAGACCGAGGACGCAGACATAAAATAAGTTCATAAAGCTAGATTTTTTTTTCTATTTATTCCTAAAATTCTTGACGAAGGGAGAATCTCTCACGATATTTTCGTTAACCGAGTATTTTTTGAAGTAATGGTTTGCAATCAGCGACACGCAGTGGGTCAGCCTAATGATTTAATGGGTGTTCCTAATCTCTGCAAGAACAGGTAGCAGTCATCTTTTGAGGACTAAGACGGTATTTAAGTGATGTTTCACCGTCATAAACTTGGAATAACATTGAACACACAACGATTACGATGTGATTGTGTGTATTAATGCATTGTTAAGTCAGATGTCGCCTTGCAAGAGTCCATAGGTAGGAATTCCAGGGCTTTGTGTGATGCATGACACACCTCCCACCGCGCACTGCGCCCGCGCCGCGGTATTGGCGACCGTCTGCTTGGCTCGCATAACGGCACGTGTATTCCCAATCACATTTAAGCTGAAGCACATTAAACCGCGACACCGGTTACTCGTGGGAACATCTCGAGAGGTCGACGTTACTCCAAGCTTGGGATTGTCATTTAAGCTTGTATTGTAAGATAATTCGCATATGACGTTATTGATCATTATCTATGACCCCGTTATTGAACAATATGCCTTCATTCATTATCTATGCACGTGTTGTTGACTGCTCGTAGTGCGGTTATCGCGGTGTAATATACGCATAATGAACACATTTTGAATTTTTAAATGTTCGTTTCATTGAATGAGCTTCGTTTGTGTGTTAAACTAACAAATTGTTAGGGATATTACGTAAACATAGTAATAATTATGACAAAATTGTTTATTGCACTCTGATATAATAACTGCTTCCTTAAACGCAATCACGATTTTAACGCAAAAAAGACGTTAGACGTGTACGCTTGCAATTTTATGAAAATTTCAGAATTAATTATTTTGCGTCCACACATAATCATTCCGTATAAAAAAATGCGTTTTATATGACAGAGTTTTTCGATTTGAAGGCTCGAGCACCGCGTTTTAGTATCGAAACCAATTCCAAAAATTCCAAATGAGGTGAACATCAAGTACTTCCAATATATTTTGTAAATGAAACCATCGTGTCGACTGAACTTGAGAAATACCAGTTTACACTTGTCTATTGAAAGTTGAACATCGTGACGTCAGGTGATCATAATTGGGACACACCCATCGAACTCGCCATGCACACGCACGGCCGATGACCGACCAATGTCAACCTAACTTATAATACTACGTATTTACAAATATCTATTAAATACGCAATTAAAAGTGAATTACAATAATGATATTGAGGTAGGTAGTTAATATCTCTGACATTTGTAAATTAGGATTTTGTTTAATTTAAAATCTATTAAGTCAATGCAACCAAATATTTAAATGCAATAATACACTAATCAATTTGTCAAATGGAGTGGTTACTTTAATGTCGGCTTCACAACCTTCGAGCGTGTTTGGTTAATTAAGTAAGCAATTAGGCAGTGGTTGTAGTTCATATTATGATCGTACGATCACGATAGAAATTTAGAACAGGTTTAAATGCACATTAAATACGTAAATCATAATTAGCGCAGTGGCGGTCGTCTGCACTGAATGTTAGTTTTAAAGTTTGATTGCTCTGTATTATTAGTTTTTCGTGTTGCAAAATAAACTAATTTTGTTCTAGAAACAGTTAAAAGCGTAAACATTGCAGATTGCACGAAAGTATACGTTTAACGGAGACCAAATCCGTAGCACGTTGCGCGGTAAACTGGTTGTCACCCGGTTACCAGTGCAGTCGAATATTTCGCGTCTGTAAAATTCCGAACTGTAAAAATCGGGGATGCATAAAGTAAAGGGTCCAAAGTCCCGTATTGAATTGGTTAATGACGGTCCGGTTCCTGCGTCGTACGAGACAGTTATCGATGTGCCGCGTGCCGCCGTCACCGTACACATTACCCAATGAGAGGCTCGCCACATAATCACAATTACCCGGAAAGCTGAATTAGACAGGAAACTTGTAACAGCCATTACGTAATGCCTGGCATGTATGGCAATTACAATAACGAATGTAGAACGTGCTCTGTTTTAAAATAAGGACTTCTAGAATTATTCAAATATATCCAGTTACCCTCGACGTTGTCATAGCCAGTCGTACATACTCGATACTTACTTGGTGCTATTTTGTTGGTTTCCATTCATATCGAATTACATTATGTCGCGAAAATGGATGCTAAATAGTATACAATTAAATTAATTAAACAACATAAAGAGAAGTACGGATAAATCCTGAAAAAGCCAGCTAACAGCGGTAAAAAGAAGCAGGTGGCTTAAAAAAGATATTAGCTCCATTTTACTAAAACCATCACAGCTAAAATGATGAGCCCGAGCTTTAAGGGGTCACTTTCTTAATCTTAATCACGCTCATCCTTGTGAACATGCCCAACGAGTCGTTTATTATATTATGACGGTCTTGTTTAATCATCTAATTTAGCTAGGGTTTGTTAGATTTTGTAAGTAACTGACAAAATGCAATATTCGGCTTCGCTCATTGTGGCAGTACTGGGCAAAATACCTTTCGCATGTGTGCGTTCTTTGTTAACAACTATACATTAGTGTATGTACAAGTGTGAAGTTGTTTATGTCCACAACAAGCTGCAAATAAGGTTATGTTAACACTTAATAGTTTAACATTAAATTTATCAATTTACAATATCCTGAAAATCGTAATGATATCATTCAGAGACAATATGTTATAAGGAAGTAACGGAAATGTTAGTGCGTGAATCAATCTAAAATTTACAACACTTTAAAATGCTTTTGTATTAGAAGTAAATAACAGTTTATTGAGAGATAGACCCAAGAAATAACGTACGAAGAGGACTACGTTACATAGGTTTTTTCATAGGACAGAATTAATTGTTACTTGGCACTTGAACATTTTATGGCTGCTATAAAGAAAAAAAACGTCCATACATACTATAACATTGGAGCTACGTTGGCCTTTATAAAAACAATGCAATGAGGTATTTTATTGGATATGACTTTATGTTAATGCTTCAATAATAACACTATATAATGCGTATAGATTTCTTAGGAAAAATAATGGACGTAGTTTATGGAATAACGTAATTTTGATTAGATGTTCATGGTCACGGTATAAATAATACAGATCGGCGTTACCCGGAATATGTTGTCTTCTGTGAACTTGGCTTATGCGCAGTATCGGGAGGTACTATCGGTAACACTATCAATGTATTCAATATCGTCTACAAGCCTTTGTTTATTAAGGAGGTAACGAGTATCCTTGTTGTAATAATGTACGATTGTAAATTTGTAAGTTTATGTTTCGGTATCACGAAGGGCATCGTCGCCCGATCACTACCATATTTGAAGCTGCCAGTTAGCATGATTTGTGACAATAAGGTACACATTACATCATCGTCACTATTATCATCGTTGAGACTCTAAAGTGTTTGTTATTGACGCTAAGATCGTTATCCTCCATCAGTTCTCAGAATTGAAATTATCAGTTTTTGCTGAATGTAACTTGGAAGCTTTTGATATTGTCAGGTAAGCTACACGATTTAAGTGACTCTTGAATTTTTACATTGTAAAAGAAATTTCGCAAATTTATTTTGCTGATTTACATGTTTATTATATCAATAACAATAGAAGTTCCTTCTTGCAACGACTGCCGTGAGATACAAATTATTCAAAACATTTTATTGTGTTTATTGTCAAATTTGTACAAAATTATACTAACTTCCCATAATAATTTATGAAATTAAGTAAAAATTATATCTGCTCATAAGTTTTGACTTAAGATCTAAAATATTCAGATTCTTACACAAAAATATCATTAAATTATTAGCGTATTTTGTAAACATGTCTCCATTGTTTACGTACACTTGCATCATACATCGGTATTCGATTGGTTCGCGATGTGAAATGTCACGTAGTTCGTGTAAACTCAAGTTCCTAGGTCTCAATGAATTCGTTAGTCAGGTGAATATTTCAAGCAACGCGTGCGTGTTTTTCGTAAGCGCATGTATTGTTAACTGAACACGCTTCGCTATAAATTGCGTTAGTTTTACAAGGTCATTGATTTGTATTATCGAACACACAGATCAAATAGTTAGCATAGCATAAGTAGCTGATGTTATGAAATGCAAATATCCTACGATTCGCACTTCAGGGAGACTTTTTATTACTTGCTTCATGTATACGTAAGATAAGATATTCGTTAAGTGAATATAATGAGTTTCCGTAGTTTTAATGCGGAATTTATTTTGCTATCTGACAGACAAAACGATGCCTGCTAATTAGGCAGTAAGAAAAATAAATTATATCCTTAAAATTGTAAACTTAATTCTTAACTTGGATATCTGATAGTTTAATGACTACTTAGTGCTATGACGTCACAAGCTTGTACATCCATAATAATATGATATCGGGAATTACCAAAGGTTGAGACGTTTTTATGTGCTGTATGAATCAGTGTTGAGTTCAAGCTTCGTTGCTACGCGAGTCCTGTATAACGTTCTTTCGACAAAGGATGTTTATTGCAGGTACGGTTTACGGTACATGATCCGAATTAGAGCTGTAAAATCTGTAAAATTTTGAGAAAAATATTTATTTTTAAATTTTATAGGATTTAGATTATTAATCTCTGCAGTAAATCGTTTTATGATACATGGTTTACAAGATCGTTAGCATTCGGAATCCATTACAAATTCAAGTAGGTGTGATGTAATGTAATCTATGTGAACAATAAGTCCTGCATAGCTAATTATAATCTGCTTTTCATGTTAATACTCGCCAGATTAATTATAATGCTAACTCAGCCCAACTCAGTTGCTATAGTGGCTGAGATTGCATGTCTTGTTTTTGCGTTTTGTTGCAAATATTTTCAGGGACTTGAATGCTTGACAAGCGGATTCAGATGAAATCACTAGTGTAGAGGTTATGAGAACCTCCTTTGTGGATGATGAAATGTGTTTTGATTTGTTTTGGCATTTTCTGTGACGGCTGATAAAGGTTAAGGTTACGGCGAGTCCTTGTCGCGACCTGATCAACTATGAGTAGGCCATACAAGTATTGTGTAGCGCCATACAATTGCTGGCTACATGACAATTGCTTAACTCCTATTTATATATGCGGAAAAAGTAGAACAGACAATAATCATCGATTTGCATAATTAGATATTAATAGATATATGTTCTACAAGTCATGTTGTGAATGCGGGCGCTAGACCAAATACGTGGCGATATAATTACTCTTTAAAAAATCTAGGAAGTTAATACATGCCGCTAGCAGATAATTAATTTTTTATTGCACTTCTAGTAATTCGATGAGAATGAATTTGCGGTACCGCACTTGTCGATTTGTGCACAGAACGTGGGTATTTTCCTATTCCATATCAACCAGAATGGATCTGCTGAGTTTGGCAAGAACAATTAAAATTGCCGGATGGTGGATTCCTAATGCGTCACACTATTTTTACAGACAAGTTCTTAATGAATGACACAAACGAGCTGATCCTTGGATGCATAAAGTTGACAAAAAGTGATAAAACCCAGTTTGTGGTAAAATTATGATTGCAAATTAATGAAGTTTTATAAATAGCTTGTCGCAAATGACGTGCAAAGATAACACATTTAGACAGTTTTCGAATTCATTCAGCCGTTACGGAGTTACCCAATATCCTGACATCCTTTGCATTCGGGTTTCGTTATTAATTTATTATCAAGTGAATGACTTCATTACGTATTTTGAGGTTAACTCCTATCATCAGGGTTTGACTTTATTAGTTTAATTTTCAGCATTGACCCTAAACGTACTACAAACCTACATTGTTCGTACCTTTTTGATACTCCTACGATACAATTAACATTTCATTATCTAGATCAGCCAAGTATATTATATTTGTTCGTGTAAAAGAACTAGACACTGATTTCAGATTAGGCAATAATGTTATAAGGCTTGTAGATCTCACTTCATGATTTTTCAAAAACCACTTCTTTACTGTAAAATGATTTTGCGTTAACTTGATGGCTAACTATCAAAGTGATCGGCTGTATTAAGTGAATGGAGGTAATACTGGTAACCAAGTGGGGTAAGGTGAAGGACGACGTTAGGTTACGCTAGTTGTAAACATAATGACAGAGGAGAGGACGCGCGCGCCGGCTGGCACCACTTAATTGTTTGGTCACGAGCAAAAACTTGAGTGTTCTTGATGAGTGATGGAATGGAGGGTGTGGTAAGCACGTCACGTGCTGGCTGTTGAAATCCGCAGAGGATTATTAAATATACGTTTTAATATCAAAGTTCTTACGAATACCCGGTAGGGATCCGTTAAACATTTTTTTCCTGTTATAAGCTGACTGCGTCCTGAAGATGTTTCTTTTTTATTGATCAACAAAACGAAGACCGTTAAAATACCTAACTGAACTTTTGAATTTATTATGATTAGCAAGATTCCCAATACTCGGCTGATATAATAAATACGACACAGAGGCATGAAATCGTTATCGCTGATGAGCGATGACTCCACAGCGTGCTCGTGTGCAGGGAGGCTTCACGCGGCGTTTTTGCATTTATCCTTTTGTATGAAGCTTCATAACCTGTTCAAGATTAACTGGTTTTTTAATAACTGAATGACTTATAAAGGGTGGGTAAAATGCAAAGGTATGCGTGAGGTACAGTACATGTCATACTTAGTACGTTCGTACTTTGATACCGGTTTGAATTCGGTGCAAACATCTCGGTGAGAGAGGGTTAACACGCAATTACATGGAAAGAAACATATTTAAATATTGCGAAAGCGGTTTGAATTTACGTTGACCCTCGGTCGCTGCGCGGCTATTTAGTAAATTACTCCGAGCATTTCGTAATGTTTTCTACGATGGGGAAGATATTTAACCAGCTTTCGATCGTTAGGTGGCGGGTTATTACCTTCATATCAGTTAACCGGTCACATGAAAGGTGGGTATTACACGTTAACACGTCCCCGAGGAGAACGATCGTCTTTACCTTGCCGAGGATGAGCTTAAAAGCTGAATTATGACGGCTATTATTCTATACGTAGCGTATAAGTAACAGGTTTGTAATACTTATAATTGTATAATCATGAATACCAATTGCTTAGTAACATGAAGACTGAACGTTATAGTAATCGGATGATTTCGATAGATATTCAACTTTTGCAGACCTTTACAGTCTCACTAAATAGAATACCAGCAGTCTTCGAAGAAACAGAAAACACAATGAGTGCGTATTCCTACCTATAATTATGTTGATTCTTAGAAAAACAACATGCTAACGCGCATTAGTATATTGTTACCTTTGCGTAAGTAAATAAATTCATTATAACGTAGCACATTTGATACCTACTGTTTTCCTGAAACATCGTTTAATATCTTGCAAATGCAGTGTTAAAATTTAACAAAGTAGATTATTAGATTCAATGAAAACCAGTATCCGGCGTCAAGCAATCAGGGCCTTAATACTTTAACACACGATTAAAAAATACCTTTGTGTAATGTAATTAAGGCAAACCCAGATAGAGCAACTGACTCACAGAGATTGACATACAAAATGCACTCGTTCATCGTTAAAAAATAATTTGTGAGTAATTAACGAAGAAATTTGATAGATAGGTTATACAATGGGAGGTGATATTGGTCACTTTAGTGGATAATGACTACCGGTTCGTTGTTGATAATAGTTGCTACCTGAATCCTTCATCTGACGTCTGTGCTACCCATAGAGAGCTTTTGCGTCGCTACCGGCTTTCAGACATTGTCAACTGCGTAAATATTTTGGGTACCCTTTTTCAAACGTATTTATAATTGTGAACAGGTAACTATCGTTTATTCAACTTGGATTCGTTTTAGAAGTCGTTTAATAACAATTATGATACAGGAAATATGCAATTGTATCGTATAAACAGAAACTTGTGGCACAACCTTGTATAGACACGTAATAAATACTCATTTAATTAGTAATAATAAGTATTTATTTCACTAAATAATATAAAGTTAGCAGCTTTGTTAGTAAGCATATTTGTTACACAGCCTTGTTTTTGAACAAATATCCACAAATATTTCCACATGAATTTGTACTATTCCTTTCAATCACAGTCATATCGAAACGCGGCTCAGATTTTTAAAAACATATGAGCGTAAAACAAAAACATTCATGATGTTTACGTAATTCGAACTTTGAATATATTAATTTTAAAGTAATGCCTGGTTACAAGGTGAAGTAGTTCGTGGAGAGCCACAGATACATGTATAGGTAGTTAAATGTTCTCACAACGCGGAAATGTGGCTGACGTAGTCCCATCATGACCGGTTCCACGAACGTGGACCTACTTAAATTTAACCCAATGCCTATATTTAGCATCAATGTTATTTCCACCGCGGTACAGCCTGGAGGATGCGCATTAATAAGTTGTATTAATATCCATTTCTTTAATTTGCATAGGTCATTCACATCATATTTGTTTATAATTGGAAATGAGATACTAATCATGGAAGTTTTGTTTAAACCTTGACCCAATGTTCAGTGGCATTTGGTAGATATAAGAAATAACAAATCCTAAATTCGATTGGAATATTAAAATTGTTCAAGTTATTAAGCAAAGTACGTAAGATTTTCTAAAGGTGAAATCGGGTAGGACTCAGGAATTAAAAGTTCATTTTTACGCATACGATTAGCGTAAGTTTGTAAGGCAACGGTTTGGCCGACATCAAACGGTTTAAAAGACGCAGGATTTGCATGAAAATTGCCGTATTTGCAATATGATACGGTCACCCGCTTGCCGCACGGTGGCCGGTGCATGCCGACGTTTGACGCGCCGATCTCACGACGGACGCGACCGATCCGACCGCACTGCGCGACTGGACGGGTCACGAGGCGCTTCAGAATTACTATGCAAATTCCCGATTAAAAAAATGAGCACAATTAGTGTGTCTAATGATCATTAATTTATAAAGATTTTTATACGAGAAGTTTTAAAACTTAAATCTATCCCATCACGCGTTTCTCATTTGCTATGTTGGATACCAGCGAACCTATTTTTAGCCAAACCCGTTTTGTAGTTCACTTATAATTTCTACGACACACATATCAAAGGTAGTTTCATCTTTTCTATTGGGATATTGGTCACGATAATTATACTAGTAATTTGGATTTTACTTTAAGATAAAGCTATTGTTAATGTAGGTAAACAAAAAGCAATCGGCAGGTAAACCGAATTGGATATTTAATTGTCACGTTTTTCTAACTAACTCAAGAAAAATAAAACTGCTTGAATTCGTTATAGCTTTTGAATACACTGCCAACTATTTATTTCTGCCTGTAAGATTAAAGTATGCGGCCAGAGTGTATGGCGAATTTCATTATCACACAAATTAAATGGCATTCTTAAATAAATAGATTTATGTGAAGAATATTTTTAATCAGGTAAAACGTAGAAACACAAATTTTAATTTTTTACTCACTTTAATCATAGAATAACGTAAAATAAGGTCATTAGGTATGTTTTTCGTTATCATCGGTTATTAATTATAATATATTTAAGTATTTGGTTATCACCTGCTAAATTTAACTTTGAAATTTTATATAATGGGCACACATATATAAAAATCAATTGCTGTTCGTTAGTCTCGCTAAAACTCAAGAACGGCTGAACCCTAAAAACAGCCTTTTTCTTTTTCCCATATAAATGTTTTCTAAATACAATTTAGAGACAATTTAAGGTCTTTCAGTTATCGATTGGGGCAGTACGAAGTCTGTCGTGTCAGCTAGTTATAGATAAATAGAAGACAACCAGAGATATTAATGGCAATAAAAAACGAGCTTTTTAAATTACAGCGTTCATTTTTCTTCTTAAGCAAAACTATTCGTTGCCTACCCACATTTGAAATAAAACCAACTTGTAAAATACTGGCTGTTTCGTCGTTATGTGCCGCAGGTGTTAATTTGAAACTACCGCAGAGAAGCGCCTCTCGCTGTTTGTGTAAACTTTTTGTGTCGTTTCAACCAACTATAGTATCTTTTGTTAACCATCTAGCACCCAAGAACCTAATGTTTCGAAATTAAATAATATTACCATCAAAAAGTGGTAATTAAAATGCATTTACGCGTAACAATTTCTAGAAAAAAATATTTGTAGGTATTTATTTAGATATTGTTTGAACGGCCCTGGTCATAACGGATTTTATTAACACTCCTTAACGATAATAGCCGCAGGAGTATATGCACACAACTTATTTTGTTGTGTTCTTTTTATATTTACGCATCGCCTTGTCGTGCTAAGGTCAACAGTCACATTGGTTTTAGGGATATTCTTTTTTATTCTTGAAGCTGTGATAGCTTAGTGGCAAGACCATAGGACTGCTAAGTCAGAGGTCTTGAGTTCGATCCCCACGACACGCACCGACTTTTCGAATGTTGTGTGCGATTTAATAAATATCACAGCTTCCGTGTTTCGGAAGGCACGTAAAAATGTGGGTCCTGCGCCTGATCTCTCTCCGGTCGTGTCGGATTACCGTCCCACCGGGCTATGAGAGTAAAAGGAATAGAGAGTGCACTTGTGTTTGCGCACACGCTTGTGCACTATAATATGTCCTGCGTAGCTGGCTGGTGTCATAGTAACACTGGCCGCCGTGGCCGAAATCGGTCCGGACATTATTCATTCATTCTTTTTTACGGTCTCATTGTTTAATTTAATTTTGTGGCTTTAAATTTTAAATTAAGATAAAATGTACTCACTTTTCGAGGCGGTCGCCGAGCTTGTCGGAGAGGTGGCTCTCTTTGGGCTTGGTGAGGTCGGCGTCGTACAGGTCCCGCTTGTAGCCTCGCCAGAACGTGGGCATCATCCACACGAACCATGTTTTTGAAAAAATGTTCGCTCTCTTGTAATTGTTGGTCTTCTTCTCACGATTCTTTGGTGGCACTTTTTTTAGATCACACGGATCTTTATTGCCACTAACCATTTTTAAATATTATAAAGTTTTTAAAAATTACAAAAATGTTTATTTAAATACCGCGTATCAAAAGAAGTCACGTAAATTTAATGCGGTGTTAATATCGTCATTTTTAACGATGCAGTACTAGTCGCGGTCGGAGCACTGTAGCCGGCAAATAGACGAAACGCCTGATTAGCAACGACACGAAGCGAGCGCAAGCTGCCTCCTACTGAGTTGCGCGCGCGCTGTCTGTGCATTTTATTACTTACTTAAAAGCCCTACGAATCGTCGACGCTAGCGACTCCGTCGTCGTCACGTTAAGCTTTTAGCACGAGCGTCATACAAACATTTCTGGAAAATGATTTTCATACAACATACTTTATCAATGCACTATTTATGTTTTACGAACAATTCTACTGAAACTATCAAATATTCATGACTTAGCTACAATTCCTTTAGAGAATGAAAGGTCTTGATTTATAGAACTATACACCTACCTAATTAAGATTTATAATAACAAGTCCTGATTTGCAGTATGTAAAAAATAGGAGTTATTTTTAACTAAATAATTTAATTATTATTGACGTAAATTTTCGGAATGGCATCAATTTATTCAATATTTATTTAGTGTTTGGTTCATTTTTCGGGAAGCGTGTGAGCATGGCATTTGAAATTAGTGGCTTTTTGCCCGATTAACGTAAACTTTAGGTAAAAAAGTATTAACAAATACATAATAGTCACGGCATGTCATAGTGTAAGTTGTCACACCGGCCGCGGCCGCCGGAGGGACGCCCGTCACGCCGGCTATTGTGGCCCGCGTAGTGTCACGCTACCGACCTGACACCACATATGCACGTGTTCATTTTGTGGTGACAATATAATTGAAGCCTTCAGCTTAGTGGAAACATTTATCGAGTAGTATTCTCCCTAGTTTTAGAGGTAAAATATATTTCATTTATGAGTTAGACTAATCAAGAAAGAGGGAATTTATATTTCTACCCTCGTAGATAATTCTATATTCCATGCATATAGTTTTGTTTCTTAAAGTACGATGATTGATAAAATACTCAGTTCGACCATCGGAATTAATCGCAAAGTGAAGAAAAAAAAGGGTTACGGCCCGCGATACGGATGCAATAAACGAGGATTTAATTCCGATCGATCTTGTTGCATCATTATATCATGCACCGTTATACAATTCGATAAGTCAAGACTTTTAATTATGATTTTTTCTCGAATGCCGTTACTGGCTCAGTTTAATTTAATGCTAAGCTGCTGTTTTTTGCGGCATCAGTATTGGGGTAGGTCGCTAATCTTCTAGCCGTATAGTAAGTAAATGTTATATATTTTTTATAAAATATGATTGTTCTTACTAGGATAGTTTTGAATTATGATTTCTACTTACCACAATACGAAGTAAGCTTTGCTATTTGCTGGGCGTTTTGATATTACCTACCTATGTCCGTGTTGGTTCCTGGCCTTAACATTAGATATTTTTTTATCACAGATTTTTTTATATTTTTAGTAGTCCGGTTATTGTTCTCTATTAATTTAAACTTAACTGTCAGAACTAAATCCAATCCTTTGAAATTATGTGAGAACAGCTCATCTCACAAATGTCCTCTAACACATTTACTGATTTAGGGCTCACTTTTTCCTCTCTTGTGTCATACTTTACAGAAACGTTTTTTATTGTCGTAGCCTTTATTACTAGTTATTAGTTAAATTAAAAAATACTAATAATTTTATTGATGTAATTATTTAAGGTTAGTCCGAGTCATCTAATTGTAATAGTTTATGGACAATAAACAATAAACCATCCAATGAACGATGAAAAATAGCTGTGAAGAACAATTTCAGGGTAGTAAATAGGTTAACAACTTTGAAATTTTTATGTATTGCATTATTTAGTAAAGGTGAAGTCAATTAAATTGCAGCTGCGATGGCGTTTAAAGGCGCGGAAGATGTAAAGTAAAGATGTAAAGATGCTCTGAAAAGTTTCTGTATATTCGGCATACTTCTGTAGCATTTGAACCCTCCCGAGATTGAGATTGGTTACATAGATTGCGCTAGTAAAGAAGTAAGGTAGAAAGTAGATTTGTGGGCTGGAAAGAGTTAAAGACAATAAACTGCAGTTATACCGATGATAAAAAGGAGAGTATCAAAATGAAGATTTACTTTGCTCAGTTTGTTCCAGAACTTGTGCATTAATTCGACGAAGGTTATCAACACGTAAGTCTGGTATTACTTGCCTAATTTGCATTTGTAATCAAAAATGCTACATGAAGGTAACTTGCAAGCGGAGCTAGCGGTATCGGAAGGCGTGGTGTCTACGTCATCACGGCATCGGCTGCCCTCGTCGCTGACCAAGTCTACACTACGCAGCGTCATAACGAATGATGTGAGGCGGATAAACAACACTGCGACGCTATTGACGGAGTAGGTACAGTTCCGTTGGCATGTGATCAGTGTATTGTAGTGTGGGGTCATCTGACCGGCCGGTAAGCCTGGTAACAATGCGTCGGACACAATACGTGAATCTATTGACACGCCGCCGTGTGGCCAATAACGCGGCGCGCGGTGCTCTCTCCCGCAGCCGCCGCGCCGGAGGTCTCACGCACAAATCCTATTATTTATTCAAACCAACGAGGCTTTGCATTTTAGTACCACGATCTGTATTATTTACTTTTATCGCATCATTTAAAATTAACAGATTTTTTCAAAGTTCACCTCATGTTAGAACAAATAACGGTCTGCTCCTGTCTGGTTTTACTATAACTATTAAGTCTACATTTTTTAAAGTTTCTCTTACATTAGTGTGTTGCGAGATTACTTAATATTGCATAACAATCCCGATTTAACTGTAGATTGGGACTCAACCTCTTCGTCATGATACTTACATATTTATTGTACGTACGTTGATTACATGTATAATACAATGTGTAAAACAAGTAGATAAGTCTACACTGGGTGATATCTGTTCGTAATCTCAAACGAGTCTACCAACGGCTGTATGAAAGTGATCGCTGTCTGCTGTAATGATAACACTGACTATTGTGCGACATTATCGAGGAACATAGTTATTTTCTTTATTTAATTAATTATCTTTTGTGCAAGAAACAGCAACAGACATATTACAGACGGATTATTCACAATGGATGTATAGTTACTACATCTTACAGACTGAGCATAAAACAACTACATTGTGTTTCGAGAAGAAATAAAAGTTTCTAGAATCTTAGTCTTTTATCATTTGTAATAAGGGACATGACAAGAGGATCTTATTTTTTTACGTTACAGTAAAATTAGGTAAGCCCTATAAAGGTGGGTGAAGGATTATACAGTATACACAAACCTACATGCCCTTTTAGTGCGTGGAGTTGTGGCGCACAACCGCATCGCGGCGGCCGCGGCGCGGCGCTGCACGCCGGCTATTGATACAGGCATACAATCAAACTGGAAAAAACCGAGACCCAGTATTGGTACTCGTCCCTTCTCAAATAACGGATCTTCACTTTAACAATTTTTGTCCTCGATTGTCAAATACGTATGTAGAATTGGCGGCAATACGTTTCATTATGCAGTAACACTTAACACAATAACTGTAGGATTCCTCTTATAAGTGTAGACCTTTGATTACACATTTAAATGTATCTAACATATTAATATTACTGCTATTTAATTGATGTATGTATATGACAGCTAACATTAAATTAACTACTTGAATGAGCACTAAGCTGGGCACAATTACTGGGCACACTTGAAGCAGCGTGGAATTCATAATATTATTATATCGTAAATTAGTTATAATTTTAAAACGTTGTCCCAACAGTTCGAAGAAATGTTTTAATTGCGATAATGTTTTATTAATTTGTTTTAGTAGGTAATAATAGACTACTTGACAATTTCAGAAAATAACAATTATATCTTAAATTTATGTGAGTAGGTACTCCCTGTAGGTAAATTTTTTACGGAAATTACAACATGCTAATATAAACAACAACAGATCTTAAAAAATTGGTTGTTTACGCATAATTAAAAAAAACTCATCAAATTATTTTCATTTCTTAGATAAATTTCATGTACTTTATCCAGAAACACGAAGGCAAACTTAAAATTAATTTGTTTATACACTGCTGCGGGCCGTATCACCAATCCGCTTATACACTGGATGTAGGCAGTGTTAACTACCGGTTTGTCTGTCTTGGAAGCAAGACAGAAGGTATTTTATCTATTTAGATAAGGGTGATGAATAATATGCCCAAAGCTCTTCCATTCTCGGAACGTAATAATTTACACATTCCATATCAGATGACTCGTTTCGATGTCACAATAAAATGTATTCGGGATATTATCGGCGTCACTAATGACTTATTAATTTATTTAAAATTCCCCCTTCTAATTGTTTTCCGGTTATATCTCATTGATAAATGACTAAATACTTCTTGGATTTAGGTTGTGGAATCGATTTCTTCGGCGCGTGCTGCAATTAAGCGACCACAGACTTCATAAATGATTACATTATTAATTGATTTAACTATTTTTAGATGTGATGACACAATTGGCTGTCGGCTGTTACGGTATATATAAATACCTTGTTTCATTTCATATCAAGAAACCATGTGACTTATTTGTTAATCTTGGAATTTCCAGTAACTTGTAAACATTTAAAAAACGTCATGTCACCCATATTGTAATGGGGATAATAACAATCAATTTGGTTACAAATCACGCATTATATACGTAGGACCTATTGAATAAGTAACGCAAGGTGAATGTTGTCAATCAGTAAAACAATGTGTCCCTCGCCAGAGGTATGCGTTCCCTTAGAGAGGTGATAACAGGCTAATTATGTTAACACTGCATGACTAATGTGCAAATCACACGGCGAACCTTGTTAATGCTTTCTAGATGCCATCATCCTGTAATACAATTAGAGAGATAGACAGTATCTACTAATCTATTAATTGATTCTGAATTGATAGATATTGATTTCCGAATTTTCCGATACAGGAAATTTTGTAATTCTACAGAAGTATAATAATAGAATCTTTGATTAAACGTTACTCTTGATCTTGGGATACCAGAAATCACCACGTTAACTAAAGCGTGGTGATTACACGGCCTGAATCGATTTAAATGTGGATTGGGGAACTGAATCAGTTATGAGATTTGTCTGTACAGGGATGATACTTGAAGAGCGGAAGTAAGTTAAAACCAATTTTATAATTAGCATAAAGATTTTGGTGTCAATATTTTGGATACTCAATATATTCATTTACAACCAAAGCGGTTTGTCGTATTATACATCACAAAGTATAAATTTTCTGTACAATTGTATAAAATACAATTGTACAGAAAATTTATACTTTGTGCATTTCAATATGTAGAGATTTTATAATTAAAAATTATAAAATCTCTACATATTGAAATGCATCGCAGAGCTATTAACTATGCATTAAAGGCAAGTCGATAAAGCCTTGGCGCCTCGTTAGTAATTGATTTTAATTAAAATGATATGCCTTTGTTGCTAACTACAAACCTGTTTTATAAAAGGTTTATTTTTAAAATTATGCTGAAAATCTTTCCGGTGGTGATTGCTTTAAAAAAATAGTTTGTTAATGAATACTTTGTTAAATTAATCTATTTTCTTACATTCAAATATTTTAGGTAGCTTTGAAGTAATCTAAGATTACAGTCGCTTATCACTCAAGAAGGTTATCGAGATAGCTATTAGTTAGTTGTATGATACGCGTTGCTTGCTTGCTTAAATCTGGCTTTTTATGTTTTTCTCTCTATATTTCGCTTGTCCAAAATTAGTTTAAGATGATGAAACATTATTTACATTTAGTTTCTCTCCATATTGGAAGATTTTTGTGCTCAGCAGAGGGACTTTTATTCGTCTTCATGAAATTTCAATTAGGACTAATTAAAACGCCACAAATGTATTGCAAACAAATTACTAAATTACTTTCTTACTATTGACATAACTTGTAGAATCGATCGGTCACGTTTGTTTTAGCCGACCACAAGCTATTATGTAAAATCATAAAAATATTATGGACACATACAATTACGATGTAATTTGAACTAATAATTATAGCTGATTGTTGTTGTTCTGCCACTAATATGATACTTGACCTAAATCAGCGAAAAAAATGCTGAATTTCAATGTCAATAATGCCTAAGACACACGTTTTTAATAAAGCGTTTTTACTTGACACTTAACGTGGCTATCGAAACGTAAAAATATTTTTTTGAAACTGACTTGTAGTTCCAATGATTAAATTAGCGTTTACAAGTTTAAAAATAAACCGTGACTCTTCTTCATAATATTAAGAAATCAAATCATAATTGCTCTTGTGCAGGAAAATACGAAGCTTTGCGGTTCTCCTCCCAGTACGTCGAGTCTCATATTTAATTGAGTCACTAACGACATTACATATTAGTGGAATTCTAATTAAAAAAATACATCGTCATATCTTACATAATATAAAACTAATTAAAGTCCCTCGACCGCTTTTTATTTCTACACGGCATTTTTTTAATCGGAAGTTAAGTTGTAATAAAATTACTATATAGTTATTGATTTATTGAGGAATTGGCGGCTTACCGAATATGCGGTAAGCATTTAATATGCACTAATTAAACTGCTCGGCTTAATGACATGGGCACAAGTATATCTTTTACATATCATATTCCGAGATAATGTAGTTATAGTAGTAACAGTAGTACATAAAGTTGCGAGATATTCAACGCACGGCTCGAACAGGACAGATTTCTAAAAGAATTTATTCTGGAACAAGCTACGAGTGCATAGAACTGTCCATGTGAGAAACAGTCATCTCTCAAGTCGATGCTATTTCTAGTGACTGCCCTTGAGATTTATTAATAGCCATGGCGAAGTACAGCCTGGCTACTGGTCTCTAATACCTAGCTGTTATACGGACGGGATTTATGAACCTGGCTGACTCTACGCTGTGATTAATTTATACAATTATTTTAGCAATTTGGGATTGGGAAATGATCGACAGTAGATACTCTGAAGTGGTTAAATTTGAAGTTTTAATACCTGTTGAAGTCTATACTATTTTGGTACTCGCTTAAAATTAATCCATTACAAGTGCAATGGTCATTTGGAAAAAAAAATCCGACACTACAATTTACATTGAATAATTGTGCGTAATAATAGCCGTTGTATGTATAGGAAAACTAAAACCTACCGCAGTCGTTGCAATAAACCTGTAATGGGCAGTTTGATCATTATTAACTAATATCACACGCTTACAGCGGCTTGGCGGCAGCGGCCTGTGACTGGACTGCAGGCTGGTTTTTTCTATCTTGGGTGCAACTAGTACTGTGAGTATAAGTACATGTTATGGTGATAGCGCTAAATATAGCATCGAGTTAATGCTGGCTGTACTTGGAAGTCAGGGACCGTTAGTGGCGGCGGGAGCCGGGCCGGTGGCGCCGGCGACGGCGGCGCCTCGCAATCATTCTTTCTTATATTATCTTTTGGTTAGGAGGCAGTCTTCATGTGCGTGAACTGGTGATTCACCTTTAATGAAATTGATGAAGCCTTGGCGACAATGTTCAAGAATTTTACGATAACGCTAAGCGCTTAATATTAAATGAAATAAAAAATGTGATACATTGCTTTCGCAAACAGAATTTGTTGCACCGTCATCTTCTCACCTGTGTGGTGTCAGTAAAAATTAACAGTAACGTCAATTCGGGGGAAGTACGCGTCATCAATCAACCAAGGACAACACTACCTATAAGCAACGTGGATATGGCTGGAATGATTACGTGACAAATAAAGAAGTGACGTCAAATGAAATCAGAAGTAAAATGTCACTGTCAAGTGAATTTTGAAATAAAATAATCGTAAAATTTAAAATGTTATTATACATAACACGAAGCTTATATAAAATTTAATAAATACACCCTAAAAAAAATACCACGATACCGATATCCACGATTCCTATAACATAAGTACAATGGGTACTAAGCAGGAAAACATAAATAGACAGGGTGCAGATACTAAGAAAAAGGCAACAGAAAGGGTATGCCATACACATGTTTACATAGAGAAGTCGGTGCTTGAGAGTAGTACTTACCTACAGGTTGCATAAGAATTAAGCGCAAGATAAAGAGAGCCACAGACCTTTGACTGGCTTTTGCGACTGTCTCATAGTGTTTTGTAGAGTGCTAGCTTTGTTGTCTGTGTTGACAGATCGTATCAGTTTATCGTATAGCGTAAGGTCAGGTCGCATCCGGCAATAAAATATATAATACCGAGCTGCTGCATTTTACCTGATCTCTAATAAAATATTGAAAAGGTAGTATTTAAAGTAGCACGTAATTATTTTGAGACTAACAAACGAAGTATAGAAGCTACTCTCATATCAATAAGTGTATTTCATGGGATTTGCGTAACTAGGATTTCACAGATGAACTACAGTCAAAATTAAACAATCACAGAACTAAAAATCATGTACGACCAGTCACACTTTTATAGGAATCTACTTGAAATTCGAGGCATTTTTTTATCAAAATCATTACCTAACCAGCCCGATAGGATGACCTAGGTATAAACTTATTACATATTCTGCACAACTTGGAGTGCATTCCTCGGGAGGTAAACCGGTCTGAGCACGACATGGGCATTGAACGACATATCGCGAGTTGTTCCAGCGACTCCGCCACTGTGCGATGCCTTTGACACAATGGAGATGGGGCAAGTATTGGGCGCGTACGATCTCCTCGCCTAGTTCACTCGGTCCAGTTCAGTGACATGGAACATCTATCAACGCTATACCATATCCCCTTGTACTCCTGAGTTTGTGTCGACGTTTCTTCTCAGGGTAGCCAGTTAGGAAATGTCGATTCCATCGAGCTTATATTTAAGAATATGACATGTGAAAGTGATAACATTTATTCTTTTTGCAGAAAAACCATTTCAATTTCTGTAGATGAATAAATACTTTTCAAGCAACGACATGTTAACCGATTTGAATCTAGCATTAGATTCAGAAATTCGTTCAATCTTATCTTTAATTTGTCCATGTTACCATATCGATTATAAAGAATTAATTCATCATGGTGACTAGTAGTCATGATAAATTAATTCTTAAAGGTCAATGATCTCTCTAAAAAGTACGATTTTTTCTTACTTGCATACGAATGCTAATTCTGATTCTTCACGATGCCTAAGCATTTTTCATATCTTGCCATTAACGAACTCATTGTATCTAGATAACGAGGTGACTTCATAATTACCTTTAGAATAAAGCCCTTTTACATAATAACCAATATATTATTAAGTAACACGGAACACTTAAATCTAAACTCAAATATAAAGAGGTAGTAACTGTGAACATCAATCATTTATTAAATAATGATATTAATATGCAATTATACAGCACATTATAAATGACAGATAAAAGATTTTTTTGGTTTGATTTGTGATCATTAAAGATAGTGTGAAGGAAATTAATAAAAAAAAAGTGTATTGATAATTAAGTTTTCAATGATTTAATTTCAATTAGAGATTTCCTTTTGTAATGTTATAATCCTCTACAAAAGTAGAACTCGTCGGTGATCTGATTTAAATATTTTGCTACTAAGAATATGCGAACATTAAAAGGAGTATAAAACATATTTACAGCAAAATGTTAAAACTACAAACGGAGCTTTGTCAAGTAATAAGACGCCGTTGAGTAAGCCCACGTCGATGCGCAGTCTTATAATATGGAACATATCTAAAGCTCTCGAGATTAATCCGTCGATGGATTTGAAGGTAAGTAAGTTGTTAACGTTTTTAAAAACCAGTTTATAGAAAAATCCTTCCTCCTTTCCTTCTGAAAAAAATAATCGTATTCCATGTTTAGTGAAATGTGTTACCGTGTTATGTTTATGTTAATATTGTAGGCTTCGCTGAAAAATTCGGACACGCGGCTGCTGAAGGAGACCGGAGACCTGGACTCTGTGCTGGCGAAGTTCCCGGAGCAGCAGCACCTGGTGTGCGCCATGCTCGCCTGGCAACAGCTCGGCCACACCGACGCAGAAAGCCTTTACAAGTACGCTCGCCACACAACCGCACACATCCTCACTCCGTCTATTTTTAAACCAACTTAGCTGCTGCAATGCGGTAATTGCTTTGGTAATGGATATCGAAAATGATGCGGGCCCAGGGTTTTGATGTTCTTGGTAATTTATCATGCTTATGGAAAAATAGTAATTATGTATCTACCAGATTACCCGTCATGCTAGAATATTTCGGATATCACTGCATGGTTGTAGTATAATTTTGTAGGTATGTACTTAATTTTATCATGTTTTAGATTTATTGAATCTAAGAGAAAAGAAATGACAAAAAAGGAACCTGAAGTCAGTTGCAGTAGCACTTGTAAAACACCAAAAAAGGAAAAAATACCGAACGCAATGAGTTGCAAAATAAAAGAAATTTATTGCTGTCCCCAAATGAAAGCGTGTAAAAAAAATACGGATTGTGGAAGTTTTGGATCACATTCAAGTGGGCCAGTTGTTAAATTACCGGTGGAAACCAAGGTTATCATGAGATTGGAAACGCCACCACAACCAAAACCACAATCGTGTTGCCCAAAATCACAGGCCCCAGAGAAGGAAACACAGAATAAAATCAATGCAGTAAGTATACCTAAGAATGTACTCTTAGGAAGCAAAATAATCCAAACATTAAAAAAAATAAAGAAATGTTGTTTCTTACATAGGCATGTTGCCTGGACAGCGCTTGCGAGGAGCGACTTGCTGTCTTAGACGCTACGACGCAGGAGCTGCGGGTACGCGCCGGCAAACTGGCGCAGCGCGAGGCTGAGAGGGTCGAGCTTTTGGAGCGAGCAGAAGCCGCCTGGAAGGACTTAGAGCTTGGCTATCTAAGGCGGCTTTCTCTGGCCGAGGAAAAAGAAGAAGATATTAACAGACAAGTTTGTATTACATTCATAAGACGTCAATTGGACTAACATATTTAGATGAATGTTAACTGCAACTTCGCCCGAACGATGACGGTAATAGCAGCAAAAACACCATCCTCTGTCTGACGAAAAGGTGGACTTTGTATCTATTAATCCAGCTTGTTCACTAACTTCATACTTTCATCAAAATTGCTCTAGCCGTTTAAGCGTGAAAGAGGAACAAGCACTCATCTACTTACAAACTTGTGGGTTAATAATTCCCAGGATTCTTTCTAATATAATAATCTTCTTGATATGTCAAATTTCAGCTACAGAAATTGATAGCAGATCGAAACGAGTATAAGAATGCTTGTACCGAGATGCAAGCGCAAGTGAAAGACCGAGGTGATGCGGTAGATCAAGAGCGGGCAAAGTTGAGAGAAGCGGAGCAGACGCTGTGCAACCGAGCGTGCGTCAAGCTGCGCCTGAGCGAGGAGTGCGCGAAGGGCGAGGCGACGCTGGCCCAGCACCACTGCCGCATCGTGCAGCTAGAACGTGACCTACAAGTAACATTCACACTATAGCTGTAATCCTAATCTAATATATAAAGTTTCCATGTCACAATGTTAGTTACCGTATTCCTCCTAAACGGCTGGACCGATTCTTTTGAAATTTTGTATATGCATTTAGTAGGTCTGAGAATCAGCCAATATCTATTTTTCAACCCTATTTTGTTTTTCGCGAACGAAGTCACGAGCAATAACTTTTAGTTACCATCAGAGTGTTCTAAGGTAAAAGCAAAGTGAGGCAAAGGATGGAGTAGACCGGTTGGTACTTTTAAAGGACAGACAATGTCACATATATCAATTAACACCTATATCTACGCAATGATATTTGTTATAAAATACTCGTTACGTTGATTGTGGTAGGTAATTACAAGGAATATCCTTAAGCTATCTATAGCAAAAATTGCAATTTTAAACATTTTAAAATACAAGTGAATTTTCTCTGTTCAGTACAAAGAGGAACAAGCGCGGTGTAAACTGTTTTCGATGGAGAATGAGGCGGAATCGGCGCGCGCGCTGACACACGAAGCAGAGCGTGCGATGCGCGCAGAGCTGGCTGCGTTGAAGGAGCAGGTCACAGAGGTCTCCAAAGAGCTACTTAAGGAGGACGAGCTGAATTTAAAGATCAAGGACGAGGTACGGTATTGCCTAGGAACTATTTTCTTTTAACACTAGACTAGTAGTGACATGTACGTGTGGGATGGCGACTGTGTCACCTTTCGTCGTGTAGAGCTCTAAAATATGTAAAGATTCTCTCAGTTATGATATTAATGAGATTATTGTAGTCTTGTTGATATACTGAGAACGCCATGAGGGTTTTTCAAGAACATTTATTTAAGATTTAATTTTTAACTAAATTTCAGGTACCTAGTAGGACTAAAATTAATTTTTATCAATATTTCAGTTATCTTGTGATCGTTTAGGTGAACATAAAATAACTTGAATAAATTACACACTAACGTCACATATAATAAATTATACCTAACAATTGTGTTATTTTTATGCGAATGAATTTTCTCATCTTAAATTTACTCCTATTGTGTATGGATTAACTTGCGATTAAGTTTGAGCAGCGTTCTTGAACGTTAGCCATCCCCAGCTGTCCCATTCGTGTTTATTAAAGAAATTACGGTTAATCTGGAAGCGGGCTTTTCAAAGTATTATTAACTGTAATCTTAAAGACTTAATTAGCGCAACATATTTAGGGTATACGATTTCGAATCTAAATCGAGGTATTAATGCTAAGATAATCTTATCTTTTGTTTTCGTTTGATTTCTTCTAATCATTGTGTCGATAGTGTCATCAATATTTATATATAATCGTGGCTTAAAAGGACTACAAGATTTAAGATCTCAGTATTCCCTTAAAAGTGTATGTGGAGCTCCTCTAAATTCTTATTTTGTTTTGCAAGATGGCATGAGTAAAAATCAATAGCCTCTTGACACATTCGTATCGTCATATTTTAAAGTAAAAAAATAAACATGTTCTTAGAGCTATGTAAGTTGGAGATACTAACATTGATAAGAATAGCATAGCAGCCTACCCGAATGCTCGGCAGAGGCCTATTCTCATGTAAGGAAGATACAAGCACTGTTCAGGCGGCTAGCTAACGTACGGCTTGGCAATCACGATCTCAATGTTTTAAAGAATAAAACTACCAAACCAAGTTTCTGTTTAGTCTTAGAAGATTTTCGAAAATGCATTTAAGTTTGAAAAAGTGATGTTGGTATTAAATTAATCTAATGGTATCTATCGACTTGCCTACATAGCGCATGCCTCATGATTATAAATGTTGTCTTATCTGGGTTTGTTTTGTACAATTTTGTTAAAAATAAAATGAATGTTTAAAATCTCGTGATTTGTGATCGTGAAGGAATATTATTATTATAAAATCTACAGCATAATGTCGATAACTGTCTACTTACTATATTTTAGTTTTGAAAAATTCGATTGGTAAATTAACATTTTCCATCTGCTTTTAAAAAGCCAGCTACAGACAAAGTTAAAGAAAAATAAGTTTTTTTTCAGTGAACTTTTTGATGAGCTAATTTTTCATATAATTGACGTGTAAAGTCAGCTGTCAATTGTATCATCACTCAATACAAAAATGGTCACTATACCTTAAAGATAAAACATTTTTCTCTGATAAAGTAGTCGTAAAAGATTTGTGCAAAATGATTATAGTTGCCTGACAAAATTTGAATAGCAATATATTATATCGTCGTTTTAAATCAAACATTTATAAACAAGACGACGTTATCCAAAGTAAAATAATAATGTGATTAAATAACTGTCATATACACATACATAAAGTACAATAGAAAACATAGCGCTTGATGCAAAATAAAGTGAATTGTCTAAGTCTAGGTAAGTAAAACCGGCGTCTAATGTATTTTTTTGTATATTTACATATATTCCTGTCATTTTGTTTTAACCAAAGTAGGTTGTTGTCCTAATAACAGTACATCATGATATCGGTAACTTTTTTTGAGCATTTTTCGAAACCATACAAGTAGCCACATTAATTTTATTAAGTTTAGAATATGAGAGGCTCAATTATCAGTGAGAGGTATCGCGCCACCACCGACTATTGAGTCACGTTTCACGCGGAGGGCGAGAATTGGTTTTCATTGCACGTAACGCGATGTAATAGGAATAACTTCTGACGAATATGTTTCGTTTCGTTATGAAGTATCAGCAATTAGCGTGTTATTTGTGCGTTGTCTAGTATTTTGGTCATACAACATTGTTTTTTTTTCACTTTTCTGCTTTTTACGGCTCAGTTGTAGTTGATTATTGCCGTTGCTTGTTATAGCTATAATGTGTACTTAAATTGTCTAAAAAATCAACGTTTATCAACAAATGTGCAACACCAAATTTTTGGTCATTTAATTTTTTGTTAGTAGATAGTAGTAAATACTACTAAAACTATAGAGCTAAATTTAGTTTTAATGCATTATTTTATTCACTTTGGGTAAATAAAATAAAAGCTAAAACTAAATAAACGTTTGGTATTACCAATAGCAAAAGCAAATTTCCTTTCAGCCTACCACGATGTATAGTCGTTCTCCCATTCCCCGTTGTGGTACTACACAAAAAAGTTTAATAAACAGCTTTATAAATAAAGAATATTAATTTTATTAGGTAAAATCGAGCATAGATATTTTTTATATCCTAATACCCATAATTCAAAAAGAGGAAATCTTTCCACAGATAACTAACATTATCTAAGATGTTGCCCGTTATGTTAGTAAAATACCTAATTAAGCGGTTGCGATTTAGATTAGATTAAAATGTACAGGACAGCATGACGAGACAAAATTAAATTAATAGATTACGTATTAAAATTGCTCATAACATGTTGTTTTATGTATTTATTTCCCTAATTTTATTTATATGACCTTCCTTTAAAATATGGGCAGTTACTTTATCTAAAGAAATTTTGCAATTCATTTGATGAGATACCCGTCTACCGCATGGCGTGTTGGTGGCAATCCTACGGTCCTATTGTTTGATGTTAAGATAAGATAAAATAGGATAGGGAAATACGAGAATTTGGTATAAAATTACAATTTTTCCCTTAGTAATTTTTTGCCTGGTAAGTTACGAAGCAGCTGGATTCTGTTTAAGGGAACTGAAAGCTCACCCTCCCACAGCTAGTTAGAATGTTCTGAAGGTCTACAGCAGGTTTTTTGCCATGCACTTAAGGGGGTTTAACAAGTCATGTCAAAGACTTGGGAGCTTTTCTCCTCTACACTTGTGGTGTAACGTAAATTTTAATACTCACTGACAAAAATAGTATCAAAATACCTTTTCCTTTTATGAAATCAACAAATTTGAGTAAAATTAACAATATTCCAGTTGGAAAAGTTACGTAAACAGAAGTCGGATATGGTGGAAGACTTGGAAGGGTGCAAGACGATGTGTGACAAAAAAATGCAACAAAAAGTGGAAGTTATTCAAAAGAGAAGAGATGCCTTAAACGCTCTGAAAGATCAGCTGATGGAATGCCGGTGTAAGGATCCAGTCGATGAGATGGTGGAGGCAAAGCGCACGCCGTCGCTGGCGGCGATGTGCCGCTGCACGCCCGAGGACAGACTCATGGTAAGATACTCTTCTAAAAGCACTTACAAACTAATCCAAGAACAATACTTAGCTGTGTGTCGGTCTAAAATATGTATGTGTTTTTCTACATTCTACTTACAAATACAACAGCTTAAGCTTTAGATGAACGCCTAAAATAGCTGTAGCTTAATGGAAGGAAGGGAGTAGGAAGTTCGCTGTAAGAAGTCTATGATTGATACTAAGGCAAGGACCGACTTGTTGTGTGTCGTAGTCCTTTTTCAAACTGTAGTAGGCTAAGCTATCTATTCTAAATACCCGAGTATTTTACATACATTCTTGTTATTGTCTTGATAATCTATTTTCACTATAGTATGGTCACGTGTGACCATACAATAATGAAGATAGTGAAGTTGATTTTGATTATTGAAAAAACTAAATATCTTTATCTAATTTTTGTAATTGGGTACATATTGATATAAAGTACTTATCGCCATTATCCTATAAACAAACTTTATGTTTCTGTAGCATTTATGTGAGATGAACTTGCACCGTTGCCAATTTGTCAACGAATATTAGCTAACCTTAGACATAGTCAATGTAGAGAAGGAAACCCAGTAGCCATTAGTTACACTGCCCTTTATAGGAACCGTTGTGGCTGATACTTTCCAAAAAGTTATTATTCATATTTTTAGATCTGAATCACAAATACTTAAACAATTTATTACATTCTACATGTATTTTCCAGTCGAAAAATGTCGCTATAAGGAAAACCTGACAAAGAACGATATTTAGTGATCGTTATCTAGGTACCTAATCTCGTACGATTCCTTTTCTTTAATAAATTGCTTATGAATGTTTGAATTAATAATCAATTTTGGTACGTAGTACATACGTGCTTAAGGTGTACTTATTTTTTGTCAGTTCATTCGTTCGCATCATATGGATGTCAAAATAAGCTATCGACTCGGACGAGAACAAAATATTCTAAAATGATAAACATCATCGGTTTATAGCCCCACTGCTGGGCACAGGCCACCTCTTATAGGGAAGGTTTGAGCATAGAATGCCAGTTCAGTAAGGGTTGGTGATTTTAGATTCCAATATTTAAATAATAAAGATATGCAATTGTGTTGACTCATATACATATATTTTTACATTTGTGTCAGTGACACAGCTACATAAATGTCTGATCGCTTTTGTCACAACTTTGCGTAAATTCAAAGAACTTCACCTAAACAGCTGTGATTTACTTGTATATCATTTACAGTCGTAAAACGACGTCGTTACTTTTAGCGAGCTTGATACGGACAAAAATAATGTTTCTTATCACACACTCATATTATTATCATTCGTCCTGTCATCATGATTTGTTTAATTATAATTATTTGTGGAATAAACCCTGGTATGTAAGATTACCACGGAGGTAATACAAAGAGGAGATGTTCTAACACGATTTCCTTAGGAAACAACGCGTGACATTTTGCGGGGTGAGGGGGTGCTAGATCCCGTCCACTTCTCTATTTTCCATCTACCGGTCTATAGCAAAACTATTCGCTCCTTCTGTCGATTTCGTCTTGTAGTGACGTAACTATCTCACGATAGATGGCCACGTGTTTATAAAATGATATGAAAACTACAAAAATAACATTTTGGCCTTAAAAGGATCTTTAGGAATGAATGTTGAACAAATTTCATTATTAATATTATTAAAATTTGTTAGTTCTAGCTCTACATACCTAAATATTTTTAATTTCCATGACACCAAGTGTCGCCATCTAGTGTCGGGTCGGATTATGTTTGGAAACGCACTATTATTCACTGACTAAAGCCACGCCCAAATGATGACGTCAGGGCCTAGTTGAGTGTCACAGTGCACAGTTGCTTAGGCCATCTCCTCTTTGTATTTGCTTCGTGAAGATTACTGATTTCAAATGAACTTTTCCTTCAGCTTAGTTTTTAGAGCAACGCGACGTGAGAAGTTTTTCATAAATTTTAAGAAAAGCTTGTCATGTATATGCTGAAACTACTGAGGATAAATTAAACAAGCTGAAACGCGAAAAGATTGCGATTTTTTAATTTATGTTTCATGGCTCCATAATTATACTCAGTCTACCAAAGTATTGTATTATCAGAATTACATGAATAATAATTTTTATATAACATTTTGAAATTACACAATTAAGTTTATTTCGTGTGTCTGTGTAGGACTCATGTTCGTGTACGTCGTTGAGGAGCAGGGTTCTGACCAACTTGTTGGCGGACTTGTTCGGCGGCTTGCAGACAGAGCTGGGCGGCAACGGCTCGCAGATGCCGTGCCAGCTGTTGAAGTGCCTCGAAGATAAACATAACTGGGATCGAGCAAGTGTTGTCAAGACGAATCTCAGGAACTTCTTTTCTCAGTTACTCATGGGGGAACTTGATATAGCTATCGCTACGTCTATTGAAAATTATCATGCAAAAGTAAATGTTTTAAATCCTATTTTAAAATTAGCTTGCTGTATCGATCTATTAATATAACCTTGTAAAATGATTATACAGTGGGTTGGGGCTTCCTGTGCCGACGCTGCTAAACCGCCTATGGACGAAGAATGGCAAAAGCAGGCCCTCGAGGAGCGCGCTCAGAAGCTGGCCACGGCGCTAGCCGAACAGCTATTTCAGGACCGCGCCGAGCAACTGTCGCAGCAGCCGAAGGACATTGGCAAATCCGGGCTTCCGCCCTGCGGATGTAAGCCAAAAAAGGTCGATGGTAAGCAATGACTGATATTTCACTTTAGCTGGACAAACAACTCATTTAACTCAAAAACTTTGGCGAGTCTTTTTCGATATCATTTTCTATGTGTAGGTACATAGAAAATGATATCGAAAAAGACTCTCACGGTTACAGATAGAACTAAATGCGACAAAAATTATAGTATTCAATTCAATAGTTCCAGTCTCTGTTTCAAAGACCAAACAAAATATTGTTAATTCACAAAATTTTTAGTTGCCTTATTCTTATGATCCCATATGCTATTAGCTGCTGTGTTCCCGTGTTTGACGCAACTGACTGCGCCTCCGTTCCGCGGTGCTATACCGAATGTGAGTCGATCAGCGGCCGAGACACCAGCATACTGGAAGCGCACTATTCAAGACGTTTCGCATCTACGAATGCAAATAGAGGATCTAAAGAAGGTACTACATAAGCTTGGATTACCAATTTGTCTTACTCAGTAGGTAGTTACTGTAAAACCGTCCGTGTTACTGCAGCTTATTTAACTAATTTTGAGCTTGGTGATCAATGCCTACGTTTTTTTTTTATTTTAAGTATTTTCAAATGTTTTTTGTGTATTATGATCATTTTAGCTTGTTGAAGAAAACACATTTTATTTGTCCTCTATTGTGAAGGCCATGATTGCTTTGCTATCGCCTGATAACAGTGTTATCATGAATTTTGTGCCTTTAGATTTATAGTCTACTTTGTGTAATGACAGTTAAACTCATGTTAACTTTATGTTGCAGGAATCAATAAAAAAAGAAGATTTAAGGTTAATTGAAGAAAAAATAGAAAAAATAGTCAAGCAAGCGTCGGTTAGTATAAAATAGATATCTTTCTTCTATATCAATGAGAAGTCAAATACTTTATGTACTTATGTTTTTAACATATTATTATAATGGTATTTCAAATAATTTAATTTAATTTGTAGAGCGCTGAAAATGAAACATTTCCACCTATTCAAAGATATACTACTGTAGGAGAAACTAGCAAAAGAGAAGCGAAAATTACGAAACATCCTAACACAGAAGAAAATACGCAACCTAAAAATCAAGGCAAGTCAGGAGTCGTAAGAAAAAGGCCTCTAGAAAGTAACAGTATTTTAAAAAAGACTCACATGAACGAAAAGCCAACGAGACAAAGAAAACCAGGTCACGGTCAAACGTATGCAGTCAACCTATGTTTATGTGGACCACAAAAAAACAGCAAAAACGCACAAAATAACGATGGTAAATCTTCATGGAAACAAAAGATGTCACGAGATCTCATTCATCACAGTTCTAGTGTTAGGCAAACAAAACCCATACAACTAAATCTTCCCAATGCAAGTCTTGAATACGATGAACTAGATAACAAAACTTCTACTGAAAACTCATGTTATAGTAACTGCAAATGTTTCCACAAAATCCCGTCCAATACTTCCATAGATAAGTTGCTAGAAACTTTAACGAAATGGAAATATGACTTAGCGGATCCACAAGAAAGATGTATTAAAAACATTAAAAGTAGCTTTAGTAAATATTCCAAAAATTCGCCGCGTTTGAACAACTCCTATGATTCCAAGTTAGACGTTTCTATTTTAAATTCTAGTTTTAAAGATGAAAGGAGTGATTTTAGGCCTCATAGGCATAAAAGAGATGGCAACACACAAGCTGCGCGTTTTGCTAGTACCGAGTCTGAATATATGGGAGCTGTTAATCTAGACAAAAGCAACGAAAATCTTTGTAAGTGTATTATTGAACCGGAATTATGGAACAACAAAAACGAAGGAAAATGTCTCAACGGTAAATATAGTTCTCCAATTAAATGTATAAATAGTAATGCTTGTGAGTGTAAAATTTATCAGTTAATGCAAAAGGATAATAAAAACTCCCAGACTATAGAAATAAATAGAGCAGAGACATTAAATCAAATTCAAGGTGTACAGACGTATGAACTGTTAGGTGGAAACAAAAATACCGCCACAAAAGTTAGAAGCCAAAATAATAAACAGAATAACGTGGCTTTATCAGAAACCAATAGCATTGGTGAAAGAACAAAATTATTTTCAAATAATTGTGAATATTACATAAAGTTTTTAGGCGTTACTCTAGCAGATATTGGTAATCAAAAGAAATCAAAAAGTATAATAAAAAAATGTAATTCCAAACCTGAAGATATAGTAGTTTCAAAAGAAAAATATGTGGAAACCCGAAGAAAACGCCAAAAAAAGTTACCGCACATGGATACGCAAAACTTATTGACGGAACCTAATATTATTCATGTTAATGAAAGTGACCACAGTGGCTCATTTCATAAAAACAAATGTACAAAATGTGAATGCAATGCAAGATTTGATGAATTGAAAAGTTTTTTGAGCAACATTTTCGCTAAGCAAATACAATGCAATAAATGCAAAGACGAAGCCATAAGTATAAATTCGCAAAGTTTGAGATGCAATGAGAATTCAGTGGATTCTCGATACTGCTGCAACTCTTTTTCACCTAGTGTTGATGATTCCAAGGACCTAGAAGAAAATGCCTTTCATTTATTAGAAGACCACCTAAAAGGAAAATTAGAGGAATTTAAATCGTTTTCATGTCCATCGGCGTGTATACCACCTGAAGAAGAAGAAAAGTTATTTTCTGCTATATTGAAAAGGGTAAAACAAGTTATTTCAGATTGTGCCAACGAAACGAAATGCAATTGTCCAGGAAATATACCAGCTGATGGAAGTTGGAACAGGGCCTATGGGCTTTTACAAGAATATTTAAAAATAAAAATAAAACGTGTTCAATGCCTTTGTGTTTTCAACGATAATAAAGCATCTGTACTTCCAGATATTTTGGAAAAAGTGTGCACCTTAATAGAAAACGATTTTCAACGTTTAAAAGATATATGCAAATGTGAAAATAATAACGGATCGCGGAAAAAAAGTGTTCGCATTGAAGATCTCATTAACCCAAAAGAATTGCCTGAAAAGGACACAACTGTAACAAGACGTGAAATTTTTCAAGTTCACAAATTGAATACCGTTGACAAGTCATCCAAACAGAATTCAAATAAATCTATAATCGTTAAAGAAAACATATCATTGCAAGTACCTCCGAATTTAGGAATGGTTACTAAATCATGTGATGTCATGGCACCGGATATTCAAAATGTACAAACTACAGAAACTGACAAGATCATGATAGAGACTAAATCTAATGGAGTTATGTATAATAGTTGCGACTGTTGTTACTTTACAGAAGTAGGAACAAATGACGATACATATTATGATAATATGTTTGCTACGAAAGACGTTGTTATCAAGCTTTATACTGATACAGTTAAATCTAGTACTGGAATCTTTAATATATCGGGTAATGCAAGCCAAAAGCCTTCAAAGTTTAATTTTCTAGTAGGAGCAGATAGTATGAAAACTTTACCAGATGAAAAAAGGGTAGAGAGGAAAAAAGGTAAATTGGATAAAGAGCCAGAATTGGCAAAAGAAACTTCAAATAGTCTTCCTTACATTGGTTGCACTGTGGATTGTACTTGTGACGGTATTCTAGGTGCTTGTGTTTGCATGAAATCTGTTGTTCAGGCTAATAATGATAAGATTGATAGTGTTTACAAAGAATTCCTGGCCAATTTCAATAACGGTAATCAAGATTATTCATACATTATGCAAGGCCCACAAAACAAGGAAAATGATGTGATGGTTAAATACAATTACACAGTAGCTGGTGATATAGTGGATCCCGATATATCACCCACTCCTGCACCAATTAAAAGCGATAATGTTTGTGTAACGGCAGTCAATGCTCAAAATGAAGAAGATATAGTTTTGAAAGACACTTCTGACAATCCAATCGATACTATTCACCAGACTACTAACACATTCGATGAGAACATTAGTTTGAGGACTACTTGCTCTAACAGTGAAGGCCCACTTGATTGGTTTGAGTGTCCAATTCCTATTAATTCAGATGAAAGAGCAAGTACGGTCCTGCTTTCAAACACGGTTTTCTCTCCCATACCTATGGGCGATTACAAGAAAACCCTATATGGTAGTCATGATACAGTAACGAATACTAGTACTAGTAAATCGCCTCAGTTCTGTGATTGTGAAAGGGTTCCTATTTGTCATGTTAAAATGTTAGTTGAAAACATAGAAAAGAATTTAATAGAATCTAGGTGTACATGTGACTCGCTTGTACCGAAACTTTGTCCAGTACATTCTCAGCGTGTAAGTTAAGTTGTATGTACAACCGATTTGCGTGCTCATTTTGAGATACATTTATATCTTGTTTATAAATATATTATATAAATGTTTAATGACAAAACATAGCTAATAAATCTTACTAATTTAAATAGTTGTTTTACTAATGCCAACTTAAAAAAATACATAATCATGTTTTTATACAGTTAGTATAACTTTCATAGTTTTCGGACGCGACGATTTCAGAAAAATATTTTATTTTATGTTTTACACTATTTATGCGAACATAGTGTACTTAAATTGTGAAATTAATACATTTGAAAGTCTCTCCTTACAGTTTTCCTTGTTTGGCATTTATTTTCTTCTTCACTGTTGTATTGTTTCTATGCCTCGATGGACACTTTACTATGATGTCAGCCACGCGATGACTATAGAAAATAAAAGATGTAGCGATAAGTATTTAGTGATGAAACTGACTTTATCAGGTGGAATTATAAATCATTCATTAACCAAAAAATTTCGTTGCTAAGTATATAGTTCGGTTTACCTTCAAGCATGGATAAAGGATGTATGATTACTTAAATAAGACGAGTGAAACGTGAAGTCTTTGATAAACAAATTATGAGGATTTTTCAGCTTTTCGTTTTTATGCCAATCAAAGAAATTCAATTTTTCGTGAAACGATCTAACGCAAGTCCAGTAGTGCAATCTCATAAGTTTGCGTTTTACATATGAATTAGAGTAAATTACGTGATGCAATATCAGAGAGAAGTTTGTGCATTCTTCAGTTGTTTAAAATCCACGTCAGTACATATGAGCAGACAGATTTCTACGAGTCATGCTACGTTTTATTAATTGAATTAATCATCGATAGTCCCTTTATTATCACTATTAAACGATAACAGATTGCTACATTAAGTAACAAGGATGTTGAGCACCATCGTATTCTTTGAATTTTCTTTTTTTTTAATTATCTTCATTTATGATTCAAAAAGGTACATTGTAAGTGATATAAGGTACATAATGTCTAACAAAACTATATTATCGCTTTTTACTTTATTTTGACAATTTTAACAGATAGGTATAACTATTTTCTGTAAGTGTCCATCCAGATTATTTATTAGTATCCTTATACCTTTAACCTATTACCTACCTTGAAAAGTTTATGATAGCAATATTCTGCCCTCGTAAATGAAAACACAGTATCTCAAGAAATGTCGTTTTGAGATAATGGCGGTTAAAGTTTGAAAACTAAAACATGACGTTGTGAAGAAACTATTATGGTTACATAAGATTGGTTTTTTTTCTATGAAATGCAAGTGACTGAACTTGATATTTTTATATTTAAAATTGCAGAATAACAATTAAATAATTAATAAAATGAGATAATGTGTTATAATTAATGAATTAATTTAATATATTTCGTAAAATTTAAGCTTAATCGCAGTATCTAAGTGGTTACTGTGTTTTAGTCTACTTTTATTTTTTACTGTGTTTAAAGTATGTAAAGATACTAGTCTCTTAATAATGCCAAACAGTAACTTTAATGATACTGTGTTTTAAGCTATTTATCACATCCGAATATCAATCTAGTAAGTGATATGCTGTGATTTAGGCTAGGAAAAACCTATTTTACTTTAAGCTGTAGTACAGTATTTAGATATACTGTGTTATAAGCTAACCCTTTGTCATTAGTGTTATTTTTTTATTTTTGTGTAATGATCAGGATATTATATATAAAGATATAAGGGATATTAAATATGTATATATTAGGTATATCAAATTAAACTACACTTGAGAGCAATAAATAAAACCTTGACTTTCTTTATAAGGAAGATTTTTTAATGAATCTGAATCAATGTTTAAAAAAAACATACACACTATTTGAAAGCCTACCTTATTACCCTTTTAATGATGTTAAATACAGTGTAAAAAAATACCCATAAGAGGTTTTATGGCTCAAAACCCCACAACAGGTAGAATTACGTAATGTTGCTTGAGAAATAATGAAAATTAAACTCAAAATGTTTAATCAAACTGATTATTAATAAGGTGTATTCCCTCCCTTAGCCTTAATAACAGCTCTTAATCGGTTTTTCATGGACGATGAAATCTTGTGATATAGCATTCCACTCTTCTTCTTTCTTTTTCGCTCATCCCAGACATGCTCAATCAGATTGAGATCAGGACTACAAGCTGGCCACTCCATCGCGGTAATTCCAACGTCTTCCATGTAGTCGCTAACTGTTCTAGCGACATGCGGTCTGGCCTTGTCGTGCATGAGGAGAAAACCTTCTCCCATAAGCCACGCAAGCGGCCTCACATGTCCTTCAACCACTTCTTCGACGTATCGTGCAGCTGTCAAACCTCACGATCTCGAGCCGATATTCGCCCCAGTGATGAATACAATGTCAGTTTTAGTGTCCAACATTATGCCACCCCAAAACTTACACGATCCACCGCCAAAAGCCACGTGTTTGCTTATGCAGCATTGTGAAAATCTCTCTGATGACCTTCGGTAGACCCAGAGCGTCCATCATGACCATGTAATGTCATTCTGCACTCATCAGAGAATATAACAGACCGCCATTGGTCGTAGTTCGTACGTTCAATTTAAATGTTCCCTGGCAAATGGTAGTCGGGCTTGTCGGTGAGCTGTGGTCAATTTGGGACCATTTGCTGGGCGATGTGAAGTCAGCCGTGCTTCACCAAGTCTTCTTCTGACTGTCCACCGACTTATACTGACATTGCGAACTTCTCGAAGCTCTTGTCCCAGTTGAACCGCATTCAGTTGCCGATTTCTTAAAGACCTCGATACAAGAAAACGGTCCTCACGCTCTGATGTTCTGCGTCGCCGGCCAGATCCTGGTCGCCGAATGTACCCACCGATCTCTTGAAACCTCTAGTACACACGACGTACAAAGTAGCGGCTCAAATTTAGTCGTTGAGCAACTTCACTTTGATTATGGCCTGCTTTGAGCAAAGCAATAACTTGAGCGGGTTCTGCAGGTGTGGTATCCATATTGTTCTGTACGCTTTTAGTAGCGATGTTTTCACGTTGACCCTCGGTATGCAACTGATAAAATATCCAAAAAAACCAGCGCCCCCCAGCCCCTTTCGGGTGAAAGGTTAGATTATAACACAGTAACTCAACGGTTACTGTGTTCTAACCAAGTAATTCGAACTACAATATCAAAACTGCAGGCATTAAAACACAGTTTGTAATATACTGTGTTTAATTCATGTATCACGTAAAATAATGAAGTATTTATTTTAGTTTATACCACAGTATTCAAAGTTACTGTGTTTTAAGCATAATAAAGTATAAACCTAAAAATATGTATCATAAATTAAAGAACAGTAAAGTCACTTTTTTACGTTAAAACACAGTACATGGAAATTTACTGTGTTTAACTCTAAAATATCTTGATATTTTTTTAAATTTCGCAAAGTTACTGTGAAGGATCTCGGCAACGGTAGGGGCTACAGACATACCGAAAAGTTCCCCAGATAGAGCTCGCGCCGTAGATTACTAATCTTTATCCAAAGCAAAAACACAGTAACTCAAGTTACTGTGTTTTCATTTACGACGGCAGTATTATGCACAGATGGTCTCGAGCCAAAAGTGAGTCAAAACAATGTTTCTAATTGACTTAGATAATTAAATAGCTTTGATATTATTTTATTGTCTCTACTAATCATCCACTGCTATTCTACATCTTCTGCGTAAAGTATATTGATAATCATTAGAGGAAAGTTCAACTACTTAGGATAACTTTAAATGTTTCAATCTTTGTTTCCGGATTGATTGATGGTTCAAACAGTCAGGTATCTAGATTAATCGCTGATAAGTCGTTAAAATATAAATAAAAAGGCTCTTGCAAAGGGGTTTATTAATATTGATGTGTCTTTTATTTTCCATAAACATGATGATCTGTTTTATGACATATAGATAGTTATATCTAAGGCTTCAGTATTGTTAGCAATAAAACTATGCAAAAAGGACATAATATTACAGATTCAGCCATTTCTCCCCTTTTTTGAGTAAATCCTCCTCAGACTAATATTTAGGATGAATTCAATTTTAAAGCCCGTATTCACTTACTTAGCGATTAATAAAACTCTCGGATGTCCTTAGTGAACGCTATTGTCGTTGTTAGTTTTTATCTTTGCCTTAGCTGGAGCGCCCTAAGTCACTAAAAATAATTAGGAGTAGCTTTCAAAGATGGTTTTAAAAGAGATTAACCACGTTAAAATTTAGGATACAATTAGTATTAGGGCTCTACCGTTAGTACAAAAAATGCATCTTGAATACTACTCTGTTTGTTTTGAAAACTTAGCTATTATGGTATATGTCGTCACACGATTGTATTGGTCCAAGGATTAGGACAAACCATTTCGTTAAGGAAGGTAAGTATAGCAAAACGGTTTCGTCGACATACCAAAATAAATTTCACATAAGTAAGGATATTTAAAAAAAAAAATTATATTAAAATACCTGCCGAATCATTCAATTGCGCACTCACATTCCTTAAAAATGTTTAAGGGAAATTCTTGGGGCTTACTGCCAACCTTTTGCAGCTATTAATGTTGCAATTGTGGATAAAAGCTCATGATGATGTAAGGATACGGCAAGTGAAAAGTCTCTTGTACAACTTATTTGGTGGTGGTTCTATTATTTGGTCCCCTTAGACTACCGTGCTTCAATAGTGACGTTATTGTATCTGATGCAATGATTTGGCAATCGTGAAGACTGCAGGCAGACATATGCAGATAACATGAGGAGGTAAGGATAAAAACGTCGAACACTGAATAAATCTATTACCTGAACTCTCATAATAATCTTAATAGACCTATTTATTTTCGAGCGTTTTGATTAAAAGGTCCTTGATCGTCGGAAAAATTTTACAGCATCTTCCTGTCTTCTCTCCGTAGTTCCTGCTAAACTAATTTGCTATAGTTAAACTATACTACTTATAACTATATCCTATTCGTGTCGCACGGCTGGGGAACTCATTTTGCGGGATAGACTTAAAAGTTTTCAAAGGAGCTCCCACCATCTCTTACAAAAGATTTCTGAAAATACATTTATTGAACTTAAACTACCTATACTAAAAAAAAATATCTACTTTTAAAACTAAAGTTATGTAACATATTTACATTTAAAAAAATGATGAAATGTTATTTCTATTAAATGCTCTTTTATAAAGCTATTTAAAAGGGTCATTTCAAAGTTTTTAAATATATTATGACAAGAAAAGGGGGCGTAGCCGGATTTCTTTCATGCACTACGCGTTTGAGGAAATCGAAAGACGTCGATGAAATCACCGAGGACAGGTACCTATCTAGTACACATTATAAAAAATACTGAGATATCAGTTATGTATTAATCTTATGTAAGTATTTGTCTTATCAGTGGTGAGTGTACAATTAATATTGACGTAGAAGATTAGCTTCTCACCGGGAGGCAGCTATATGTATGGGGCAGTTTGTGATTATTGCTGCTATTGGGTACGCGTCATGTAACAAAAGCTAACCGATGTTCGGGAAACAAAGTGCGTGAAATTTATTATTTTATTTAATAAAAGGTAGTCAATATGGAAAGTGACGCTAAAAATACACAAAATGGAACTGAGATCCTCTCTGCTCCCGAAAACAATAGAAAGAGAAACAATCCCAACATCTTATCGAGTTTATTTCTTTGGTGGATGTGTCCGGTGCTTATTAACGGCAACAAAAGAGACGTAGAAGAAGAAGATTTAATAGATCCCGGTAAAAGATACGATTCGGAAAGACAAGGCGCATATCTTGAAAGGTAAGACTTTGTTACAATGATTCTAATTCACCATGCAAGCCAATTAATTATTCTAATTTACCAATTCACCAAGATAAATTAGAAACAGTTTTGAATGTGTTCGTTTTTTAGATTGAGATATCAAGCATCATTATAGTTATCTATTATACAAATTCGCTGATAATACAATATTATGGTGATAATACAATATTTTTATTGCCTAACCGACACCGTTATCGATACAAATATTTCGTATAATTGATATTTGGAGTTTGTTTAGAATACATTACAATTGTAAATAAACTTACTGTTTTATTTCTCCAATTTCTCACAAAAAATGTACCCGTGTCCAGGCCAGTGGCAGGTAATTGGAACCCTCTGTATTTATAAGAATAAGACTGACCAGGTTTGAGCCTTCAAAAGGCTTTTATATTAGCGCCAGAAAGACAGGATAAATCATTTGACTACAATTTTGTTATTTTTTCGAAGTAAGATAATAACGACATCATTAAAGGATAATTTTTAATTTGACTTTGATTTATAAGAAACTAGTGGCCCGCCCCAGCTTCGCACAAAATAACCTTCATTCCTTAGAAACCTTCGTCATTACATATTATTATGGACCTTCTTCTTGAATCTTGGGCATGTAGGCAGCGATACCGACTTTGTTTAATACATAGGTATAGTGTTACATATTTACCGTAAAATACTACGTCAGTCATTGAACCGCATGTAGTTATGTGTGTAAGTTTATATTCGGAAAAAAGGTGCAAATATAAATTTTTCTAAGCTCATATACATAGTTATATTAATTAATATTTAAAATATAAACTGTTTTTCCGGAAAAAAATCGTTTTCATTTTAATGTTGTCAGTTACACTTTTGTTTTCGATAACTTCCATAACGCTTTGACCGATTTTAATACAATTACTGGCAGGCGCCTAAATGAAAAACGTATTGGAACCGGGTTCGCAAAATATACTTAAAAGCACGGGTAAAACAAACCGAAGAATATATTTGTTGGATGCTAAAATACAAAACAAAAATGTATATAAGTAGTTATGTTGAAATATAATGATTTAAAATTTTTGTGCAAATTGTTTTTTTTAATGCAGCTGATTAATATTGGACAAATTCGTAAAAAATGTACATAACGTAACGTTCTTTTTCCAAATTTTGAAAATAGGTTAAGCGACAAAAAATAGTTATATAGGGTCCATCCGTACCCTACATAACCGTGACCACGGTCGGTGCAACGCGGCCGAATCGTCAGGAGAAAAGAAATAATTATCGAATTACATCGCGAATAAGGTCCGTTTATTGTCTAAAATATTACAAGTCACAAAAATTTTAAAACATGTAAATAGTTATCTTCAAAATCATTTTATGTAACGTCAAAGTTGGATGTTATTATAAAAATCACCAAATACTGAATAGCTCTGAAAGTGTCAAATTTTTTTGCGTTTGTTATCCTTCCATCATTCCATCCATCAATGCTGGCGGGAAACGTCGAGTTACCAGTAGCCCCGTATATTGGTAAAATATGAGAAAACGGTGAACTAAATTGATTTATCCTTTTTAAATAAACCCTGAAAAATTTCTTATATATTTTTTACATTTTAGATATTGGTTGGAAGAGGTAGAACGTGCGTCGAGAGAGAACAGAGAGCCGTCGCTATGGTCGGCTCTGCGGAGGGCGTACTGGCTGCAATACATGCCTTCTGCGATATACGTCTTGATAATCTCCACAGCGAGGTACCTTTATCTTTTCAGACATTACTTTAAATGCACGCTGGGTATTTTTGTTTTTTTCAATGGGTACAGCTTTACTAACAAATTAGAGCTACGGCTCTTGAAGACGGGCCAATTTACTTTCTCACAAAGAAATACATCTCTGGTATCCGTATAATTGTACTTACACTTTATCCTCAAATATTTATTTATCTGGCCCGATTCCTGTTTAAATTAAAATCTTAGAACATTGTAAATTAGAAGACGGCGTGCTGCTTTGGAGTTTGTAGCGCCGTTTCTTCTCCCGTAGCGAAAGCACAGGAAGCACTGAAGGGTGGGCGATGGGGTGCTGTCTATAATTATTGAACATTGACATTCAAAAAGTGTTACATTGTAGCCTAATTCGAATAAATGACTTTTGATTCTAATTTTACAGAACCGTTCAGCCGCTGGTATTTGCGCAGTTGCTTTCGTACTGGACAGTGGACAGTCCGATAACCAGATATGACGCCGGCTTCTACGCGTTCGCCATGTTGGGCCTCAACTTTATATCGATGATGTGCCAGCATCACAACTCTCTCTTTGTATTCAGATTTGGTATGAAAGTAAAAGTTGCATGCTCATCACTTCTGTTTAGAAAGGTAAGCAAAAAATCAGAATGTTAGTCAATATCCAACCGGTAATAAATACATAAGGAAAACGTCAGGATTTACAACGCACTCGGCTTGAAAATTCGAGAAAGATAAGTCCCATATTAAATGAATGAAAAAATCGCACAAGAAAATATATTTACTTTAATTGTAGAATAAACGAATTTTGCTATTGCCGAAGCTATTAACAGACAAAACTTTAAGGGAAATTAATTTTTGCTTATTGCTTTTACTCGTAGACATGATGACTCATATGATGAAGTTAAGAATTAAGTAGCATTGTAATGCGTTATCTTTGTAGTTGCTCCGGCTGAGTCAAGTATCAGTGGGGGAAGTGGCAGGCGGTAAGCTGGTGAACCTGCTCTCGAACGACATCGCGAGATTTGACTACGCCTTCATGTTTTTGCACTACTTGTGGATAGTCCCGATCCAAGCGGCCGTGGTGCTCTACTTCTTGTACGATGTAGCTGGGTATGCTCCCTTTGTCGGACTCTTCGGTGTTGTGATATTCATCTTGCCACTCCAAGGTAATAAAAATATATAAACCTTTTCATTTCCTTACCTGCCTTTCTTTAAAGTATTTGTACTAATCCTTTATTTTCTTCATTGTAGCTGCTCTGACCAAGCTAACTGCTGTAATTAGAAGGAGTACCGCTAAGAGAACTGACCAAAGAATCAAACTGATGAATGAAATTATAAATGGTATTCAGGTAAGGAAAAGGAAAATGAATTTTAAAGAGTGCGTAGACTTGGAAAGGCTTTAAAAACAGTGGCATTGTTAACCAACTTACGGTTTGTCTCTTAACGCACACGTTACATTTAGAAAAAATACCTTTAAACTAAATTATAATTAACTTTTCAGGTCATAAAAATGTACGCTTGGGAGAAGCCCTTCCAACTGGTCGTGAAGGTAGCGCGAGCTTATGAACTGAGTGCTCTCAAGAAATCCATTTTTGTAAGAAGCATGTTCATTGGATTTATGTTATTCACGGAAAAAAGTATTATGCTCTTCACAATATTGACTCTCGCACTCACCGGTAACATGATCTCAGCTACAATGGTAATTATAGATATCCATAATCTCATCTTAGTTTGCTCAAATGAACTATTTTATACTAAGTAATCCAATTTTCTGGTTTTTAGATTTACCCCATACAACAGTTTTTCAGTATTATTCAAATGAATGTGACATTAATCTTACCAGTAGCAATTGCAAACTTCACTGAGATGCTTGTATCCTGCGAGCGAATTCAAAGTTTCCTAGTTTTAGGTAAGTTAAACTTAATAATTGTGTTAATTGGGTTATCCTATGCACTGCCGTCATTGAATGAGTTTATCTTTTGAACATAGATGAGCGGTCAGATATGCAGCTTACACCGAAAGTAGTAGGAGCGAACAACAATTTGCTTAACTCTAAGAAGGGAGCCTTAGAACCAGGCGACATTTTGCCTAAGAAATTCGTGCCCAGCGATCTGTCGGTTGCGATACAGGAGGATGCAAGTCAATCAGATTACCCCATAGAAATAAACAGAGTAAGCGCATCTTGGATCGGCAGTGATAAACCCGAAGACGTGACGCTCAAAAATATAAGCATGCGTGTGCGCAAGGGCAAATTGTGTGCTGTTATTGGTCCTGTTGGCTCCGGAAAAGTAAGTAATAAAACTATAGTTAGACTTGGCCTATAAGTGAACCAGTTTGAAATGTAAAAATATGTTTAGACTCTACAAGCTTATCAGATTTCATCTCGCTGGTTTTGTGTGCCTACACATTTATGCACCAAGATACACATTTGGAAGTATTTATTTTAAGAATTTTCCCAAAATCCATTTGAAAAAATGTTTATCTATCTGTAAGTTGCTGAAATTTAAAAATGTTGTATTTTATTTTAGACATCACTACTCCAACTGCTACTGAGAGAGTTACCGTTGAAGGATGGCAGCTTGAACGTCAGGGGAAAGCTGTCTTACGCTTGCCAGGAATCTTGGCTTTTCCCGGGCACTGTTCGAGAAAACATTTTATTTGGACTTCCTTATGATGTGACTAGATATAAAGAGGTAACTAAAGACTTAATTAAAATACAACTACAAAATATAACTATTCATAAGGTCTCCACTAACACCAATATTTGAAAAAGCCAAGTGTAGTATGTACTGAAATTTTTCATAGGTTTGTTTAATAAATTTCCAGGTTTGCAAAGCGTCTTGCTTGGTACCAGATTTTAAGCAGTTCCCGTATGGTGACCTGTCTCTGGTGGGAGAGCGAGGAGTGTCTTTGTCTGGTGGGCAGAGGGCTAGGATCAACTTAGCTAGAGCGATATACCGCGAGGTAAAGAACATTTATCCGCTATTACAATTATATAATATATTTATGTAAATAAAATGGAGTTCTCATGACAAGCATCAGTAGACTTGCCATGATTTTTTTACCATCTTCAATCATATTTGAGCTGTTCTATCTAATCCCTTGTGTGCCATTCTATTGTGTGAACTCACACTACAGTGGATAGCCTTATTTTCGAAACACACGATAATATAACATCTCAATCGATCAACCATCGAGAGCAAACACTTTTAATGATGTCGCATTTTGAACAACAATTTAGTATTCCGGATAAAGAGTATTTACAATATCGGATAACGTTTTATAAATGTTTACGCTGAAATATATTACTGTCGTAAAAGCGATATTGATAATGATAAAATATTAATAAACAATTACAGTTATCTTTTTATTTTCTAGGCTGATATTTACCTGCTAGACGACCCGCTATCGGCAGTAGACGCCAATGTGGGCAGACAGCTGTTCGAGGGATGCATCAAGGGCTACTTGGCGGGCCGCACGTGTGTGCTCGTCACTCATCAGATCCACTACCTCAAAGCTGCTGATTACATCGTGGTTCTAAATGATGTAAGCTCTATTGCTTTGTACTAAAATAGACATTGCCTATTACCTCATTTTTTTTGTATTTTAAAATAATTGTTTCGAATACAGTTCAATAAAAGGTTTGACTAGTAAATATATGTTTCTTAATGAATTGTTTTGTAACAGGGCTCTATCGAGAACATGGGCAGCTATGATGAACTTTCGAAGTCTGGGACCGAATTCTCCAACTTACTGTCTGATCAAGCCGGAGCTGGAGAAACCGGCGAAACCAAATCTGTAAGTATTAATACAGCTGTTCCCTTTCTACTAAATACTTTTAACTAATCATACTGTTATAATCTTGTCATGATTCAAATACACACTTAAACAATCTTCTTAATTGAATAGAGACCATCAATGCTCCGAGGTATATCCAAGATCTCAATCAAGAGCCAAGAAGATGACGACGAGCAAAAGGCTCAAGTGTTGGAAGCAGAAGAAAGAGGAAAGGGCAGTTTGAAGTTCGAAGTCGTTATGCAATACTTGAAATCAGTCCAGTCATGGCTTGTTGTGATCCTTACGCTATTGGCGGTAGTCTTCACGCAAGCATCGGCCACCACCGCTGATTACTGGCTTAGTTTTTGGTAAGATATTTAAACTGTTACTATGTGAAATGAGTGTTTACTCACGCGTATTTATCGGGATAGCCCAACTAGTTTCGGACCCAACCGGAGTCTTAAATCACGAGCTGACGCGGCGGCGGTGTAGCGTGTTGGACTCGCGTCCCGCCGCCGCGTCATAAATACGTGTGAGAAAACCGTTGTATCGTATAGGTAAGTATGAAAAATGAAATGAGTATATACAATATATGTTTCACTTATAAAACCCTTTCTTTTCTAGGACAAATCAAGTAGACGATTACCAACAATCATTAGAACCGGGAGAACTCCCTGGTGAGTTAATGCAAAAAATAAACAACAAATATTTTCACATACTATACACTGATCTCGAAACCTGAACAATTAAAAATATATGATTGTACTTAGTTAAGTCCACAACTCTTAAATTATATTAGGTATTATTATTTTATTTTTATGATCAGAAACTATCCCTTTGTTAAATAAAACAGACACACAATTTTTTGGTTAAGCGTCATTAGTATTACTAAGTCAATAATTTATAATTTCAGATACAAGTATGGACGCTCAAATTGGCTTACTGACAACAGCCCAGTATCTGATCGTGTTTGGCAGTGTGATTGGGGGAATTATTATTATTTCACACCTTAGAATTCTTTCTTTCGTCGTTATGAGTATGCGAGCTTCGAAAAATCTTCATAACACTATTTATGAGCAACTGATTGTAGCAGTGATGAGATTTTTCGACACTAATCCTTCAGGTACTTACTTAATCAATACAAATTTATTTATTAAATTTATATTTTTGTACATTTAAAATATATTTTCGGTAACTGCTACACTTTTTGCAGCTTCGGACCCGATCATTCTCAGAATATATAACTTGTTTTTGTTTTTTATTTACATTTCAAATTAAATCGAGATGTTAATAGGGAAATTCTTTTTCAGGACGTGTTTTAAATAGATTCTCCAAAGACATGGGAGCGATAGACGAACTTCTACCGAGATCCTTTTTGGAAACCATTCAGATGTACCTCTCTCTTGCCAGTATTTTAATATTGAACGCCATAGCGCTGCCGTGGACACTGATACCCACTGCAGTATTGCTGGTTATATTCGTATTATTACTTCGGTGGTACCTCAATGCTGCTCAGGCTGTGAAACGTTTGGAGGGTACAAGTAAGTAAAGTTAAATAAATAAACATTCCTCGACATTCACACAACGCTATCTAGTCTCAAGTTAAGCATACTAAGTAGCTTGTGTTATGAGTACTAGGCAACCGATAAACGTACTTATATTTCTAAATACAGACATATGTCTGTGTCTGGGTGTAATTTAATTTATCCATAAATTACACCCAGGCACAGAACAAATGATCGTGCTCATCACACAAACATTTGTCCTGTATGGGGATCGAACCCACGACCTCTGATATAGCAGTCCAGGCCACTAACCACTAGACCAACAGACCTGTCAATGTCAATAACAACGTCAAGTTGTTAGATCTTAACACAAGTCTTAGACTAGGTATTTACTTTATTATTAATGCTATCACTTTTTCTTCACAGCTAAAAGTCCGGTGTTCGGAATGATAAGCTCAACTATTGCTGGGCTATCAACTATTAGGAGTTCAAGTTCTCAACATCGACTGCTCAGAACTTTCGACAGTGCTCAGGTAACCCACTAACTCTAACAAAGTAAACCTGTAATAAGGCTTTTAAAAATTCTACTTCAAAAGTAAAAGTAATCAGAAAATTGTTAACTTTCAAATGTATAAGCAATCCTTTTTCACCGTTTGCAGGACCTCCACACCAGCGCCTTCTATACATTTACGGGCGGTTCATCAGCATTTGGAATGTACCTCGATGCTCTTTGCTTAGCTTATCTTGGTATCGTCCTGGCAATTTTCCTTTTGGGCGATTTCCGTAAGTTACTTTTAAACGCATCATTCTCATTTGTATGGAGCTCCGTAACCACAACCGTACCTAAAATTGCACTTGAACATCACTGGTATATAAAATTTTTGCTTATCCTCAAAACTGTCCAAACGCACGATTTGATGATAGTGAAGTTTCCACCAATGATCACTGTTTTTTTAATCCTAAATAAATATATTTATCCTGAATGTATTTATATGATATGACCGTTTCTTTTCCAGTCGATTTTATTCCGGTGGGCAGCGTGGGTTTGGCCGTAAGTCAATCGATGGTTCTGACAATGATGTTACAAATGGCTGCACGTACCACAGCGGACTTCCTCGGTCAGATGACAGCCGTTGAAAGAGTTCTCGACTACACCAAGTTACCGACTGAGAAAAACATGGTGACAGGACGTAAGAAGACAAAATAAAAATTGAAATAAATATCATGTATAACAAGGGAAACTCTTAACTAATAAAATATGTATTTTCAGCAACCAAACCTCCAAATGATTGGCCGAAATTGGGGCTCGTGGAATTCAAAAACGTTTACTTAAACTATTCGGTTGAGGATCCACCGGTACTAAAGGATTTAAACTTTGTGATCCATAGCGGTTGGAAGGTAAACGCAACATTTTTATTTTCTGTAAAATATGACAATGTAAAAATAGAAACCGTTACTAATGAACTAATTACTTTAGGTTGGTGTTGTCGGACGAACTGGCGCTGGAAAGTCATCGTTGATATCGGCTCTGTTTCGGCTTTCTAACATAACAGGTCACATCACAATCGATGGTCTCGACACAGAGGGAATAGCTAAAAAGGTACACCTTATCACTGACAATAAAATTCATTACTTCAAAAACATAAAGATTGTGCACAAATTTCTTACGTAGCATCATTATACTTGAAATTGCGCGCTGGTAGAATATAGTGGAGACAAATATGAGTGGTCTCGTATCCGGTATACCAGCGTGGTATATCGGATACTCAGTCACTTCGGACCTCAGTCCAAAACCAACAGTGGGCAAAACATTAAATCAGCAGCAGGTATAGTAAGTAAAAACTAGGTGAAAAAATACGCGAAAAGAGTCAAGAAAGTCTGAATCGCCTGTATGACTTAAACGCATTCCGAGAGGACAGTTTTGAGGCGGCGCCCGTTAAGAATTATGAAAGGATTTAGAAAGGTTATTTTCTTAGCAGCAGGACAGAAATTTTGAAAGTTTCAGAATAAAGTCATTAATGTGATTATTAACTTTTTATGTTCACAGGATTTAAGGTCAAAAATATCAATAATTCCACAAGAGCCAGTCCTGTTCTCAGCTACGTTGCGATACAATTTGGATCCGTTCAACGATTACAGTGACGAGGACATCTGGAGAGCCTTGGAACAGGTAAATTTAATTTTACCGAACATAATACTAATCAATTAATAACGTTACAAATTGTAATACGAAACTTACTTGTTATTACCAGGTGGAGCTGAAGGACGGAATACAGTCACTGGAATTTAAAGTAACGGAAGGCGGCAGTAACTTCTCGATGGGACAACGACAGCTGATATGTTTGGCTAGAGCCGTGTTACGGTCGAATAAAATCCTCATCATGGACGAAGCCACCGCCAACGTCGATCCTCAGTAAGATATAATATTATAACATAATATTAGTTTTAGTGGAGCTTTAAATTGTAAATATTATCAAACGCCTAATACTGCTCTCTGTTATTGACACGAATATGCAAATCTACAAATGTGGAACGAGAAGTTGGTAGCATATATGCTTACGAGCTCTTGTGATGCTTACGAAACTTAACACAACATGCGAGATATCTGCATAATGTGATTGTTGCTGAATACTTTACTAACAATCGTAAATATTTCAGGACCGATGCTTTGATCCAAAAGACGATTCGTCGGGAGTTCGCGGCGTGCACGGTGCTCACCATCGCTCATCGTCTGAACACCATCATGGATTCCGACCGAGTTCTCGTCATGGACAAGGGCGAAGCCGTGGAGTTCGACCACCCTCACATCCTACTCTCTAACCCCAACAGCGTATTTAGCTCCATGGTTAGAGAAACTGGAGAAAACATGGCCAAGGTCTTATTTGAAGTCGCCAAGAATAAATACGACAGCGATAACAAAACTGCTTGAAAAGGAGAATAGAGCAAAGTTTTGTTAGAATTTTGATTTGAACATGTGTGTCATTTATAAAATGGAGTTAATAAAATAAAGCAAAGTACTTAACTATAACAAAACTAGTTTTATGAGACTATAAAATTACGAAATGATATTAAAATCTTTTTAATGCAGGTAATGAAAAAATGTACCTTAGTTATGTGTAGGATGTGTAGTAAATAATTAATAATTAAGTCAACCTTAATTTATTGTATTTAGCAAGATAATAAAGTAAGTATTCAAACAATTTTTTTTTGTTTCTCTACACTCTCTTAAAAAACTGGTCAAGTGTGAGTCAGGCTAGTTTCACAGCGTCTTGCGAGACGTAACAACTATTACTTGTCCTAACACTATTTATACCATAGACACTGTTAATACCCTGGATTAGCTTAATACCCAATTGTACAAACGGAACTTTATCCGTTCCATACTAAAAACGAAAAAACGTTTTTGGGGAAAAAAAGTATGTAGAAGATAATATTTGTTGCTGTTTTATGATCTTCATAATTCAGTGCACCTTTGTCAATCAATACAACATTTTTGCACGTAGCTTTGTGAACCCTGGCATTTCTTGAAGTTCTATCAAAATCCATGTTTGACGTTATGTTCTATTGTTGTGACATGTGTGATTAACCAGGATAGCCTGATTAGTTTCAGATACAACCAGAGTCCCTAACCATGAACGACGCGCGACGTAGCGATAGGATCGCGACTCAGTTCTCACTTCCTTCGGACAAAAAAATCAGTATCACCATCATCTTCCTGCCCTCATCTCATTTTACTTGGGATCGGTGCCACACGTTTTTTTCTACCATTCTTTCCTATCAGACGTTACACTATCATTTACTCCTTTTTTATTCAAATCATTCCTTATTCACTCCATCTATCTTTTCTTTGGCCTTCCCCTTCCTCCATCTATCAACAGGAAACCCGTATACCTATCTCAAAAAATCTTGGGTTTATCTTACAAATTTTTTGTCGGCTGAAGGTTTTTAGAAAAGTCTATTGTGTTTCGAAAGAACCAACGAGAGAAAGTGGTCCATTTCCTTACAGAGGAAAGATATTTTAAATATAACTCAAAAACTTTGTATTTTATAATCATTGATATGTCTCGGTAACATGCCTGAGCTATGAAGTCAGCTACCACGCGATGACCGTCAAAAAATATATGACGCTCACGATAAGAGTACACAATGAAATTTTAAAGTCATCAATTAATCATCACTAAGAAAATTTACAACATGTATACTTATATAGCTCTGACCTGACCGCTATGTTAATCCAAAACGGGATACTAAACGCACTTTTCCTTAAAAAGTATTCGGTACCTACAGGTGGGATTTAGGAAGTGAACTGCTTTCATCCCTGTGCCCTGAACCCTATCCTTTTTGACATCATCATCATTCCCCTGCCCTTATCCCAATTATTATTATTTGGGGTCGGCGCAACACTTCTTCTAGACGTGTTGCTTAAAGTTCTATCTATCCTTTTTGACAAATCAGTTTAATTGAGTAACGAACAGTTAGCAACATTGAAATTACTTCACATTAAAGCCTTATGTACTTTATATCGCACTCCAACCATCAATCGTAATCAATCATCAATCAATTGTAATCAATCATCCTTGAAAAGACCTAGACATAGCAACATCTCATTAAAATAGAAAACTTCAAATCAATGGGAATAACAATCCTTTTGGACAAGTGACGAACTTAGTTCGATACATTTGACCGATTCTTCTGTGTAAGCAGTTGGGGAATTATTTTATTTCTTTTTCGATTAAAAGAAAACACACACAACTAATACGTACCAATGTGAACGCATTTTTTATATAAGTATTTATGTTCCATAAATTAGGGTCTATTAGCTAATCTGTAACAGTTTTGTCAAGTCATCAGCTATGCCTGCTGATATTCACTTGGGTATCAAGAGACCTTGTTGAATCAGTAGCTATTGACGCCAGTCATGCTTTGTTTTATATTTTCACTTAATACATTGATAGCCAGCTTTGTTATCACTATAAAACCGTAGCAGATTGTTCGTTGTCATTTAAAGTAGTTTTCTAACATTTTTATCCATCTTTTTGTATACTCAAAAAGATTTTTACCCAACGGTGGGATAATTAGCGGCCAGTCTCCATGATTTAAAGCTTTTATCGTAACTGTTTTCCGACTTAGTAATTGCTAGAGTAGGTTTAAGTACCTTTAAAAAATATAAAAGAGAACACAATGAGACAGACTCGTATTTCAGTCACCTATCTGAATAAGATAAACTACGCTAACGTTACTATGCCTGTCTGTCTGTCCCGCTTTCACGCCAAAACTATTAAACCGATTTAAATGAAATTCAGTTTACAGATACTCAAGAGTCTAAAAAAGTAAACAGGCTAATTATGAATGCGCAAAAAATATTATAAGGGATCGAAAGAAAGGTTGGGCGGTTGTAGGAAAGTATCGTTATTTTTAGAACTTAGAATTGACTTTTTAGACTGTATAGAAAAAAACATTTAGAGTTTTACAAATTTTACCTACAAGGTTGTAAAATATCAACGTTTCACAGGGACGAAGTCGCAGGTGTAGTTTTTTTTAATAATTTACTCGCAAATAGAATCAAAGTAAAATGGTAGAGGGATTAGACTAAACTGCGTAAATTGTATTATAAATAATAAACGGAATCTTATGTACTAAGTAGGATTAACTGACAATATTTAAATAATTGTCCAGGTCAAATTGATAGCTAGATTAATTGCCGATAAAGTCGCCGAATGATAAAGGTACTGCATTAATTGCGAAAGCGATTATGGTTTTTATAATGTAAATATGTTTTTTCGATTACTTCAGTTGACTACCCATTTTCAGCCATAGTGTTGTGCCACAGCTTAGTAAGTTGTGAAAGTGGCTCTCCATGAAGGTTACACGAAAAAAATATCACAAAGTTTAAAAAAAAAACGTTTTTTTCGGTGTCTCTCTTGTTAAATCGAAGATTTATCGAAAACGAAAAGTGGTATTGAAAAAATAATGAAATACTCTCGCGGATTTATTACAAGGCCACGTTTTGAAAAAACGGGACCACGTAACTAGATAGAAAGGTGCTAACATTTATAATTACATCGCGAGTAAGACCTGTTTGTTGTCTAAAATAAGAAGCTGGTCTTTATACGGCGTGTTTTTTTTTGCGTGCCTAAGTAACCGTTGGTTCTGCATTGTGACCCGAGCGTTGTTTATTTAGATATGTGATTTTTTTTATGTAAGGTTATTGTTGTTTATTCGAAAGAGGCTAACTTTATAGCGTTGTTTTATACCAGTCATAAACCAAAAATTTAATGTCTTCAATTTTGTCTCGTTTTAATGTAAATTGACGCAGATGATCTTAATTCTAAATGATAAAAATAAAACAATTTTCAGACACAGTGCCACATCGACTTGTACTGTTTCTGCTATAGTGAATGTACTTGATCCTAAACTAGATTCGAGTGTGACAAATCGTATGAGTCAAGTGTTCAAACTCTAAGGGCACTTAAACTTCTGTCCGGATGCATTATCATGTTGCTCTGATTTGTTATGATTCATTATGATATTTCAAACATATTTCATAGTATAGTGTAATAATATTATTATTTAAACTACGTCGCAGCCATGAAGGGACTGATTGTAGAGTCGTAAATCTCTGTTTCAGCGAGGGGTCAGTCATTGCTTGACCAGAGATTTTTGCGATGTTTGCGGCCGAGAATTATTTATACGGCAAATCGGCAATATGGCAATCATCCACGCCCTACCTATCTTTGATCATTTGATTTAAATGCTCTAGATGAGTGAGGATGTGTGATGTGATAAACAAAAAACACTATGAAAACAATCATATAATTCTCACACCAACAACCAACGCACGGTTAGACAGGCAGACAAGCGCTGTCTCGCATTGGCACGTGCCGGCACGCGCCGGCTCGCTCGCTCTCATCGTTTTATCGCCAGACATCGTTGTACAGTGTACTCCAGCTCCCTTGGTCACTTTTATATTATTATACAGCTGGCCGGTGCGAGATATTGCTGATTGACGTGTGTCTTAGAGCATAATGCTCTAAGACGTGTGTCGTGACTAGACGATGCGAGGCAAAACTGGATTTCTTTCGGTATGTGTGATGGAATTCACGCCCAGTCCGACTACATCTCGCTTCACGTTGAAAAAAGAAATGAAAACTAACTTAAAAAAAATATAATAATAATAATGGCAAATTACGATACAAAACAGTTTAAAAAAACTGAATGTATAACTGAAACCCGCGACTTTTTCCGTAACACGATCAGTGTTGTTTTTATCCAAATTGTTGCACCATGCTGCTTTAATTGCCTACTGAGCACACTGGTATCTTTTTTTTCCTAGCCTTCAATGTGTTACGTCTGGGCAAGGACTTCCCCCAAATTCTTACACGTTTCACGATCCCTGTTATATCATCGTCTTCCTGCCCTTATCCCATTTTACTTGGGGTCGGCGCAACATGTTTTTTTCTAAACATGTTGCTAATGGTTTTGGCTATGGTTTTATAGTCGGCCGCCTGCCTGACACTAACCCTCTTTGGGAATGCGATTGTTGGTTGTTTACCCGTCACCATTCGGGTGACCCAAGGTGCTTGGTACAGTGCACTAGGTCTTAAGGTCCATTAGTCGCCTTTTACGACACCCAGTGGAGGATATGGGGTGGCGCTATTCTTTATATCCGGACACCACACGGCTAACTGTTATACATCATACAAAAATTAACAAATACACTAGCGTATCTTCTGCTCCACATTTTTCCACACACATCATTATAATTTTGTATCAATTGTTTCACACATGTTTAGATGGATTTATGATTCAGCTATCAAAAATGAAACCGTAACGTTTTATACATATTGCTTGCGCAGTTTTATACATATATTTGGGCTAATCTTGATAAATTAAACTACAATCATATAGGTACCTAATTGAGGTGTCACTAATGATAACTGGCATCGGGTATACGTATATCTTTATGATTGTTATCAATTTTACAGCGCATGATTAGGTACTCACTGTAAGTAAACTATATGTATGGGTTAGTTTGCAATTAATACTGCTATGGTACGCGTCATGTAACAAAAAACAACTAATGTGTGCGGAAAAATATAAAGTGCGCGAATTAATTAATTTAATTTTAATATTATAACAATAATTGAATAAAAAATATTAAATATGGAAAGTGAAATTAAAAATCCACAAAATGGAAATAATGTACTGCCAGCTCCAGAAACTCCTAAAAAGAGGCACAAACCCAACATATTTTCGACTATATTTATTTGGTGGATGTGTCCGGTGCTCATAAACGGCAACAAAAGAGATGTAGAGGAAGAAGATTTAATAACACCCAGTAAAGCTTATGATTCAGAAAGACAAGGCGACTATTTTGAAAGGTAAGAATTTGTTCTTTTTAACATCAAAATATTCCATCCTTGAGGTATACTCGTTTGATTAGTGGATGGTAGACTACTGTACTTACGATATATATTAATTATTCTATAAAACTCTATTCCCCAAGAGCTCAAGCTTGTGAGAAGAACTGTAAAATCAGCTGTTTCGTTTTCCTTCACATCGGTTCCAAAATGAAATCATCGTTGCTTCTGCCCGTTTTATATTCGGCGAGGTTAAAATCATATTTCTTATTCTTTAAATAAATAACTCACTTATACAAGATCAGATTTGTTAAAGTTTATTCAGATAAATACACTGACACTAGAAAAGTATAAGATAACCACCATAGATAGTCCAGAATTGTAACCCAGTAAATTATCAAAATATATCCAGTAAATGATCTGCGTTTGACTACTCCTACTCTATTTAATTCTATTAAATAATCTATCTAGATTATAGAGTGCAAATAGTGGACAGAGTAAGAGTGGAGTAGAAGTAGTAAAACGCAGATTTACGTACATTAAAAAACAAATGAATAGTTAGTGACTAATTATACTCTGCCAAAATGACACCCTTATCTCCAAATTAGATTAATCGTTACAAAATAAAGTTTATCGACTACGAGACTTTGATCTTTGTATCCAACAAAAAATTGTAAACAGATAATTTAATTATGTATCATTCACTATAATTAGACTACCTATTATTTTACGAGGAAAACGTAAAACATAAAAAATATATTAAATCATTTCCCTAAGCATTCGATTTTCCTGTATAATATTTTAATTAATCATCATTTTATCGGAAAAACATTCCAATCAATTTTAATTGATAGAGATTGAGGTTACTTAATCATCACATTGTATTTAGACTTTACTAAAAAGTTCATAGTCTATTTCTTATTTGTGTCGATCGAATATATCCTACTAATATTACGAACGCGAAAGTTTGGGGTGATGCACGGATGTTTGCATTTGAATGACATTCGGCATCTCGTGAAGTCAGCCACCTACTCAAAGTCAAATGTAGCACTTTTTGAACGTCAAGATTCGTAAATTATAGACAGCACCCCATCGCCCACCGTCCACTGCTTCCTGTGCTATTGCTACGGGAGAAGAAACGGCGCAATAAACTACTCAGCAGCATGCTGTCTTCCAATTTACAATATTCTCAGACTTTAATTAAAATAAGAATTGTGCCAGATAAATAAATATTTGAGGATACTGTCAGAGGTATCATTTTTACAGCTATAACCGATGCACGCGCTGGCATACCGAGGCAACTGATATTTAGTTATAAAACAGTATTATTATAGTTAAACATATAAAGCCTACATAAATCCCCGATTAGCGGCTGATTGCTTTACACAGTTATAAAGTTAAAAAATAATGATTATTGGCAAAAAACTTGCTTGTCATAATTCGTTGCAAATTGGTAAATGTCGACTATGTAGTAAATCTATACTAATATTATAAAGCTGAAGAGTTTGTTTGTTTGTTTATTTGAACGCGCTAATCTCAGGAAGTACTGGTTCGAATCGAAAAATTCTTTTTGTGTTGAATAGACCATTTATCGAGGAAGGCTTTAGGCTATATAATATCACGTTGCAACCATTAGGAGCGAAGAAATAATGGAAAATGTGAAAAAAAAACGGGGAAAATTATTCATCCTTGAGGGCTTCCGTTGCGTGCGCTGCGAAAACGGTTCAAGATACACACAATATATGTATGTAAGAATTATTCCTATTGAAATGATGTAAAAAAATGTCCGCGACAGTATACGTCTATCTTTTAAGATTAACTCACTAGAACCGTTTTTATGGTAATCAAATTCGATCGAAATTAATGCATTTGTTAAGAGTTGTATCAACGTGTCAGGTTGTGGAGAAAATCAATATGTACTTCTGCCGCAAGAAAATACAACTAAAAATATAATTTACGCAGAAGTAGGTACTTTAAAATAATTATGTTCTTTTAAAAATTTAAAAACTAAATTGTCTAAAATAATAACAGAAAATGATGAGAACAAAGTCGTAGGTAACAGCTATAATTTATTAAGCTAAGGAGGTTGTCCGCAAAAATAAATGATGCCCAAAATAATTATTCCACGCGGACGAAGTCGCGGGCACAGCTAGTTTATACCTAATAAAGGTGAACGCGCATTTATCAGAGCCCAACGCGTCGAATGAATCTAATTTCACAAATCTGGATATGAAATCTCATGAAACTTCGCACACTTTCCCGCATCGAGTCGTCCAAATTGGAACAAGATTTCGTGTACAGAATTCAATGTTGTTTCGTTCGACGCTTTCGGCTTCGATAAGTGTGCGTTCACCATTAGTAGCTTTGCTTGTTTTTATCCAGGATTTCAACTACTTAATTGCAATTAGACTGAATACAAATAAGTTCAGCCGTTTGAACGCTTACTCAAACAATTAGTGTGATTTGACATGTGTCAATCTACTCTTGGAATAAAGCTATGGTCAAACGTAATACGGAAAGTGTAGCCTAAGAAAGCCTGTACTGTTTAGGTGTGTAAAGAAAGCTTTGGGATGTACCTACCGCAACATGCATTTCTAGCTTTATGTAATTTGGGAAGATGCAATGCTTGTAACAACACCCCTAACATCAAAATCGTTTCAGAAATTCAAAAGTTATGGACACATGCCTATTTCGGGAATCGTGCCAAAACGCGCTGAGACTAAAAATACAACAAAATAAGTTCGAAATTAAGTACCAAGCGTATCTTGTTGCTATCTAATCAGTCCTTTGTTTGATATAGGAAGAAGATATATTAAATGATACAGCTAATCACAGGATAGTAAAAGTACGAGCATAATATTTTGTGCGTAGGACGCCCTTTGTTTTTCAGTCCGTATATTAGCTACACAGCATTGTACAGCATATTAAATTAGCCAATTCTTGTTCCGCAAAAAAACAATTGCAGTGCGCGTAAGCATCAAATGGATAATTCCTATCGATCAAAATGATAGGCTGTCATCATGACATTGGAAAATACTGTCAAGCCGGGTGAAGTAGTCAAAGCCAGGACTTATGGGTCCGCGAGACGATCAAGTGCGCTTGACAAGTCTACGTGCTTGAAATGAATATTGATCGTTTACAGCGTTGACTTGACAAGTCCCGTCAAGTATCTACGGGCTGGACCATAATTGTCAAGTTGCGTCAAGTCGCTTGATGCGACTTGACAAGTTTTATTCATTTGCGACCGGAACATCAAAGATGGCGGACGATGGACCGGACCGAGACGTTCTTTTCTCTTTTTCTGTGATAGATACCGCTAGAGTTATAGCAAGGAATGCCTTGTCTGCGTTGGAAACCATTATTAATTTTTGCGACGACCACTTTCCTGAGCACAGGCCGGTGAACGACTGCGGCATGTGGACTTGACGGCACCTTCAAGTCGCGTCAAGTCCCTGGTCAAGTGAAATCGTCGTAGACTTGTCAAGCGCACTTGATCGTCTCGCGGACCCATTATTGAAAATGCAAAAATCTGTTTAAAGAAAAAATAATAAAACTGCAAGATAAAAGGCTCTTGGTTTTGTACGTTATGTATTCGTAATTATATTTATGATCGGAAACTGTTTATATAGTTGATATAGTTTTCCAGACATTGTCATGGCATGTTTGTTTGGCTTTCACAGCACACGTGTTTGTACTATAGTATACCACTGACGTTTTTGTCCGGTCTTATTACTCTTGAGATAAATAATTTGTATTTGATTGGGTTTTTATTCTTTACCAAAATAGGTTTATTAAAGTCACGATTTTTGTGTAAAACGTTGGTAGCTACAGGGGTCCTAAATAAATTCGATTATATGTTCTACAAAGAAAATTACTTGGACTTTTTCTACAAAATTGAAAATATTGCGTAAAAACTCGAAGCTTGCGCTCAGGTTCTTCGTAGATTTTTTTTTAAATTTACAACTGTTTAAACATTTGATTGGAAAATAATTTTTATTAAAATCGATCTGTAATTACCGCTGCAATATCACCTGTATTTGCAGACAGTTGATGCAAACATACAATAAAATCAAGTCGGCTAATTTAAAACCTCCTTATTGATGTTGATTGATAAGGAAACATGTGTCCAATGTATTTTATTTATCTACGCAATGGGCATTAAGAAATAAAAAGAATTTCACGTTTCCGTTTGTTAGTTTTGCATTCAAGCATGACTAGAGTTTTTATGTGCCTACGTCATAATACATAGATATAGGCTACACATTCTCGTAAAAAGAAATAATACGTAATTATTGAAACCCAAAAAATAATCGCTAAACCTCATTGGTTCTAAAATCGAATTGAAAATGTCAAAGTCATCAAGAGTCATCGGTAATTAGTATAATTTTTATTTATATTGTTTATTCACACTTAGATTACACTCAGTAGCACCTGAAATAATACAGAAGTATCTTTGGGCTTCGACATAGATAATGCAAAGTCAGTACTTGATGTCAAGCACTTGGCAGATAAGCTTGCGTCCGGAACTTACGATGGCCCTCGTTTAAAGTACTAAAATTGTATTTTTCCGTACTAAGTCTTTTTCCACACTAAACTCTCGCATGTGAACGGCGAAAAAACTTATTCTTATTTCTGTCATTGAAAGCATTACGATAGTAGCATTTAAGCGATACCCAGATCCTTGTAATCTTCTCTTTTTGGAGAACCTTCTCCTTTCGACCATTGACAATTTACAGCCTACACGTGAAATATTTTCCCATTCGTAGGGCATTAGACGCAATACGTATTGACGCGTACATATCGTAACTTGTGTAAACACGGCTTAAGCCAGATTACAAGTGTTGTTATTGTTTAAAGCAAAGCGTTCTGTAGTCATTTTGTGATAGTCTCTTCGGACACCGAGTCTTCTCGGTCAAATTATGAAGATATCCGTTGTTTTTTCGCTCTACCTTTTTATTTTTAATCGTTGTAGAAGGCATATTATACTAGGTACTATACATATACTGTTTCATTACCTTCAGAAAAAGATTGAAAGACAGGATACTTTCTGCTTGCATGCTAAAAATTGTGCTTAACTTTTTTGTGCATAAAATATCTATTGTTATCAGAATTATTTTGGGCGATTATTAATGATAAAAATTGCAAACTAATTGTTTTGTCTGAAAGTATTATCTTTAATCCAAGTGTATGGATTGTATTTATTGATATATAAATTTCCATTCTTTATAGTGCATTTCACGTACCCGAATACGAAAAAATGTCTTACTCGGGTATATATTACAAAGTTAAGATCATTTACAAAAACGGTGAAGGAAAATGTCGATAGGAAACCAGACAGAATATTTAAACAGAGCGTTCAGCCACAGAGGCTTACGGAACGGCTTAAAACTGTGACACCAGGTTTTACATCAACCATAGGAAATGCTTAAAAAAGTACCTACCCTCATTTAACATTTTAGGTATTGGTTGGCTGAAGTGGAACGTGCGGCGAGTGAGAACAGAGAGCCGTCGCTATGGTCAGCTATGCGGAGAGCGTACTGGGTGCAGTACATGCCTTCAGCAATATATATCCTGATAATCACCACAGCCAGGTACCTTTTATCATTTCATACTTATCTCAAAATCATCAGTATCTCCTCAATTCAATAACGTATTTTGCTTCTATTCTTTCTACTTTACGTCAACTCAGTTTTCTTTTACGTAATTGACGTATTTTTTTCAAGCAATATATTTATCTTCATTAGTCTTGTCTACACATTATAGTTTCTTAGTTGTTAGTCACTTAACTATGCAAGCTATACTCATAGTTACGTGACTCCATGTGATAGTATATCCATAGTAAAATGCACGTACTACGCTCACCTCTGATATTCTACTTATTTCTTCTTTCTTTACATTAAATCAGGGTTTTTCGTATAATACATTCATGTTCCACAGGACCGCTCAGCCCCTAGTATTTGCGGAGTTGCTTTCGTACTGGTCAGTGGACAGTACCATGTCGACATATGATGCCGGCTTCTACGCCCTCGCCATGTTGGGCCTCAACTTTATATCGTTGATGTGCCAGCATCATAACTCTCTCTTTGTGGTACGATTCGGTATGAAAGTCAAAGTAGCTTGTTCATCACTTCTGTACAGAAAGGTAAGCATTGTTGAACTAATCATATTAATTTTAGTACTCATACCTAGCTGTTTAAAAATAATGTAATAAATCGTCTTAAATATTATAAAAGCGCATAATACAGTCGAAATAAAAACAATTATATTGTCTAATGGTTGTTATTACAAATGTAATGCATTTCTTTTAGTTGCTCCGGCTGAGTCAAGTATCAGTGGGGGAAGTGGCAGGCGGTAAGCTGGTGAACCTGCTCTCGAATGACATCGCGAGATTTGACTACGCCTTCATGTTTTTGCACTACTTGTGGATAGTCCCGATCCAAGCGGCCGTGGTGCTCTACTTCTTGTACGATGTAGCTGGGTATGCTCCCTTTGTCGGACTCTTCGGTGTTGTGATATTCATCTTGCCACTTCAAGGTAACTAATACTAACATGAAATCCTTTTTGTTTCTGTACTTACTTAACAATACATGTACTAATTATTTATATTCCCATTGTAGCTGCGCTGACTAAACTCACTGCTGTAATCAGAAGAAGTACCGCTAAGAGGACTGACAAGAGAATCAAACTCATGAATGAAATTATTAATGGAATTCAGGTAATTAAAAGTTAACCTGGTAATTATAAATTACTAAAAAGGAAACTTCATGTCAGTGACAAATTTGAATTTATTTATCATAATTTGTGACCATGGCATCAAGTTATCTGTTAATTATCAGGTGTTACGGTCAGATAAAGCATCAACTAACGAAATCTTCACTTTGTAGGTCATCAAAATGTACGCTTGGGAGAAACCCTTCCAGTTGGTCGTGAAGCTTGCGCGAGCCTATGAAATGACTGCCCTTAAAAAATCCATCTTCGTGAGGAGCATGTTCCTTGGGTTTATGTTGTTCACAGAAAGAAGTATCATGTTCTTCACAATTTTGACACTTGCGCTCACCGGCACCATGATCTCAGCTACAATTGTAAATATTACATATTTTTATTTACCTTAATTTTGCATGAATGAACCATTTTATACTAATCCAATGTTGCTTTTTAGATCTACCCCATTCAACAATTTTTCAGCATAATTCAAATGAACGTGACATTAATCTTGCCACTTGCAATTGCCAGTTTCTCTGAGATGCTTGTGTCCTGCGAGCGTATTCAAAGTTTCCTTATTTTGGGTAAGTTCAACTAAACCTGTGAGTGTTTTGAGATATCATTTACTTTACAATTTACAATATATATTTTTTTTTATAGAGGAACGGTCAGATATGCAGGTAACACCGAAAATAATAGGAGGGAAAAACAAATTGTTTAACTCGAAGAATGGACATTTAGAACCAGGCGACGTTTTGCCTAAGAAATACGTGCCCAGCGAACTGTCGGTTACAAAGCCTGCGGAGGAACCAGTTCAATCAGATTACCCCATAGTAATAAACAGAGTAAGCGCATCTTGGACCGGCAGTAATAAACCTGAAGACGTGACGCTCAAAAATATAAGCATGCGTGTGCGCAAGGGCAAATTGTGTGCTGTTATTGGTCCTGTTGGTTCCGGCAAAGTAAGTACATCTTTATTAAAACTATTGAGTTAGACCAAGCTTTCCTCTAGCTTACCTCTTTTTAAGTGTTAATTCAGTTGCAATTGTGAGGATATGCCCAACCTCACCAGATTGTTAAATTGCATCCTTTTCAGATACTGAGTTTTTGGTACATTATTTGCAAAATATATCAGGTTACCGAAATCCATTTTGGAAAAACTTTTAACCTACTAATTTCTAAGTCATTTGTACTTTGTATAATGTAACGTTTGAATAATGGTGCATTTTATTTCAGACATCTCTACTCCAATTGCTATTGAGAGAATTACCGTTAATGGATGGTACTCTGAATGTCAAGGGAAAACTATCCTACGCTTGCCAGGAATCTTGGCTTTTCCCAGGCACAGTTCGAGAAAACATTTTGTTTGGTCTCCCTTACGACGTGAAAAAATATAAAGAGGTAACCAAAGACGTTATAAGAGTATGTAGAGAATTATTCCTTAAGTTTCCAATGTAACTTTTGTCTCGAAAAAGTGTAGAAAAAAAGTTGTTTTTTATTAAATTGAACTCTGCGAGTAAAATTCCTTTTCAAAAGTATACTTGCAAAAACGACAAACAGGCTATATGTCCATCGTTAAAAATTTTATTGCTTGCATCAATTCTCCCGCCGATATTTTATTCACAGCAATCCAGGCCAGCTCTGTTATTGTGAATAACTTTTTCATAGGTTAGTTATTTTTTTCCAGGTTTGCAAAGCGGCCTGCTTGGTACCAGATTTTAAGCAGTTCCCGTATGGCGACCTATCGCTGGTGGGAGAGCGAGGAGTCTCTTTATCTGGCGGGCAGAGGGCTAGGATCAACTTAGCTAGAGCGATATACCGCGAGGTAAGAAACATGTTATATTTCAAATACCCCTACTGTGTAATGATAGCTAAAAATAAAATATGTTAGAACTCCCATATATACTTTGTTTAGCTGTTGATAATTTTCTAGGCTGTTTTGAATCCTTAATGGAAGCCACTTAAACATATTGTACATATATGTAAAATAATCTGACATAACAAGTATCCCTATTGTTTACTCTTCTGATAGAGCGATGTTTGTTCTTATCATGACGATCAGACTGTTATCAGACTTTCACCTGTGCTCATTTGTATTATATTTTACCAGCTGTTAAGTGTACCGACTGTTTTTTTTATTTGATTGGTTTAGAAATATGAAAAAAAATATTTTTGAATCGTTTAGTATATCGATTTTTCACGGACCACATGCCCAGCAAAATTTGATTCTAATAAACGGTTGGATACCTGTTACCTTATTCGTTTTCGTTTTCTAGGCTGATATTTACCTGCTAGACGACCCGCTATCGGCAGTAGACGCCAATGTGGGCAGACAGCTGTTCGATGGATGCATCAAGGGCTACTTGGCGGGGCGCACGTGTGTGCTCGTCACTCATCAGATTCATTACCTCAAAACCGCTGATTACATCGTGGTTCTGCATGAGGTAAGTTCGTTTTAATTATTACAAAATAATATTAATTATAAATCAAAAGATTTGATTTTCAATTAAAATTTTGGGAAACCTTATGTTTTTTATTATAACAGGGCGCTATCGAGAACATGGGCAGCTACGATGAGCTTGCAAAATCTGGAACCGAATTCTCTAACTTGTTGTCTGATCAAGCCGGCAATAGCGATGTCACTGATGTCAAAACTGTAAGTACCAACATAAATACTAGCAAGATATCAAGAAATCTTATAATATTAAATAATGTTATTTTGTCTACATCTTTGATAAATTACGTAAATTATACAAGAAAATTAAAAACTGATTCGAGCATTATTTTGTTTATTAGAATAGACCAGCTATGCTGCGAGGTATATCTAAGATATCAGTCAAGAGTCAAGAAGAGCAAGATGAAGAGGAAAAGGCTCAAGTTTTGGAAGCAGAAGAGAGAGGAACGGGCAGTTTGAAGTTTGAGGTCATTTGGTCATATATAAAAGCTGTTCAGTCATGGACTATTGTGATACTCGCGTTGGTGTCGCTCATGATCACGCAGGGAGCGGCAACCACGGCCGATTACTGGCTTAGTTTCTGGTAAGATGTGTTCTGAAGTTTCAATTTACGAAAAGCAGACAATTTCTTTTATTTAAATAGAGATTAGAAGTGTAGTCTATACACTTCTGATCTAGCTACGAGACAGCAAAATGCAATGATAAACCTTTACTTTTCAGGACAAATCAAGTCAGCGAGTACGAAATATCTTTAGAACCCGGACAACTCCCTGGTAAGTTAATGCAAAATTGTTTAACAGTTCCCAGTATTTTTTACGATACTAGAACCTAATTGCAATATAATTAAACTAATTAATTAGATACTCAAGATTTTGATTAAATCATAACTTTAACACTATTTAATCTTTCCAGATACTAGTTTAGACGCTCAAATTGGATTATTGACAACGGCCCAGTATCTGATCGTTCTTGGCAGTGTAATAGGAGGAATCATTATTATTTCACACCTTCGAATCCTTGCTTTTGTTGTTATGACCATGCGAGCTTCGCAAAATCTTCACAACATTATTTACGAACAGTTGATTATTGCAGTAATGAGATTCTTCGATACCAATCCTTCGGGTAAGTTGGTTAACTTAAAAGTATTGTTTTTTAGTTCCTGTATAACGACTGCGACGAAACTCAAAAGGATATTTGATTTACTTGTATTTAAAAATGTCAGTTCCTAATTCCGGTCGTAACTAATAAATGCACAATGGCATAACTAACTCGAGTCAATGATGCATCATTTATTTCGTCGTGATAACGCAAGTTAATCAGCCATTTTGATTTTATAAGTAATTACTTAGATGACCTAAGAACATAAAATGTCACAATGTTGGATTTCATGCGTTTAAATAAACTAAATAACTTCTATTTATTGTTCAACTAAAAGAGGGTTTTAATTAACCCGACTGCTCAATCTTCAGTATGTGTTCGTTTCCAGAACTGTTTTTTGACTTATTACTGGTTCAGATGATCTGTATAGTATTCTAGAGAGTTCTAATTTGTAAATTCACTTTCAGGACGCGTCCTAAATAGATTTTCCAAAGATATGGGTGCCATGGATGAACTTTTACCGAGAAGTATTTTGGAAACCATTCAGATGTACCTCTCTCTCGCTAGTGTGTTGATTTTGAACGCCATAGCGTTGCCGTGGACGTTGATACCCACCGCAGTATTACTGGTTGTATTCGTGTTCTTCTTGAGGTGGTACATCAGTGCTGCACAGGCTGTAAAACGATTGGAGGGCACAAGTAGGTGTAACGAAGCATATCTTATCGTAAGTTAACTGTAAACTGCCGTTGAGGCATTCTTATTAACGAATTATTTTATCTTTTACAGCTAAAAGTCCGGTGTTCGGAATGATAAGCTCAACGATTTCGGGACTTTCAACCATTAGGAGTTCAGATTCTCAAACCAGACTCCTAAGAACTTTTGACAGTGCTCAGGTAACAACTTACTTCCTTGTGTTTGGAACGGTTTTAGTTGTTTGAATATGTGTTAATACCTAACCGATTTTTTTTCTATTTATAGGACCTTCACACTAGCGCCTTTTATACATTTATGGGCGGTTCAACAGCATTTGGAATGTACCTAGATGCCATGTGCTTAGCTTATCTCGGAGTTGTTTTGGCAATCTTCCTTTTAGGAGATTTCAGTAAGTCTGTTTTGCATGTCTCATTACACATTTGCATGTATTAACATTTTGATTATTTTGATAGTAAATGTCTGTTTTTATCTAGATAACATTTGTGGTTCCATAAACTAATTTGTTTTTAAAGTAACTTAGACTTGCTAAATAGTTGACGTGGCTTGTTCAACTGGAGCTCTCCCAATTAACTGGAACTTTTTAATAATAATACATGGCTCCAGTGTGACTCGATCTGCACATTGTATATAATAATATGATAGCAGCTTATTTCTTCCTCCATATCCCTAGACTTTGTGGAACATCAGTTTAAATTTAGAAAATAAAACTTTTTTACTTATACGTTATTTTTTTTCTTCAGGTGACATAATTCCGGTGGGTAGCGTAGGATTGGCGGTGAGTCAATCTATGGTGCTGACATTGATGTTGCAAATGGCTGCTCGATTCACAGCTGATTTCCTCGGACAAATGACAGCAGTCGAGAGAGTCCTCGACTACACTAAGTTACCGTCGGAGGAGAACATGGAGACTGGACGTAAGGAAACAAAATTAAATTAAAACAAATGTCTTTTATGATACTGAAGACTATCAACTAATAAAAAAAAATATTTTCAGCAACCACACCTCCAAATGATTGGCCCAAAGTAGGGCAAGTGGCGTTCAATAACGTTTACTTGAACTATTCGCCTGATGACCCACCGGTTCTAAAGAATTTGAATTTCGTAATCCAGAGCGGTTGGAAGGTAAATACTTTTTTATGAAATGTATTAAACAGAGTAATGTTACGAACATAAGCCATGTAACGAACCAAAAAAGAAAAGCAACCGCTTTTATAATTTAAATTTCGATACTTTAGGTTGGTGTTGTTGGACGAACGGGCGCTGGAAAGTCGTCGCTGATATCGGCTCTGTTCCGGCTTTCTAACATAACAGGTCACATCACAATCGATGGTCTCGACACGGAGGGAATAGCTAAAAAGGTACACTTTCAAACATATTTGTGAACTTTACATAACTAACCAAGTTTAATAGAAACAATAATTGTATTCAATCTAATATAACCATATAATAGTTATACAGCCATAAGACATTAAATACGGGGACCGACAATTACAACTTGAGCGCTTTAATTCGTAACATTGATATGGTTATAACTTTTTATGTTCCAGGTTTTGAGATCAAAAATATCAATAATTCCACAAGAACCGGTCCTGTTCTCAGCTACGTTGCGATACAATTTGGATCCGTTCAACGATTACAGTGACGAGGACATCTGGAGAGCCTTGGAACAGGTAAATTTAATTTTACCGAACATAATACTAATCAATTAATAACGTTACAAATTGTAATACGAAACTTACTTGTTATTACCAGGTGGAGCTCAAGGACGGAATACAGTCACTGGAATTTAAAGTAACGGAAGGCGGCAGTAACTTCTCGATGGGACAACGACAGCTGATATGTTTGGCTAGAGCCGTGTTACGTTCGAATAAAATCCTCATCATGGACGAAGCCACCGCCAACGTCGATCCTCAGTAAGATATATACTTTTTTTGATCTATATATAATTACACTTATTTCATGTCAATTGAAAATTAAATAGTTGTATTAAAAATCTAACGCTATTCTAAAACATATCTTTATAACATTCAGCCAGGGTTACGCAGAGCGTGCGATCCCGTGGCGCTGGCTTAGGTAGTAGAAGGGGCCCGGGTTGTTTTTAGTCGGTGGGAGTCCGACATATCCCCACGCTGTGCCCTCGGCGTGGGTTGAAGTCACATGTCTTTATAACATTGACACTTCATTCACAAATCGACAAAATGATGTAGGATTGGAAATAATTGTTGAGCGAGTTTTGTGCAAATAATCCAAATTTTCAATAGGATATCTTTATGGCTATATCTTTCTAACAATGGCATCTTTTTCAGGACTGACGCTTTGATCCAAACAACGATTCGTCGGGAGTTCGCGGCGTGCACGGTGCTCACCATTGCTCATCGTCTGAACACCATCATGGATTCCGACCGAGTTCTCGTCATGGACAAGGGCGAAGCCGTGGAGTTCGACCACCCTCACATCCTACTCTCTAACCCCAACAGCGTATTTAGCTCCATGGTTAGAGAAACTGGAGAAAACATGGCCAAGATTCTGTTTGATGTTGCCAAGGACAAATATGACAGCGACAACAAAAAAGCCTAAAAAGGGATAAGGCATTTTGAGCTCAGTTTTGCTAGAATTTTGATACGAATTTGATATGTGTGTTAGTTTCCATGACAGTTACAGTTTCCATACAGACAGTACAAATAAATAAAATTATGGCAAAACTAGTTCTAAAAACCTAACTGTAATAACGACACAGGGTTTAAATGTTTATAGTGTAGTCAAAATCAGTATGTTATTTAAATGCAGAATTCGTTTCATAAGTTAAGATGTTAATTAAATATTTAGTCAACTTTAACTTGTAAGATATAGTTCATATTAAACTAAGTATTGAAACATGAAAATATATTTTATTTTTCTACATATTCTAACCACTATCAACAATTACCTTGCAACCAAACTTATACATCTCCTATAAAAGCCAGAAGAGGGCTGTGGAATTTCAGCCATTCCTAGGAGAGATAGTACAAATTTACCATCATGTTTCCAATTAACAACCATGACAATGGCTTCATCTGGTACGTGGTAAAATGAAGGGAAATATTCACTATAAATATTGATTAGTCGTCTTGCGTATTGTATAATGTATATAATGTATTTATCTTGTCAGGGTAACCTGAACTACTTAAAAACACTCGATGTTCTGTGATGTAGGATTAATGTTAGTGTTTCGTTCGTCATTTTTTCACTTCTCCAAATACGTAAATAAGCCTTTTATCTAATACATAAAATGGTACTCGGTCCAATTAGATAACTCATTGACCGTTTCATAATTTGTGTCGCCAATATTACTTTTTGTATCAGGGTTCTTGATAATGCCAACTAAACTTTTTTTTCACACTGAGAAGAAATATGTTTTAAATAATCTGTGTTAGCTTGACAAATGGAAGTCATCCACGGTTTCTGAGATCCAAACACACTTACCGACGACAATGTATTAAAATTTCAATAGATCCATAGTCTACGTAGACCACAACCCAAGAAGTAACATGTAGAGCGCAGGCTTAAGCAAATAACACCGCTTCTTAAAAATGATTTGCTGCGACGGGCTGGAGCCCTGCTGTGACAACTCTCTGTTCGCCAACCGAAACGTGCTGTATGTATCACTATTGATGCTCGCGGCCATCGCGTACCTCTCGTGGGCGCTGTACAACTGCGCGGCCGGAACAGCTACAGGCTCCACACCTACAGCCTCTGCCAGTGCTCCAGCTCAGCGCAATAACAGAAACAGATGTTGATGTTATTGTTAGAAACAAATACACTCAGTAATTGCCAGATATGTGAAATTATATAAGCAGCACTTTAAATACCGGTTCGTATATTATTTTAAAGTTACAAAGTAATTAGTGTAAGCACTATTAACTCCTCCACTATTAATTAGTTTGATAAAACGCTTTCAAATATATTGGAAATGCACTAGAATCCTAATAACTTCTAGATATTTAGGTATACTAGTGTGTTTATTGCCCCAATCATTGCACTTTGTTTGAATGTGGCGTATCGTATAACGTGATCGCCACAAATTCATAAAACGCACTTGTTCTACAGATACCTATCGAGCCTACCTTCCACAATGCAGACATTTAGTAGCATCCTTGGGTGTTCAAATTATTGTATATTAAAATCCTCACTAATATGAAATTTACAAAGGCTAATAACGCAAGGAGCTTAGCTCACCTTGACGACCCCGAGCCAGTTTCCACGTTAATACTCTATGAAACATTTTCCGGCAGACCAGTTATTATACTAATTATTATGATTGCAGTTAGGGTTAGCTGCACCGCCGCCGCTTGTGCGAGCGCCTAGTGTGCTCGTCTAATTGCGGTGGCACTAGTCGACACCGCATTCAGCGGCTTGTGGCTCGTCAACTACTATAATTATATTTTATATTCGAATTTACGTAGTTTGGTACGTTTGATAATTAAGCAACACCAGCTTTCAAATATGGTTAGATAAAGCTCGTTTCATTTTAAAGTGCACATTGAATGCCAGATTCCGAACTTTTATTTTAATTTCTAGTCCTGACGCAGTTTTAACACAAATTCAGTTTATTTTCTGATTTGTTTTTTATGGTATTTTTTTTTCTGTTCAGCCAAACTTTCTTTATTTAACTATAACTTTTATTCTATACCTAAGTAAAGTGTAATAACTCCTTTTAAAACTGACTTACTACTACCACAGTCTAAGTATCATACAGTCGTCCGACGCCTTTGATCTTGTGAAAAATGCCGACAACGACTTGACAGTATCGCGACGCCAAGGGTTGTCAAAATTAAAAATATTAATAAAATTATTTATTTATTGCAGATAGAAAGAAAGACAGTTTATTTAGCGCAAACAGGAGGCTACAAATATTTAAAAATAGTGAAAAATAAAATAAAAATAGAGAACAAAAAATTAAACAACTTAAGCCCAAAAAAAAAAATCAACATCGTTAACATTATAATCATTAAAAAAAGTGTAACCTAATATTATTATAACTTGCTGAGAACTAATTGAATAATATTAAATAAAAGAATAATTATAAATGGGTAACTGACAAATATTTTCGGTTTCTAGATTTAATAGATTTGAAATTTCTATTGCTGAACTTAATTATATAAAAAATCCTCATCCTAATAAATAATTTCAACAAAAAATTTACTAGGAAGCAATCACATGGTTTCGTATTATACTCCACTAAACTCAGATGTTCAAATAATTTGAGCCCAATATTGTTTTCGTTAAATGTATTTTTTATTTTTCTAAAAGTCATTTCAAGTAAATCCGGTCTTTTACATGCTTCCACCCATAACTTACATCTGAAATATTGAAATACAATACAAATTAATAAATTCATTCTTCATCTATATTTTTTCATGTAAAAATATAAACTTTGTTATAATTTTAAATTTAAGTTATTTAGGTTTCATTTTTGTAATTAGCACTTAATTAGCGTCCATTTTCCAGGATTTTCCATTTTCCTTCAGGTACCTAGCCTACCTACCTATTCATACTTCTTTCCGTCCATCATTCGGCCTTTTTGTTGGCGTTGTCAACTTTGACGGGTATGACAAATATTTTTATTATTAAATTTACGTATTCACTCTACAATAACAAAACATTATTTATTTACCTTTCTTCTGTTCGTGGAAGCTGATGAAACCGCAGATCCTTATTAATACGAGATGAAGACTTGCAATCTCTCACAGCACACGTCGTATGCACCATTTTATAAAATAATTACGAAAACAAACACGCGTAAGCCCTGAATGACGTGTCCCGACATGCTAACATTATTTTGTTTGCATGTCGGGCTCGGCCCTCCCGCGTCCCACCCCTCACACCCCGCACGATTGCCCTGTCTAGACGCCTTCGTCGGACGACTGTATGACAATAGTATATTTAGACTGTGCTACTACGGAACATTTTATTTACATGTTTTTCACCTATTTTAAATCAAAACTATGTAATAGGTACCTCATTTCTTACAAAGGTTTTGTCAATGGTATATTATTTTCTCTTTGACTCAAGTAACATGTCAATCATTCGTCAAATATCACCTTAAAATATGTAGTCAAACGAAACACTTATTGTATAAAAATGAATAAATTGAATCGGCCATAATGAAAACGGGCCCAGGTGCATAAGTTATGGAGATAGCAATATAAGATGGGTTGTTGTCACGGTTGCACTGATGAAAGTTGGGAAGTGTTCTACGACGATCATAAAGTACAAGCATTCCTGGGGGGATTGCTGTTAATAGCGTTCGTGCTGGCGTACAAGCTGTACCGGTGCAAATACCCGATGGGCAGTGGCGCTGGAGGCCGCTCCGGAGGACGCGCTGGAGGCCGCGGCCTCTTTGCCTCTCTTAGCAATTTGAGATTCTCCTCTTCGGCCTAGGTTAATGAAAATGCTTCATTCTTACTATACATTTTATTTACTATAAATTAACACGGTACAAAACTCGATCACTCTCTCAAAATTCTTGTGGCACGCACACACTAATACTTTCAGATTACATTCCAACAGTAAAAAAAAATTTGCTTATTAATATTTATTTCATCTCGCATTTTCTTTCAGATTGCTTTGGAAATAAGCGTCCTTGGCTATCCGCAACAGGTTTGCACTATTCTTTTCACCAGTTTCTCGCACCATGGAAGAGAAATGACTATTGGGGTCGGAGAGTAACACGTAAGGATGATCAAACTCTGCGACCTCGCCAGAGCTCATGACGAGCACTCTGTCCGAGTCCATGATAGTGTTGAGGCGGTGAGCTATCGTCAGCACAGTGCATGACGCGAACCTACGTCGTATTGTTTCTTGGATGAAGTTGTCAGTCCTACAAACAAAGAACAGGCGTTATTCTCCGAAGCAAATTTTAAAAAAATAATTAATATTAACATCTTATTTAACACTTACTGAGGATCAACGTTCGCCGTGGCTTCGTCCATTACCAATATCTGATTAGATCTGAGCACAGCACGCGCCAAACACATAAGTTGCCGTTGGCCTACTGAGAAATTAGACCCACCTTCTGTGACTTTGAAATCTAGGGATGGAATAACGGGCTTCAAATCAACCTGCAACGTATAAATATTTCACCTTTAATAAATATTTCAATTTATCGAACAAATTCGTTACTTGTATTATTGAGTCTAACCTGTTCTAAAGCTCTCCAGAGGTCGTCGTCACTAAAGCTATTAAACGGATCTAAATTGTATCTGATAGACGCAGAGAACAAGATTGGCTCTTGCGGAATAATTGAAATTTTCGATCGCAGGCCCTGCAAATAACCATAAGTAAGTTAGTATATATAACGGCCGCCTCCACGGTCTCGCATAACAATTCCGTGAAATTCGTACCTGTCTCGATATAAGCGAAGTATCGATTCCATCAATCGATATTGATCCTTCGATATGCGCGAATCTGAATAGGGCTGATATTAACGAAGATTTACCCGCTCCTGTTCGCCCCACGATGCCAACCTATAAAGGAAGATTATTATGTAAATCATATAGTAACGGTAAGCTTCTTAAGACTAATTTAATATTGGCTTACCTTCCATCCACTTTCTACAACAATATTCAAGTTTTTCAGTACAGGCTCCTCAGTAGGCGCATATCGCATGGATACATTTTGAAAAATAAGCGATCCTCGAGAAGGCCATGTGGGCGGCATATCGATTTCTGTAAAATAATCATGCAACGTGTATATTTAATTCTGCAGACTGTAAATTAAATATGAAAACGTTTTATTACCACTTACTTCCTTGGAATAAGTTAGGCTCGGTATCGATGTGCGTGTACTGTAGGATTCGCTCGACGCTGGTGAGCTGGGCCAAGAACTCGACGAGAACTCTCGCGGCGTGCGGCAGTAACATGACTAGTACGTTGCTCTGCGTCACCGCCAGGCCCACGCTGCCCACTGGGACCGATTCACCTGCCGACACACATACGTTACGTAACCTACGCCGTGTATATAGGATTCTATAAATAAGTCAGATGTAGGTGTGAGAGCCGCAGGAAGTTAATAAACAGCGCATAGAGCCTAACTATGAGATATAGCGTATTTATGACTAGCACAAGCATGTATAACTTTTTTTAATGAAACTATGCCTTCTAAAACCAGGCCGTATTTTCGAAACACTTTAAAAAGTTAATTCAAATTGCCTATACCCAAGACATAACCTGTATGTGTAATTAAATCGAAGCGACAAACTATTTAAAGGGTAGGACTGCATTTCTACCAGGGTTGCTATACTTGCATATTGAGGGATATGTTCTTAAGAACCAAAAGAATTGCATTTTATGGATAGAGCGGCATTTATGGTTTAAAAAAATACATACCCCTTGTTACACCTTTCTTGAGAAAATACAGCCTACGATGGAAACGACAGTATATACATACATAGTAAAAAAAGCATTCTCACCAAAGTCGAGGAAGAGGAAGACAAATATAACAGCTGTCAGATACACTAAACATATGGTATCCAAATAGAAACCAAACGTAGCTCCACCACTCAAGAAGCAGTTCCATGCAGAGCTATGTAAATCCTGAAAAAAAAAAACATTTCAAAATTAAACGTTTACAAAAGTGCGTCACACATTTTTTTTAAATTACGAAATATCCGCTAGAAAGGGTCAAGTTAAGAAAATGATTTCAATGCGTGTAAGAAACAAGGTTAAGTCTCACCTGGTCGGTATCAAATTGTTCTATGAGCCTATCTTGCGAGTTCGACGATCTGATCGTGGCAATGCCGTTGAGAGACGATGTCACTACACCAAACATCGGACTCTTTGCTGAAAAATAAATAATAAACTTAGATAAGAAAACAGCACGAACGTAGGTCAAAGGCCTTTTGTTTTCATTTTCAAATCACAAATTCTGATGATTTCTCTAAAATGAAGGCAATCATAAAACAAGATCAAAAACTTTTCTAGATACTTACTTGTTCCTTCCAATCGCTTAATTCCTTGCGCCGCTTTTTTGTATACCCGGACCATAAAGAAGAAAAGTGTACCCAACACAGCGGAGGGTACAAGTGTCCAGTACAAGGCGATGGCATTCAGAACAAAGATCGCAACCAAAGATCCATACATCTGGATAACGTCTAGTAGCGTCCTTGGCAAGATTTCGTCCAAAGCACCCATGTCTTTTGTAAACCTATTCAAGATACGACCTGTGAAATGAAACAAACATAGTTAATTAGTCGTTGCGCAAATATAATGTTGTATCGAAGCGAAAAAGTAAATTTTGATCATAGCGGTGAATCACCGGTCATCATCACAGTCATCAAATAAGAGGGATGCAAATTTGAAGAAAAAAAGAAAAAGAAAATTTAATTTTCAGTTACCTGAATCACTGGTGTCAAAGAACCTCATGACTCCCCTGAGCATTGTGGAGAACATATTATTATGCAGATTGATGGAAGCCGTGTTGCAGAGGTGAGCGAATGGAAACACGCGCATGTTGGTCAGAAAGATGCAAGATAAGACCAGGCAGCCGTGGATGATCAGGTACTGGCCGGTCGTGAACAAGCCCACCTGCTCATCAAAGTTTGGACCTGAGAGCACAAACATATTGATTAACCCGTTATTACGTATCTACATATATCGTAATAATTTATGGTTCGCCATAAGAGGCACAATGTCCGTAATATGCATTCTAGATATAGGCTTATAAAATAGAGTGGAATAGAATATTGCAATAAGTTTACTTTACCAAATCCCTGGCGATACAAAATACGTTTCAGGAATTGTTATGTTTTAGCAAATAAACCAAAATATCACCCACAAAGCTTGGCATGCTCCTCGAGCACTTATTAGGTACATGATTGCAGTAACATACAGTTACAAAATAATATTCTGTATAAATAACAAAACATTTGTTATTCCTGCTCCGGTTGTTAAATTGGTCCAGATTACACGGAACGTTTTTGGTTGAAACTTTTAATTAGGTAGCTGTAACAGACGCATCCGACTTCGTAAAGCCGCTTAAGTATGTGTGCTAGCAATTACACGTGTAAAATATTTAAAGGGTTTACTCTGCGAAGCTCCCTCTCGTATACTATCGTTAAAGTGAACGAAACTGTTTGTGTTCCCGTATTTAAAGTAGGTGCAAGGTGGCGTGCCGGATAAAGCGTAAAAATAAAAACTGAATCAAGTTTAACCTCAGGTTTCAGTGTGCTAAGACAACAATTGCAATTAAATATCGTCGTAAATCCTTTTTGTGCGCCCCTCTATTAAGGATTTCCTTTATGAATTTAAACGAACATTACTTTCAAGTCTGTTATTATAGGTCAGATCATATTTCAGGTCTAACTTTCGTAATAAGTGGGTGTGCTTGACACATGTCCGATCCCACGACAATTACATAAATTTAGGCTAATTAGCAAGTAACAGCGTTAGCTAGTTACAAATAATATGCATTGATCTATAGTACACAGTACTGAAGTAAAATCACGTGTGGCTCGCGAGAGTCTTAAAATTTCATTGTCGTAAACTCATTCGATACTTTAATGAATGAGGATATTAGCATTGAATATTGAGGTATCAGAAAGTGACTTTCAGATTTCTATCGATGTTATCTTCTCAATAAGAATGATTATATCGTCTCTGAAGCATAAAAATACGCAATTGCTCTAAATTATGATTAAGTTACATAGCTTGTAATCTTATCATTGAATTAATCTGGTATCACGCGATGTTTGTGTACGCACCTGAATCCGAGTCGGTGGAGCCGCCGCCGGTGGCGTCGTGGACCGCCATCTGATTCGTCCTTCAAAAATACATTGTCATTTACCTAATGTTTAATTAACTTTGAAAATAAAGTTCACGGTTAAAACACTTTCCCTACTAATAGTTTTATAGGAACCATTTTAAAACGCTTAAATTAATACATGGAAGTACGTTTTGCCATCACAATAAATGGTTCAAATGTTTACATAACATAACATAACATAAATGTTCAAATGTTTATATGTAGATTTATAATTATTTTAAACTACTGAAGTTAAATTCAGTTTAAGGCAAGTATCTAAAATGAAACCGAATTCTTCACAAAATCGTTAAATTAATATTTAACAATTTATACGTAAATGTAAGTATACTTACCAATAACTGACCCAGTAGTCAACCGATGCGCCGCTGGCCACAGCAAGCAGTACCACGCCCACGGTAAACAGTACGAAGCACAGGTTGCCGCCGGATTTAAAGTACGTGAGGACAACCTCCCAGCGCAGGTTGCCTGAGGATCTCTCCTCTTGTTCTTTCTTCTGCTCCTCAAACTCCTCGAGATCCTCGCCTTCATTCACACTGGCCATTGTTTTGAGCGCAGGCCTGGGCTTGTCTTCGAGACTCTGTACACATAATAGTCAGTACTTAAAAAAAAATCTAGCCAAATAGCTTCATAAACTTAGGTACATTAACTTCGGACTTTTGAAACATACTCGTTTTTCGAAAACTCGTAACTTGAATATATTAATTACGTTCGACATTCAAACCACTTCATCCCTTCACAATATTTCTGTGGTCGATATGCGGTAAAATACGGAATACACCCAACCTAAATAGAAGTTTTAATTGTTTGAAGCCGTTGGTACTAGTAATATCAGCGTTAGCAAGCATGAACGATTTTTATGAAGTTTCCGCCTTCCCATCTCTGTTGTTTCTTACTCGAGCCTCGGGCGATCGGCCAACCTCATCTCATAGAGCTGCTAACAATAAACTTTAAAAAATAGGACGACCGACTTTAAAGACTTGTACAACATTATAATAAAGTATAAGACTTACATACAGTTTCATTCTGTCTTATATTTTATAGTTTCAGAAAAAGATTATATTGCAAACATTTACTTGAGACTAAATGTATAGACTATAATTGAAACTTTTACTATTTAAGTTTTGCAGGACAAAAACAACTTTGAAAACGGATTTCAAACATCGAAACGAAAAAAGATCAAAGATATAAAAGGTCAACAACGAATGAATAAGCCAATCTTCTATATAAAGGTATATTTTATACCCGGAGGCAGTCCCTTTACATATTTGACGAACAGAGTGGCCGCTATGAGGGATTTTTCCCCTTGAGATTCCATTGGGTGGTTATACCGTATTTTACAAAGTGCTGGGTTAATATTAAACTCATAAAATCTGAGCAGTTTCATGAGGTTGCTTTAGTACTGACCGTTTACTTCAAAAACGTATGAAATATTGCTGAAAAGAGTACATTTCATGTAACAAAATTTCATTATACGTAATGGATTTAACTCCTATGTGAAATCTTGAAACCAAGAATTGAGTCTCAAAAAAGGCATTCATAATTTGCTCCTAAGACACCTTAAGACCAAAAAAAACTCGTCATAATATCGCAACGCTAAAAGTAGAAATATGAGTAGCCAACTCAAGCTAGGCTAGGAGACATTTATTTAAATAATGCGGAAGAACTTAATTCCTTTCAATGCTCAATCAAATACAAAACTCACCGCATGTGATCCCAAACTCTCTGCGTCTTTGTCTTTGCCCTCCTGTAATCCAGCGAGCATTTGCGCGAAGTCTTTGCCGCTTCCAACCAACTCGTCAAATGTTCCCATGTTTTCGATACGACCCTGGAAAAAATACAACTTTAGTATATTTTTGCCATCAACTTGCAAATACCTAACCAATCGTTAAAAAATCCAATTGCATTTCATAATGTCCGCTCTAATTGTGTGGTAAATCTTGAAGCCAATTGTGGGTCCTTTCGGGCTCAGCAAAAAATTACCAACAAAACATGTTTAAAATAAAACGGAGTGTGAAGGTAACCGTGAAACAAACCTCATTCAATACGACGATGAAGTCGGCAGCTTTCAAGAAATGTATCTGATGTGTGACGAGGATGCGCGTGCGCTTGCGCAGGTAACCGTTGATGCAGCCCTCGAACAGCAGACGCCCGACGTTCGCGTCTACGGCAGACAGCGGGTCGTCAAGCAGGTAAATGTCAGCCTGGGCAGAAGAAAAAGGTATCATATTTTGTTCAATACGTAAAAAGTCAATTAAATAACCATTATCGATATAAATATAGAGTATGCCCCCGTCGTATATGATTATTCAATTTGGAAGTTCGTTATATCTACTCAAATGATTAAAAAATAACATTCTCTCTTATTAAGCTTCGTCAATAAACAAACCTACCATTGCTTACATACCATAGTAGCTGCCCGTCCTACAGTTTAGCTCTGACCTTAAGATAAAATAAAAGCGGAAAACACGGTGTTTTCTTCCCGTTCCTCGGCGAATCATTAAAAACAATTGAGGAAACGAAATTCCGGAGGCCCGTTAATATTTAAAAGGAGCAGTATTAAAAGTTGTTTTGGGATCACTCGAGTTAAATATCATAACAACCTGAATCGTAAAGCAGTTTATAATGGTACAAAGTGTAAAGTTTTCTATGAAAACAAAATGGATATATTTTTTTGAGTTTCCTTTTATCTGACAGTTAATTTTTGGCACTCACAGAACAGCGAGACAAATAGCTCTGCAAAGTTTTAAGAAAAGTAAGTAAGTACTTAGATTCCGAATTCGTGCGTTGCATACCAAAGGCAAAATCTAATCTCGAAACGCAGACAAACCAATAAAAATATAGGTATATGTTATTGCCAAAATAGATACCATATAATTTGCATGCTTTTACCAAATAAAATGTGAAGGTTGTTTATTCAAGCTGAATATTTTAATGAGATATTGCATTGAAAGTGTGCTTCAGTTTGTATGGAAATTATCCGTATTTCCATTACTTTGAGGGTCCAAGGTCTTTGTTTGCTTTACGTGTCTATTTATAGAGTTTACAAATCTGAAATATTCCAACAGTACAATGGCCAAACTTAATTTAGCTCCGTAAATACGAATGTATTCCAAGAATTCTCATTCTTATTTACCAAAATAAAACTAATTAGCGTTACTATTACTGGGAGGCTAATTAAAAATAGATTCAGTTTCAGGTCAAAGACCGTACTGAAAATGTAAAGGGTACCAAAAGCTAATGTGAGTTTGGTATTTGTGCAACAAAATAGAAATCAATTTACTTCTCTGTACACAGCGCGCGCCAAATTGATTCTGGCTCGCTGGCCTCCGGAGAGCGACACCCCCCGCTCGCCCACCAGCGTCTGGTCGCCATACGGGAATTGCTTGAAATCCTTCTCCAGAGTACACACCTTACACACCTGTGCACACCTTGTATATATTACTATATATCTTACATTTAACTTGCAATGCATTCGTAAAATTCGATGCTTTTTTATTTTTTACTGTGTACAAGCAACATAAAAAAGAATAACACGTATTACTTTATAAGGATCGTAACAAAAATAAGTATATTTCATTTAATGCTGCCCTTTGATGTAGCTGACACACCGCCAATTAAGCGGTGTGTTGTAAAATTTTTAATAATAGCTTTTCGGGGCGTTAAACATCAATATGGTACCATGTATTATTTTCTGTTGGAATGCTGCCATGAATACAACTTTATGCGTTTAATCAATTTGTAATTTTTATTACTTTACTGTTATTTGTAAAACGGGTTTCAATAACACAGGTCACATATCATGACGGTCGGTGACACAAATAAAGGAATGTTTGTATGCAAATCAAGATTTATTTACGTACCTTCTTGTATTTTTCGGGTTCATAAGGCAGACCGAAAAGTATATTCTCCCGGACGGTGCTGGGGAAGAGCCACGCCTCTTGGCAAGCGTACGAGATCTGGCCGTATATTGAAACACTGCCAGACGCCGGAGGCAATTCTTTTAGTAGTAGTTGCAGAATCGAGGACTGAGAATGAAAAACAAATCATATAAACATCTTGTTTCTGGTTCTCTACGAATGTTACATGTTACGTCCTAAGAGTTTCAGCTTATGTTCCTCGGATAACTTATACAATCTTTGAACGCTTCTTACGGTAATGGTCTGTTCGTACTATCGTTTTTAATAGATTTCACTTTACGAATTTGACTTAAATTTCTTGTTACATAGTAGGTAGAAAAAAATCTGTAAATATCAGATTAGATAGCTAACTAAATATAGATCATACCTATAACTATACATACATATAACACAATTGGCGCAGAGATCAGGATTGCTTGTGGTTTGCCGTCGCGGACCAGTGAGCCGAAGAATGAGATAGAGAATTCTTAAAAAAAGGAGCTCACTTTATAATGCCTTTATGCAATTACAATGCCTCGGATACTAGATCAGAACATAACCTTCTAGACATTCGTAAACACCTACTTATCTACCACTAATGACATCATAAAGCGGGGACTGCATAAAGCTAAACGACTACATAAAGTTCCTCTTAAGTGTTCAATAATATTTGTAATGTTGATAAGTTCTTAATACTATACTCATTTCGATACTTGGAGTGTTTACCTTGTTTTAGGACCTTTTTCATCTTGTAATTTACTGGGGGCAGGTGCAGCGCTGTAAGTGTCTTAAAGCGCGTCACACATTCACAACCGCAATAGTTTTGCTCTAACGGGTGGTGGTAGGCCACCTGGTTCATGAGTTAGATACTGACCTTTCCAGAGCCGACGGGTCCAATAATAGCGCAGAGCTTGCCCTTCCTCAGCCTCATGGAGACGTTCTTGATGGCCATCATGTTGGGGTCGCCGGTCCAGCTGGCCGACACGTCGTGCAGCTTCAGCGCGCAGTCCTCCTGCACCGACACGCTTCGTGAGAACCTTCTGTTGTACGGGATCACTGGCTTCTCCACCATTTCTGTTAAATAGAATATGGACCATCATAATATAATACCAGTTTGTGAGCTCTATGAACTTCAAAATAACATACTGTTATAATTGTCTAACAATCTTGTTTTGCTTTGAGAAAAGTTATACTCAAGCTGTTTTCGTTATACATATATTATGTCGGAATACACGATATCGAGGCATGCTCCAAATAATTGGGCTGTCAATAACGGTAACTCGTTGTGAAATACGGGTACAAAGTTCAGTAACTTTGTAAAATCAAAGTAACAATCCCCTTTGAACAGTTGTGTAGTTAATAAAATCAACGCCTGCTGTAATATCAAACTTTGTAGCGTATTCAAAACTCCCACATCTAGTACACACCTACCTTACCTAGAGATAATGGAATCCAAAGTTAACAATATCACGTATTCTTTCAACTAAGGTAATGTTTTGTACCAAACTATAAACTTGTTTCAATCTTTCACCGAACATCGTGTAAAAACTTTGAGATGGTTATATTGACCTTAAAAGTTAAAGGAAATCAACAGGTGAGCAACAACAGGGGAACTATTGTTGTTTGTTACCGAAAACAATATCATATGGGATGGGTATACATGAACAGAGATATGGATCCAATACAAACACATTGTTTTGAATCATGTTTCGACGTATACATAAGTTATCAACTAGGGAGGTTGGATTAAACTTTGTCAACATTGAGTTTGAACTATTAAGTGACGTGGCGCACAGTACTAACTTATCCATGTCACCATAATTAAGTACTCCTAGAAACTGCCACCCTATGGTTATTGGAAAATAATATACGACGATTGTTTATGCCATTTAAATCTCAAGGAGAAAAGTACCATTCCTCTTTTTTATTTTTTGATCCGCAATGGAGTACCTTGCAACTTTTTTTTTAAACTAGTGGTGCGTGAACCCACAGAATAAAAGGAAGTAATTCAATTATTAACCTCAGGATACAAAGTGCAGATTCGAGTAGAGTTAATGTATAAGAAATAATATTTACCGTCGACGGCAAATCCATTCGATTTCTGTTGATAAGAGAGCGGTCGTACTTGCTGGGTGGAATTCCTTTTAGTCGACATATTGCGGAACAAATTGGAAGACTCAATATACTCCGTCTTTTCTGACAAGTCCGGTCGGTCCTCTGAAAATTAAAACATATGATTTTGGCAACAGCGTTGTTACATAAGGATTGGTGGCAACTGGATATTTTTTTCGCATACAGCTGTAAAAAATAATGTCATACGTTTCATTAAATCAAAATTTACGGCATATAAATGTTCATCATTTTATCCGTATGATTTTGGCATATTCCACTAAAACAAATGCAAAAATAAACATGTTTTACTATGATCGGGTCAGAAAACAAAATCACATACAGACTGTGTCACGAAGGGTTTCAGAAACATTGAATGAATGAGTAATTTAAATTGTATGTGCGGGCTTTATAATTACTTTAGTAAAATAAAACAATGCTAGGTATTTTCGTGTCATGTTCACTCAATCACACATTCATAAAGTTTAGCGTACAGCGTACTAGTGGAATGTAAGGTTTACAGTGACGCACATGAACTGAAATTTATAATATGGGGCATGTGACACAGAAGTATCACGAAATGGGCAAGTGTGAGCCGCAGTAACGACGCAACACTTTTATGATCGTACAATATGTTCTCCTTTACTTGATTTACTTGAAACGCTGCATTTCGGTTCATTTATTTATTACGAGAGCCGTTAAGTTGTTATAAAATCGTGCCGTTCAGTTTTACGTGTCTTTTAAGCTAAGTAAACGATTTTTATCTCGGAACTGTTGATACTTTTATTTTTATGCCAGGCTTAAGGATTTAAACCTTAAGTTTTTGTTTTGTACAATTTAAGGAAGAAAAATTATCATAATTTCAACAATAATCGCCTTATTTTACTCTCAATTCTTCATGACATCTTCAAACCTCAGCAAAAATCTATGAACTTTTTCGACAAAGTAAAGTTTCTAAATACGTACGTAAGGATAGGAATTCTTGAACTCTCCCGAGCGACACATACAGCTCCGCAGTGAAGGTTATCACAAGAGGCAGGAACAGCGTTATGTTAATCTGAGCCGCATTCATAAACTGCTGCAACGGATAGAACTGAAACACAAACATACAGCCTGTAGTTTTCAACTTGTTTAATTTTAACGATATTTTTGGAACATCATAATTAATATCATTACTAATATTATAAACGCAATTTTTTTCTAGTAAATTTAGGAAATGAAATCCTAAATTAGTATGTATGGATGTTTGTTACTTGTCTACACTCAAATGGCTGCACCTATTTCAATGAAATATGGCATATAGTTAACTGACACTCTAGACTCTCACTCTCTTACTCTACATCATAAGGCATCAACAGCTAGTCAAAAGTACCATTATTTTTTTAAAAGAATACTACCATTTGAATAGGTTACCAAGCGGTAGTAAAGTGGATACGGGAAAGTTTGTTCCGGAGTCCGGGCAGGTGCATTGATGATCTAAAGTTTGCGGATTTATTCCAGTTCAAGATCTCCATAATGGACCGAAAGTTGAGAATTTGCTGAATAACTTTTTACGCCAACATATATTGAAGTTTTAAATTGAGTATATAAATATTTTTTCCACCTAAATTATTCATATCAACATTTCGTTTCTTAATTACTCTTATCATAAATAACCAAGAGATTTACAACAAGGGCAAATAAACAAAAACAAATGCTGTCTAATCTTTCTCTATATACTTACGACATTCGCTGACATGGAGTTCCCGAACAAGATAAACATCAGTACAGTGATGAACAGCGCTGACCTCTCGGTGAACTGCATGAAGCCAATGAACACGGTCCTCAGCCTGGTACCCTTCACCACCTCGCCCATCTCCACGGCACGCTTCTCTCCTACCACTTTTTGGAAAGGAATCTCCCATGCGTACATTTTTATAACCTGAAAAAAAAATATTTGTATTGAGCTGAAATTTTTTACCTAAAGGCAAACTTTATATTTGGTAATTTTAATTTTAGTTCCACGGCGGCTAACGCCACATTATAAATTTGTTGAGGGGGAAGGGAGACACCACTCTACGTCAATATACGCTGTGTAGTGCTAACCCTCTTCCACTTTGTTATGATTTTTTATTTAAATGAATGCCAGAATTACGTCACAATTCCACATATTTTAAATGAACTCGTAAATGAACAACGAGAGTACGTTCTCTTTCTTTATGTAACACATTTGAGACTAAAGTCAGTATCATGAATAATTTGTATGTGACTCACCTGAATGCCGTTAATAACTTCGCTCATTAATTTAATTCTTTCGTCGGTTTTTTCGGCGGTACGCAATCTAATAGCACCTAAGGCTTTTCCTAAAACACCTGCAAGAAATTAAATATGTCGATTAGAAAAAAAAACACGTAAAATATGATCTGTAAACATGATAGCTTTTTTTTAATAATCATCTGGAGTTGACAATAGACCTAAGATCAATAGTGATGATAACATTTTTTTATTTAAGTGTCCATCGTGCGGTTTAATGAATAATATTGGGTACGTATTTATATTTTGTCCCACAAATAAGAATAGACCAAAATACTGGGAATGAAAATTACGCGTGACTTTTTGGTAATAATTTTTAGAGTTCGTTACGTCACAAAGTGCCCTCTCCTCAACTTTAAATAAGCTTAACTTTTTCAATTTTTATTGTTAAGACTAGCTGACTCGGCAGACTTCGTACTGCCCCAACGATAAATAAAAGACCTAAATTTTTGTATTGTAAAAAAAAAGATTTCAATTCTTCGATTTTTTCTCACCTTTTAAACCTTCCCTAGACCTCCACGAACAATTCAAGACCAAGATGAGATAAATCCGTTCAGCCGTTCTCGAGTTTTAGCGAGACTAACAAACAGCAATTGATTTTTATATATATAGAAGAAGAAGATAAAGGCAAAAATACGTGTCTAATATTTTTTAATTATCTATTACTAGCTGTTGCCCGCGACTTCGGCGCGGCTCGCGCAAATATCAGATTTGGTGGCAAAAGCATAACCCCTCTCTGACGCAGTCGGTTAAAAAGTAGCCTATGTGTTATTCCACGGCGCCAGTTAACTGCATACTAAATTTCATCATAATTGATTTAGCCGTTTGAACGTGAAAGAGTAACAAACATCCATACTTACAAACTTTTACGTTTATAATATAAGTATAGATAAATTACATTTTTAGTTTTCGTACCCTATCATCATCCGTACACCATCGTTACCTACCTTGAATTGGCAGTGCAATGACGATTAAGGACGCAAAACCGATGAGAGCGGCAGTGCCTGCCTGAACGTAGCCGAGGTAGACGACGGCAGCCAGCTGTATCGGGATGATCCACACGTAATGCAAGAACATCGTCGCCAGGTCAAACCTTTGCAAGTCATTGGACAGCAGGTTCACTACCTTACCGGCCGTCGTCTCTCCCAACGAACCGTTGCTCATACGCATAATCTAGAACAAAAGATACATATAAACAATTTATTTGCAGAAGTGAAGTTCCCATTGTTTTATTGGTCGTTTTAGTGGTAAGCCGTTATTGTAGCTCATTCCTTGAAGGTTACAAAATTACGATACCGATGACATTTTAGATTCTTTGAATAGAAATACGTCACCAATTCTGAAAAGTCTGATAATTTGATTCAAGTCCACTGCATGCCGCAATGAGTATGCCTACTATTATGCTCGCCATAATTAACTGATTGAAAGGGAAAACTGAACCTATTTCCTACAAAACAAAGTTCTTTAAACATAAAGTTTATTTTAAAAACACTTGCGTAATATTTAAAGACGTCCCAGCCGTCAATTTTGTTTTTGCTTTCCGAATAACTAACCTTTCTAAACATTAGTGAGCCTGTGGCGACCCTGAGCTTCATGCCAAACTGTTGGCAGAACAGTAAGCCGTGATGGTTGGCGTAGGAAGACGCCCAGTTGAACAGGATCATGGTGATAGCGTAATACATGGCCGTCTCGCGAGACATGTCCGACTCTGTGCTCCAGTACTTTAGCAACTCGCTGAATAGCAAGGGCGACGCCGTACTGCGGAATAAACAAAACTGTATCTGTAATACTGTCTTAGAACCAAATATGATGCGGTGTAAATGATGAAAGGTTTATACCTTTGCAAATTCATACTGAAATATGTATAATATGTATATAGGAGTATTAGTTAAGTTTGAATACGGAATTCGTGTCATAGTAGTCAGTGCAATCGGTGTAACGTAGTCGATTTTCCCCTTTACCAGTAATTCGCACATATTCTAAGATAAGGTTATCGAATGCCTAACTTCATTTAGTGGATATATTATTTTCGAATTAAAATTTCTTACACACTTACCGTAAAGCAATAGAAATGAATTGTATAATACCCCCTGGCAGGAACGACCAGCCAAAGGTTTTGATTAATACCCTCGTAAAGCTGGGCGTCTTTCCTTGTAACTTGGCTTTCTTTTCTTCTTCATACCAAACTCTGAAAAGAAGAACATAAAAACAGAATAAGTTTGGACATAAAATTAACAATTGCACAATAAAAAATAAACCAAAATATGTAATATAGGTATGAGGTATTTTTATTTACAGTTATTATAAGTAAGACAAATGATTGCTTTTTAATCCCAACAGTTCAGAGCTAAGGAAAATAGTACATATATGTAGAAAATTAGAAATATTTTTCTGTAAAGTCATATTCCGCCGTTAAACCAGTAATGTCATTATAGTTAATCCATTGGTCATAAACAGTAGAATATTGACAAAAAATGTAGAAGATTTTAACAAACAAATTTTATCTTATCTTTCAGCGATTAGCTGTCGGAATTTCTTTAATGGCCTAATCACCACTGCTTATGAATTAGACTAATAAATGAAAACGTCTTATCTTTATTAATTTCGTAATCGGATTCGGGCCAATTTCGTCTCTAGACAGTACTGAATAAGCATTTTTTGTTTTCGTTCCTTATCGATATGATATCATCTGATGTTCGTCATACAACGAGAGTATTACCACAACTTGCCAGTATTACATTATTTTCATTTATCAATAACTATGTCTAAAAATTAATGAGAGCTAAATTTTGTGACTTTCTAGGGGATATCCTCAAGATCTACAAACCGATTTTAAAGTTTTTTTACCTATAGAATGCCGCGTTATTTGTGAATGTCGTTGGCTTAAAAAATACCGCTTAAAGAAGTGGATGACTGATCAGTTCATGCACTTATAATCGCATACGACGATTCACAGGACATAGTAAGGAGAAAATATAATATGCAAGGACTTGGGTGAAATGCAGACTGGGATGTCTGTACAACTGTGTTAACTATAAGTGGTCGAAAAAAAATGGGGCTAGAGGTCATTGTTAATTCTCCATACATTATACATATAGGTCACAATATATTCGGTCGGTTATGTGCCCACGACTGGTCATTCTTAACATACGTTTATATTAATGTGTATTGAAATAGCCCACCAACAAGGTTAACGTTTTTCGCCTTTCTATCGTACACAGCGAACTAATTACTCGTAGACTAAGAATTTATTGAATAACGTGTATATTCAGGAGAGTGTAAAACCTTATCAGATGTGTTATATTTTCCTAATATTACACCTACTAGTATATTGCCTAATAATTGAATGTATATTGCCTAATGATGAAAAATAAATCCGACTTGAAGGAACCTGTCTATAAAGTCGAATGAACTTTACACATTGGACTTTAGTATCTAAGTGACAATGTTCATAGATAAGTAGTATTATCAAAGACTAGCTTCCTAAAAAAAGTGACTTTTGAAATATACCATCGATAAAGTAGTCTACAATAATTCTTAATTGTCTGATTTACTAACAACTTGATAATCGATTGCTGAGCTCTAATAAAAGGTCATTCGTTAGATGTCCTTGAATTATGGACTAATAACCCAATTTATTATTCAAAGGCTTCGGTTTTGTTTTGCGATTTTCCGGAATGATCGCGGGCTGAAAACATTGACCATATTCATTCGGTTTTTTTGTTTTAAACTTTTGGAATAAATACTCTTTTTTAGTGCTTACCTAGTCTGACGCTAAGTTACTATCAGTTGTTTTCCTAACGTACCTAACATACACGACATAATGTAGGTACGTAACGCACCTGTATTCTTCAAATTACAAACAATTGCCAGTAACCGAAAAAACGGTATTTTTTGATAATTGTGTAAATTTTGTGACGTGTTCTATTTTGAATGTATAATTTAAGTGTAGAATACGTTAATAGACATATTAGCAGAAATTGTTAAGTAATAGAAATCGTTAGTTAGTCGTTAGTACTTTCAAAATTTTATTTAGGCATCGAACTCTTGATCTTATTACGGAAATAGGGAAAAATCGATTCAAGACAATACAGTCATCTTACTTCAAGGCTTCATCAAAGCTTGACATTGATACGAAATAGCTCAATTCTTTATCGAATTTTTATTTTACACAAATCACCTGATTTCTTTTGTCTCCGTATTTATCGGTTGTAATGTTTTATTGCGTTAAGCCATGTACAGATAACGAGTACACAACATGTACTAATATTGCGTAAAAGAAAAAAATAATAGGTTTATCGTATCGTTGTTGGTCACGCCGTATCGGAGAGCTTGAGTTACACATTATTGACACTCGATTAAACATTACCAACAGTGATTAGTTTAAACCGCGCTCAATCGTAACGTAGGGCTTCAAACAACTCTGATACACTTAACGTTTAACCACTCTAATCCCGTTAGAGAAATAGTTACTCTACGACGAATAAACAATACAATTTAGTACACTGCAGATTAGTGCAGAATTAATTGTAAATCTAAACACGACCGTATAAGTTACATATCTAGACTAGACGAAATTGATATTTCGTGCAACCATGCGTGAATTTAATTTATACGTTTTGAGCAATAAGTAAGACTTCCTTAAAAAAGCATAAGCATTCCATTAAAATATGTTCTGCAATCTTGCCGACGACGGTTTAAACAAATCTCAATGCAGTTAATGCTAGGACCGAATGCGGCTGACCTATTAACCCATTCAAACTAGGCTCGTAAATTATCGTTATTTTAATATTGCAGTACCACGAACTTTATTTAAAAAATATCAATGTCGTTTAAAGAGCGTTTCAGCATAACTTAGCCTATGACGATGACTCACTTAATTAGAACTTGAAAGGTCATTTTGCGGTGAATGTAATTTAATATTCAAGACAAAGTTGTGTCGAAAACATGATGATGTTAATTTTAATGAGCAAGATTTGGTAAAAAAATGTAAGAAGAGTACTATGCCTATACTTTACAAAGGTTGTAAAATGTGTAGTTGGTATAAATTTCGTATATTTATAACATACATAGGTATATCGTTAGTCCCGAGCTGACTTATCGTCCTATAGTCAGTGCACCGTGTAATCCGGCCGTTTGTTTCCCGAGTCCCAGTAACCGTGCTCTGTACGAATTTCCCATGTTATTCAAATGCCCGCTCGTTGAAAGGGTTTACGTTACCAGCCGTTATAAATGTACGTCCGAAAATCTAGCCCATTGGGTTGGAATTTCAGCTAACGGACAGATGGAATAACGAGTCCATAAAAAAGGTGTGACATGACAAATTCCATTGTTTCAAGCATGCATATTCACCTAGTCACCTAGTCCCCGATGTGATGTAGGAAATTTTCAACAGTCCTCTTATGTGACGTCGTTTCCGTTGTACGCATTCTTTAACCCACGATGTTATCCACAAAATACTTACATCGTAACATGGCTACATATTTATGTTCATTCAAAGTCTCAAAATAACGTATTTTAGACCGTTTAAGGCATTGACATTCTTTTAACAACAGGTACACGACATAATAGACTTTCTTCTTACTCCAAGAGGAAGCCTTTGGGCTGCAGCGAGTCGTAATCACAGCCCGGCTTTGTTTGAGACAGAAAGGCTTCTAAACATTTTCAAATACCAAGTACATGTATCAAAAGGCAGGAGAATGTTTGACTAGAAACATACATTTTTTGCGCATGTAATACACTTTCGTGTATTAGAAAGGTGGAGGTCATTTAAACCTTGTAAAGAAATAATTCAAAATCAAAAAATGTGCAACTCAGCACGCCGCAAACAGACAGTGCAAAAGAATTTGAGATGAAACCGAACCCGGTAGAACTTAGACCACTCACAAAATTTCTAGTGGCATGTATAGAACAAAGAAGCATATGTGCAGAGTGACGCACAGCATGTCCGGACTACGGAGCAAAGGGAGAATCAACAAAGTTATTAAGGTGAAACTAACTGTAAATCGACTCTGTAGGTGACTTTAATCCGTCTACTAGTCACCCAACCCCAACACCAAACGCCATGATTAAGCAAAACATTAATAGCTCGTCGAATATGTAAGCCCTCGCTATTTTGAAGGAATCTTAATTAAAAATATAAATTGGCATACCACGAAATAACACAGCCAAACATGTAAGTATGCGCATTAATTTCATAACTCTGGAAAATCAATACTTTAACCTTTACTCATAATAACACAGAAGGGTTATGAAACATTCTCTTGATCGAACAAAGCTTGAATGAATCCAGTACATTGTGGACGTATGTGCTTTAATACTTTACGAAAACCACGTCTTATACGTCTTTGTGTTTGATGTTAGGCAATTAGCTGAAATAACTTGCCTAACCGCTTGTGAATTTTAAATTTTGCACTGACTACCGAAATATATATGTACGAACATCACGCAATATAGTGTGTAATCAATGTAAGTTCCTTTGTAAAGAAAAAAAAACACTACATCAAAGAGTTTTATATATTGTGTTCTTTTATCAATGTAGAATTCCCACATAGATATTTATATCGGACATCCTAGATATAACTCGATAAGGCAAAGATTTTTTAAACAAAGTGTGTCGAAAAGTGTATTAATATAAGTACTCGTACTGGTTGAAGTTATCAGTTGGCCCATTTTAATTATAATTTATTGATGATTTGAAACCACCAATTTAATTGACTTACAATATGCGTGTTAGAATAGTTTCTTATCGATATAATGTTCGACATTTTTAGATATTGGATATTCTGTAACATTACATTCGACCTATTTAAACGATTACTAGTATAAAGAAAGTCAAAGAGCGGTTTATGTTTGGTATTATTTATCGTTCATTAAAATAAAAAGAGCTTTGTTCGTTCAGCACCTATAGGCCAAAATGATGCAATTGTGTCAATTAATTATACATAACACGTATTTATCGGGATAGGCGGACTAGTTTCGGACCCAATCGGAGTCCTGAATCATGAGCTGACGCGGTGGGGTTGCGGGTCGAAAAAATTTATCACAATAAAAAAAAATACAATAATATTAATATTACGTTACGAATATTATAATCATACAATATTACTTCGTATTTATAGGCAAATTATTTAAATCAGCTTAATTAAGCCGGAAGGCATAATATATCATTTGTTTCAAATTAATAACGCTTATAATATTTTTTATTTCCGTATAATAAATGTTATGCTGTGAACAGACTTGCGCTGTTGCAAAGAAACAAACGAAAATAAGAATCAGTACAAGTATTTTGTGGCATGGTATCAGGAAAATAATTTTGAAAATCATGTAATATCATTACATAAAAATATTTGGCGTAACTATCGTGTAAACGAAATCGCTTACGCTTATTATGACGCAGGTGTACATGACTCTACACTTAGTTCTTCTATCGATAATTCATTAGTACGTAAGACTGAGATTAATATAGTGTTTGGATTATAATCCCGTTAAATCTCAGCTAACCGTTGGTAACGCGGTGAAGCGCGGCGTGTTCACTTTTATACGAAACTCTTCTTTACAAGTTCGTATTAAAATTTCATATTAAACACGCAAAGCGGATACGGGAACAACCCGTTCAATACCATCAGTTTGAAACTTTAATACGAACTTCTAAGAGTTTCATGGAACAGACTGCGCTTGCCGCTGTTGTGGTACAACATATTTAATAAATTGTCATTTCTTTCTACTTTTACTGTAGCTCTATACAGATTAAAAAGGGCATTTAAACTTTTTAAATTATTGTTTTTATATAAAAATAACTTTTGTGACGAGTATGGAATAGGTATTTACGATTAATACATAATATGTTAATCATTCTCGATCACCTACTCGATTCGCATACGAAAAGTAGAGTAGAGGTTGATAGAGCTGAAACCTGCACCTTCTTGGTAAATTGCTCATTACAATGTCAGTTATTTACTACATTTCATTGTAAAAGGGACAAAGATTAAATATCTATCTATCTTATCTCCTACACGTGATAATTTGTAACACATCATTATTATTTTATACGACTGCTAATATCAGAATGTAGTTAAACTTATCAGATCACACCGTTCATCCGTGAAGGGGAAATATTCGATACAGATGATAAACACAACCTCATCATAGAAACAATAAATTTTGAAGTTAGATTAATTAAACCTTTTATAACTAAAGAACCGAGCTGATTTCAAATTTCTCCATTCCGAATTTGAACGATAAAATGATAATCAACTTTAGGAGACGTCAGAGAAAATCAAGGTAAACAAAAATAAACTTAAATGATGTAGAAACCATCAACTGGCTGATAACGTGACAATATTTAAAATATTGTTAATACGAGAATATTTACGTCAAGGAAGCCAATAGCTACGATAACAATAAGTAACTAAACTGGTTATATTAAAACAAATGATAAAAAAAATAAGGAAAGCTACGATAGTTGAAAATTTAACTCCAAATTAACATTTGAACCGACAAATTAATGTTTGCCATGAGTTTCGAAATAAGGTGAATGTGATGTGACGCCTTACGAACAGGCATGTAATACAAAATAAGAACAGAGCACAGACAACACTCAACAGTTTAAAAACTTGCTTGATCTGATACAAAATGGGATTATATGTAAAATATTTTAAACGTTTCAAAAAAACTAAATTAGAAATGAGAATTAGGACTTTACTTATTACGACTACTACTTACTTAAAAGTAGTAGTCGTAATAAGTAAAGTTTAAACAATTGCAGTTGAAGAATTGCGACAGCCCGCAGAGCCGTGTCTCTCTTCTAATATTACTTAAAGTAACATAATAGTAAATTGGCCCAGTGTCATTCATTCATTCCAGTCAATAATGAAGATTAAAAAGATTAACCCATAATTGAGTAAGAGCTTATAAAAATCTCTTATTTGTAAAAAAAAACAAATGCAATCTTACCTTTCAGTGCTATTAATGAAAATAATTAGAGCTGATAAGTAGGTATAGTAAAACAAAAGAATTAACGTTTCGCCTTATTAATGCAAAAAAATACTTGTGTAGGAAATTCTTTCGGACAAAAAATCTTTTGTATGTTAACTGTTAAATCTTCAAATTAAGATTAATTTGTTTTAATAGTCGTTAGAACTATTGCAATGAAGTTTTATTAACTACCTTTAAATCAAACTCCTACTATCCTATAATGTACAAACTTATTTTACTATAGAACTACTTTCGACTATTATAGCTGACAACATCAAAGAACCGCCATAGATTGCAATTATACACTTACCTTTCCAACTGATCGCCAACCAGCTTCGAATCATAGATATGTCTCGGAGGCACCAGGTCATACTCTTCTAAGTCTCTTCTGTTACCGAAGTAGAATAAGGGGAACACCCAACAAAAAAACGATCGTGACAACACATTCGGAACAGTCTTTGGTTGAGGCGGAGGAGACGATTTTGTTCCCGTATTTTCTTCCTTTTTTGTACCCATTTTTTCAGTCATTTGATAAACTAACTAAGATTTAAAACTATTTGTATTAATTATGATAAAGATATTATCTGATTGATAACATAATAATATCGGAGACAGTGGTTTGAAGTGCTATGGTCTCCGGCGCACGGTATGCGCGTTTCGTTTATACTGACTTTTAATCGACACAACCGGTGCGCTCTACCTCAACGATAATTATTTATTATGTGGATTATCGCGAAGTTAGAATTTTTATAATATTGCTTATCTACTACATGCTGTGACGGTTGTATGGTACGTTGGTAAGAAAGGTAAACGCATCGTGAATGTGCAAAAAGTATACAGCCTTAAAAGCGCCAGTAGCTTTTGTTCTTTCGTGACAGCCAGTGCTCTACTAATTATGCACGTTCTTATTACGTGCGTAAATGTGATTGATATCTTTGTTTATGCATAATAGGTTAATTGATTCGAATAAACCTTACTCAATGAATTAAATTGAAATGCAGTTATTTATTTCGATAATTACGTCATTATATCTACAGTCACCTTAAAGCACGTTACTGCTCCATTCTTCTATTCATGTTATCTACTTAGTAAATGACCAGTGCGACCAGCCTAAAAGCGACCTATACCATGTCGGCAGAAGGTAGGTACGTACTATTTGATATTTAAGCCTTTTAAAAGAAATTAAAAGTTCATCCTTATTTGTTCTCAAGGTCAAAGGTCATGTCTTTTTGTGACACTGCAAATTTGCGTTCTTCGGATTTTCCCCTCTATCTCCTTAAGCAATTAAAATAATCGCTAGACAATTGTAAGCGAAGATTAGTGGTAAATTGCAACCTGAGGTACTTGACTTTGTAGTTTACGGCTTTTAATACAAAACAAAAATAACTATGTCCTAATCTCCTTTTTAGATAACGCAATCAGTCAAGTATTGCACTCAGACTGCATTTGTCTAAGAGTAACACCACTTGTCTAGAGTTCACTAATCTACGTTTATACAATAGAAATCTCTCTTTTGTATATTACTAATTTTCAGCATAGTGACACGTGTTTATAATAAACTGCAATTGTATTTTTCAAAACAAGTTTAATAAATTTTAGAATCCACCGAATACCGTTCGTAAAAAACACGACGAAACGTTTAACAAGGAAAACCTACTAAATAGAAAATAGGATCTCACTAAATCTTATAACGCGTTGTCACTCACAATTTCTCACTTTTATTACTCTTACATGTTAACAAATTAACTCTAGAATTTAAAACCCAGACTTGCTTGACACAAGAATGTTGGATATATACAGAACAGTCTGTAAATCCGCATAGTGAAGTTTTCAGTCTAGCGCGCGTTCGCGATTTGTCTCTAAGATATTGCGAGAATTCGTGGCTCGGTCAGCGGCGGCATTACAACCTGCCTAGAAACTGATATCGCAAGGTCGCTTTTATGCATTGTCATGATACTCCGATTAATTGTCGTTATTTAATAAACGAGGAAATAAATAGGCGTGTCAATGCTTCACATTATAGATAATAGTAGGAAACTAATTATATTTCCCGCCGCTAGCTAAGTTTTCTTCAATTCTGAACAATCGCCGCCATGACACTTACCGGATCTTGCATTTGTTTCCAAATCTCCCTGAGCCATGTCGTCAGTGTTTGCTGTTATTTAACTCGTATAAGTTGGACGTGACTTGAAGAAATTTCAAATGCTACTCTCGTTCGCGTCAAAAGGGCTTCAGATCGTTAAAAAAATAAAGAAGGGCGGGACGCGAGCGTGACAATCCATAATTTCATATCTTTTCAGATATTAAATTATATAAGATTACATTTACACATGAGTAATAAATACGCAATGTCGTAATAACGGCTATATAGATATTATTTTGAAAGATCATTAAGTCAAAGTACAATTATTGTAAGTTTTAAATATATTGCACAATATTTAAATGTGCAATATATTTTAAGTGTTCATAAACTAAAAATAATTATGAGAGTCTTCATAAGTTGCTTTATGCTGTACCACAAATTAACCTATTTTAAAATACGTTGCCCACGTTTTTACAAATGAAATGACTTCGTCTGCTAAACTAATAAGTCTGCTTCCATGCTCTCAAAACGTCAACAATTTTAAAATGTTTTTCGTCCCTGTACGCCGTAAAAAGTTCATTTCATTTTTACGTTTACAACGAGCGTCGGTCATCTGAATGTCAACGTACTTTTAACGTAACTCGCGAAATAAATAACACCCTTACAGGAAAGCGGAACATTTGGGAAGCGCGCACAATAACGCTCGAAGCGACACAATAAGTATAAAGATAAAACCGAATGTTTTGTGCATTTTAATTAAACGTTTAATCGACCTTCATATTGCTGGATACATAAGGGTACGGAAAAGTAAATAATGTAAGTAAATACTGTTTACAGAATACGGAAGCTAATGGGTGCGGGGAATGGTTGTGGGAAAGGAACAGCGGGCATTTTGAAATTCTGATTATAGGTCCTATATTTTGTAAGACAATTCCGTCGCAGAAACAACCGTCTTTAATGTTTTCAATATAAATAATGACATTGTTTGTTCAGAGCGACGATTTCTCCTATGTTTTCTTTATTCTCACGCGGTTAAATATCCGTATTTTATACGCTGCCACTGAATTCGGGCGAGATACCCATTTGTAAGCGTGGTAAAATCTAGATGTAGTTAGTATTTGACTGCAGCTCGTAAATGTGCTGACTCGACCCAGTGAAGACGTTCTCACAGATACCAGCGTCAAGTAGGTACACAAAAGTGTGCGAGTATGTTATGAATGTCTCATATTCATAAATTCACAACCCCAAGAAAAACGAACACAATGTCTGAATTATCTTCGATATAAATTATGTTATCTTTATTTACTGTACCTGCGTGTTCTTGACTAAATAAATTATAGGTGTACCGACAAAGGACATTCCTAGTTTCTACAACACTGTCTAGTCAGAACGCCGCATTCGCTCTATCAAAATAGGTTATCACCTGCCGCATTGTGGGATTACACAAAGACTCGGCTGAGGCAACCCAAGGCTAATAAGCGAACATGCACTGGCGAACTCGTCAGACATTGCGACACGTTACAAGGCCTAGGGCGGCAGTAGGGGTCGTGCGCGGCAGACGGCACGCACGACACGAACGCATCGCATGCATCCGCGGAACTGCATTCAAAGCGGTTATTCGCACCAATGAGTGATGATTTGAGGCTACAACTTAATTCTCCTACTCAATATCATTATAAAATGAAAAAAATCATTACGTAAAATGAATAAGGTCATTTATAGCATCAACCATAACTTGGAAAGGTCTCAGACTCTGATTTGCACAAAATTACGCTTCACAACTTTTATTGTAGCTTAATAGTAAAATTCGCGAATATCACTAGTAAAGTATCTAACGGTTGAACCTTTCACTAAATATTCTAACATTAATATAGCTTTATTAGAAAATGGTTTACATCAAAACTACAACTACATCATATGTAGATCGCATAAGCAGCTGCTATTTCATATTCTCAGTCGCATCTCAATAGCTCACACATTTCAATGGAATACGCGGAAAGCTCCTACCGGAGTCCGACATGCATGCTCTCCTACCTATTACATGAATGCAATTACACCTCTAGAATTTTAAATAAATGATCTTATTTGTGTTGAATTTTGTATTACACTGATAGTAGTCGCGAAAAGTATATTTTTTGTGTCGTTGACAGAGTGACCTATTTGCGTAAACACGAAAAAAACCGTCAGTTTACACGATGAGATTATCGAATTTAACATGTTAAGAAGTTCATTAAATGTATCTAAAAAAATGGTGTTTAAATATTATGAAATAGGGTGTAACCACAGTATTGCCCAATGTTACGAGCTGACACTTGTCCTGTAATCTGTTTGATATCTTGGTGGTAAGTACTACAAGATACAAGACACAACATGTTTCTCATAAGATATGTTACATGTAGATAGAGCTAACACAATAATTCGTAATAAATTTAAAGATATTTGAATTAGGCTATAAAGCTGCAGTAAAATGATAACATCATTCTCCTTACCTCTCTGAATTAACATCGAGGCGGTAACTCTATAAACCTTTGTATCGGCTTTCATTCATTCTCAGACTAGAATTGTTGTATGTCTAACTCCTCTAATATTATAAACCTGAAAGTTTGTTAGTATGGATGGCTAGATAGATAAATGTTTGTTACTCTGACAAGCTCACACGGCCAGATAATAGCAATTTTTTTTACGTTTGGTCGGCAGCTAGTTGACACCTTGGATTAACACATAGTCTACTTTTTAATCGACTGCGTCAGACGGGGCTTATGTTTTTGCAGTTATAACTGACATTCCCGTGGGCGAATTCGTGGGTAACAACAGCTAGTATTCCATTATTTAGATTTGTTATAAACCCATTCACACAACGTATTTATTTTGGTAGTTAGTTACTTACTCTTCATCCCTCTAATATTTTTTTAAACTACATCAAACGTTATTGGATTCAATAGTACACAATTAACTACTTTACAAGTAACTGTGTGACCTCTGCACTTTACATGTCCAATTTATGTCACACTGCAGTGCAGACAGATCTTTTCTTAAGTAAGATAATTACAGCGGTATGAGTAACTGGCTTGTTTACCTGAATCTTCAGACTGTAAAAACTTAATTGGCAAAGTTCGGAATGCAATTTCCTTTTTATTAGTGTAACATGTAATATGGTTCGTATTACAATGAGATAAGTTGATGTCATTGGAAAGCAAAATGTGCGTATCACCTAAAAATGAGAGCATCCACGTGAATTTTTGTAAGTAGTAAATGGGTAGGTGTATGCGGCAAATATCGTCGGTTATTATCTGGCTAGTCGTGAAAACTAAATAATCGATTAATCCGTTGTCAAGATTGCTTTATAATTATGACATTGAAATCTAAATTGTTTTTATTTACATTCTTATCGCAATGCCTGTGAGTCGATTCTCATAAAACTTTACTTGCCCACGTTTTACATTATCGCGATTTATTATATCGAGCCTTGTTTTTTTCAATGATGACATCATACTTAGATACAGATACGATAGGTTACGTTCGTAATTTTGGTGCAATACTAGATTAGTAAGGGCAAAGTCTAAAAAATATATGAAAATAAATGAAAATAGGTTTTCCTTTCAAATTCTAAAGAAACCTATTTTGTAGTATATTTTGATGCTTCCAAAAAAAGAACAGAATAGAAAACCTTCTTTGTGTTCTCGCCATAAAAAAAATGTGCAATATTACAAAGAATTCTTGTAGGAACCACTTAAAATACTCAAAACGAAACTTAAATATGTTAGCACAAAACTTTGTAAGAATTTTATGTAACTTCGCAATATTTAAGTTCCGACTTTCAACTCTATCTTTGAGGAAAACTTTCATGCAAGTGCTTATTGACATCAAGCCAAACTAAAGAAAGAACGGTGTCGCAGCTATATCTGGAACAACCCTCCGCCCATTATGTAGTCACATAGCGTACCTACTTTAAAAGGCACACAAAAACTTGAAAGTATATCAATGTCTCGATGTATTTATCAGGACTACGTTTCGGGAAGAAACCTAATTCCCTTACAGCTTCAATGTAAAAGCTACACGTGTTTTGAAAACATATTTAACAGTTATGTAACAAATAAATAGTGCTTAGACATAATAAATTTATACCACTTGTACAATAAGTGTTAAACTACAAATAAAATGTCTGGTTAATTGAATAACATAAAATTTTCTTTCTTATGACATTACACTCAACATAATCGTACCTTAAGAGAAAAGTCATCAAGCTTTTTCACTGATGATAATAAAGTATCAATAAAAAAGAAAGGGAAAACGCCGGCGTAAGACGTTATATCTAGTCAGGTAGAATCAAGCTAGTCATTGTTTTCCATTTAACAGAAATGTTCAACATCCGTCCATCATTGACCTAATAAATCCTTTTAGTCGAGAAAATATAATGTGGAGCAAGGTCGTCTGTCAATAATAAACGATGGTGCGTATCGGTGGTATGGTGGCATGGTGGTCGGCGATGGCGAGCGACAGAGTGCGGGTATGCGGCGCTGGGGGCCTGGCCGGCCGCCGCCGCGCCGCGCGCCCGGCCCGCAGTATGACGCGGCCCGCGAGTCGCCCGCCCGCGCCCGCCCGGCTCTAGCGCGCCTCGCTGCACCGCTCGTCCGCTCGCGTACCCCTCACGATGTTAACAAACCTAATATACTATTAACGATATATCATGTGTCCTAAAACAATCGTGCCTTTCAATATTAAACAATACATCGTTAGGTAATTATTTTATATACCTATCGATGAAAAACTTTTGGGAAAGTGAATGTTCATCAGTGAAGTTCGAAAGAATAATCAAATTATAAAGTTGAACTGGAATATAGTAAACTTTCTAAAGTCACTCGATAAATCACTATCAGGATTTTTTATCGAAGTGATTTGGCGAACAAAGAAATGTGTTTACAAAGAAAAGTAACGTAGCAACGGATGTCATGTTATTATCAGTACAATTATGTAACGAATAATTAATTCGGCAAGCTGAATAATAATTGAAATATGCCAAAGGAGTTAAAAATCTCAAAAATGGAGACAGTTTATTTGTAACCAACGAACGAACCAAATGTAGGTTACGAACTACTCACTCCATGCCTATTGTTTATTAAATCTATACTGCCTCCTGATAAATTGAAACCTTCAAATAAACGGCACAAAAAAAGTAAAATCCGTGAAAGCTTAAAAGTTTATTGAGAAGATTGTTCAGTTCTTAAAAGTGATAAAATTCTTATCGTATCGTCTAATTGTGCGGAAATTTTCTTTTCAGGTCCAATGATACATTAAAATTATTAATAAACAAAACGTTATATCAGGTACAAAACGTATCTTATAAACTTAAGCAATGTTAAAATTATAAGGACAATGTCTACAATAATATCAAAGAACTTATGTAAATATATAAATAAATATGTATAATAAATGAGGATAAATAGTGTTAAAAATATTGTTAAATACACGACGATCAGTTGTGGTCATGGAAAACGGTGCCTTAAAATATGGGAGCAACAACAACAACAATGATATCGTTGAAGAGAAGGTGGTGAGTACTTCGTTAGCTTTACTTTAGACTAGACTAGACCCTCTTACCTGTACCACGGAACACCGGATCCCTTTACTAAGCCGACCTGTACTGTGCCTTGCCTACGGCTGGCAAAGCTGGACAACAATATTCACTGATGCTGGAAAACAAAATGCACTGATAACGCACTGATAACTCTACACATACAGAATAACTAACATAGATTTTATACGGAACTTGCGCCAAATAGATTAAAACCTGCGTAAACCTACTACGTGCAGGGCCCGGTTTTAAATATAAATAAAAATTACGGATAACCTACAAACATTCTAGTAGACTGTTAATTATAGTAATTAGAATAGGTATGTGCCTTCTAGATAATTGTGTTAATATTTTTACTGAGTCCTAGACAATCGTGGTGCCAAAGCCATTTCGTATTTAAACATACTATTTTAAAAGTAACCTAAATATTCAATGAAATGCTCTCTACAATTAGCGAGATTTAACGTATGGTAGAAAAATAAAATATGAGACATGGCTTTAGGCACAAATTTGTGTTAGGATCTTTAAATTATATGATATATTCTGCACAGACGATAAACCGTTACAACCTCTTATTAATTTCCCGTACAAATTTTAATCATACCTAACTAATATTAGTTAGATACAGACAAATTGTCATTCAAGCTTGAACACTGTTCAGTCTGTTCACAAGATCTACATATTGTACAATGATACATGTCATATGCATTTCTTAAGGTGACAACACTGTATCGAGGTAAAACGTGAGGAAACCTTACGGATCCGAAATCACCTACATACGGTATGCATATGATGATCAATACTCGTGCCTACTCTACATGTGATTATACGCTTCTACGGTACTGTTGTCAATGTAAGTAGTACCTCCCAAAATAACGTTGGGAAGGAGCTGACAAATCTTATCAGAAGCGGCTTTTAGTAACTCTGTATTCAATTTAACTATTAAATAGTAGCTGCAAGTGTTCTTGAAGCAAAAATGAGAATGATTCTTGAGGGCTTCATTAATACACCTTCCCAATGTTTAATCTCAATCTGATCATTAGTTTAGGGAAGCACGTAAGATAATCAAAAATCTAACATCGCATTAAATCATTCAGATGTATCTTGATATACGAAAAGAAAAAAGTATTCAAATAAAAGTCTTCACGATATCAACATAAATGTAAATATGAAATGCTACTGAAGTGTAAAAGTTCCCTTACATTTACTGAGTACTATGAAAGCAAATCATATTACCGCCGCGAGGGACTTAAACGGCTCTGATGCATTTACCACTCACCCGCTAACCACATTATTCACTTCTTCTGTTACCATTATTCTTTGTGATGTATTTTAGACGATCTCTTAGAGCAACAAGCTACATCTGACGATGGGAAGATGTTATTCCCGTCGGAAGTCGTAACGCATAAATGACTATCGTAGAATGATCGCAGATTATGACTTTTACTCTCTCTTAAGGAAATGACTATCGATACCGTGATAGTGGCGAAGTATCATTACTGTCTTTTATCGTCGGTATAATTTCCTTCGTGATTTAGCTAAATAAATTACTTATATCATAGACATAATTAGCGCTTACATGCGTTATTAAGTGTTCCAAGTTGTAGTCTGTATAAATATGATACGTGCTATAAAGTTTGAACCTTTCTCTTTTCGATAAAAAGTCAAAGATGAACCTAGCACGTCAACCCGATCGCTAAGTAGTACATCAACCCATGAAAGTGCGGATAATCTCGTTAATCTATCGACTGCTAAGACAGACATGCAAGACGCAGTATCCTACATTATCAAGTTAGCTGTACTCCGTATGTAAACGTTGGCTACCAACTTGTTAGTAATTCATCAATATGGATTACATTAATCACTAGCTTGGCAACCTTGTCTGAGTGGATTGTGGTTTCGACCTTCGTTCAACGCCCTGGAGGTATTATTTCAAATCTCTTGTTTCAACCCTCGCTAAACTCCTTCATCAAGTAGTTCGGTGGGCGTAATCAATTGAGAGTCCATCAATCAAAACTTTACAGTACATTCTGTACATTACGACTAGATATACAAGTACTTTTGGTTCAATGAAGAGAAATATGTTGTAATGACTAGCCTAACTTTAAAAGCAGTATTGTCCTCATTGTGCTAAGCGTGAACTAAGAAAACACATTTCATACATATGTTGCGTGATTGATGGCAAGAAAACAGCCTTAAACTTCCGAGTTGTGTCGTGATAAGAAAAACTAATGTGTAATCACACGTAGACTATTTTATTTTTTAATAATACTAAATGATTTACTTAAATCCTTATGTTTATAATGCTTACTCAGCAAATTTGTGCCCTTTATATGTGGAATATTTTTAAAATATATTTTAAGAGCATAGTTACATACTTACTTAGTGACTACGTAATATAGGAATTTACAAGCGTCATGAATTCATTATATCGGATAAGGAGCCACATGAGCACGTTATTAATTTAGTAAGATAATCTATATCAACCTCCAAGTATTTGGTCCTTTATTTGTGCGGAGAGATAAAAGCCCTCACTGCGTAAGCACGTTTTGTATTTGTTCACTATTGTTTCAGTTTCCGATTGTTGTTAATCAAACAAGCATTCTCTTCATTATTATAGATTTGTCTTGACTGTTTAATTAATAACCGCTATATACAACGGTTTAATTAAGTCAATACCCTGAATACACTTTGTAAACGGAAAGCCTGACTGTTGTTTACAGCCCTGAATTTACCTTTAAATACATATTGACTTGGTCATACCGTGTTCTACAGTTTGTTATTAGGATTTAAATTAAAGCTGACCAATCCAATCATTGGAGAACTATTTGTATAGTTCCAGTAGGCATTCTGATATTGAATTAGTAAACTAGTTATCAATTTTGATTGTTAGTTTATAGACCTTATTCATAGTGTTTTTTTAATCTTAAGAAGCTTCACATCTTATTTATAACACGTATGTTTACCATACTGCGCTATTCATGTCATCATGTTCGAGTGGTGTCCATCAGGGTATATTTTCGGGATTTCAGCAGTGTATGAGAATTCAGAAACCTTTTGTCAGATGGCAGGACAAAAATAAATGGGGTCGCGTGCAGGTTATGGTAAAGACAAAAGATTCTATAGTTACCTTAACGAAAATTTTATTAGATTTACTGAATAGTTCGCAACTGGACACCAAAACGATACCAAACCGATCAGAAAACAAAAACTTATTGACGTCTTTGATATAATTGTATATAATCATAACACTTTTCAATTTCCTTTGATGATTTCATTAATGTAGCGTTTATATTGCCTTCGGAAATGTTTGCAAATAATACTTTGATCAGTCAACTAATCGATGTACATTATCGTGTTTTTTCTTTTACTGGACGGTCTCTTTTAAACGTCGAATTTGCAAATTGTGATTATAAAATGGAGAAATGTAAATGTAGTATTTATAGTAAGTGAGTATACGCTTATGGTGAAACACGATCGGCTAACAAAGACTATAATTTACATTCTAAAATGTATGCACATAAAAATCAAAGGCTATGGTGATAGACGAAGCGAAATAGGTAATGTGGAGTGTATCGATCCATCTATTTGCGACCTGATTGCGACTTCGAAGCACGTTGCTAAGATATCACGCGGCCGTCAAAATAATTTATCAATAATAAACAAACTGTTGGATAATTTTGTGCTTCGGCGAGCATTTCGCATTATCCTTTATGGCCGTAAAGCAGATTTTGTTAGCAGTCAAGAAGCACCTGCGAATGATGTAATAAAACTGCTTATAACTCAAGCTGGTTCTGAGGCTCTTTTTATAATGTCGAAAAGGACTAGTTTATGTATTTAAAGAAAGACTGATTTCAGTACAAATCGAAGAATTTGTCTAATTAAACACATCCAACTTGCCATTTTAGTACGTAAAACTTTTGTTGTCACTTAGCCATCTTACAATAACTTATCATCAGTTCATCTCAATGTTAAACAGTTCAATATATTTTCTTTATTTCGTCGTGTACATTTCAGAATTTTCCCAGACGAAAAACCCTCACATTAATAACACAAGACTTATGTTATGACAGGCGAAGATGAAACAACAAACATCCCAGACGTCCATACAATAACTTACACGAGTTATTCGGTAATAAAAATAATATAATGCGATCGTGTTGACTTAGTTTCCAATCACTTTATACAGTACTGTGTACTCGTAGTTGCAGAAGTTGGTCGTTTGTCTTCTGCCCTCGTCGCCAGAGGATGCTTTGCTTTTGAATAAGAGTCGAAGTTTGCCATCAGTCCATAGAAACGGATTTTCTCTAGCATTTGAAACAATCAGTCTGTCGAACGAATCATTCGTTTGATAGACTCTGTCTTTAATATGTGACGGTGCAAAATAAGTAGAAAATTAACATTGTTTTTAGCTAAAGTATATCTTAATTTAGAAAACTTACTCAGTCTGGTTTGTGAATAAAAAAATCAAAAACCAAGTCCATTAAGCAAACTTAATGAGAGAATTAATAAAAATAAATAAATTAAAAAAATTAAAAAACCCGACTGCATAAAAAACACTTTAAATAAAAACTGAAAAGTAAAAAACAAGCTTAATCTAAAAGTGTAGATAGCAATGCTATTACCACAAAAAATAATAATCTTATGCGAAACATAATTGAGTGTAACAGTCGGGACCCATATTGAATGATTTTAGTCTAGTTTATTTAATGGGTCCCGACTGTTACACTCAATTATGTTTCGCATAAGATTATTATTTTTTGTGGTAATAGCATTGCTATCTACACTTTTAGATTAAGCTTGTTTTTTACTTTTCAGTTTTTATTTAAAGTGTTTTTTATGCAGTCGGGTTTTTTAATTTATTTATTTTTATTTAACACTTTTTAGTTAGTTATAATACGGCTATGTGTTTCTCAAGATTTCACCCGCGACACGAGAGAACTACTTCCAATACCAAGATAATAAACGAGTATTTAGTTTGGATAATAAAGAAACAATTGCACATAGTATTTTTTTTCTATATGTCAGTGATATACCATTTTGGAATCCTCATGATGAGCTCTTTAATTTGATACCCATATTGTAGCTAATATATATATATTTTTTTTACTTCTATCTACGGCGCCTCACGGCCGCCATGTTGGTTTTTGTTTGACGTCACATATCTAAGAACACTTGGGTAATTAAGACGAATCCAACGATGCCCTGATTGTCGAAATCCATCAAGCCGTTTCGAAGAAATGAGGTAATAAAGAATATTATGCTCATACATACATACATGCATACATACAAGATACGCGCGAAAAACATAACCCTTCCTTGGCAGTCGGGTAAAAAGGCAGATCTAACAGAGCGAAATAAAATAAAATGGAAAAAGGTCAAGTATTTCTCAGTATGTGTAGAAGAATGACGCGAATTTCAGGAGTGTTGTTATTACCTAACTCTCTGGAAAACAATTTTTATCATCTACCTACACATACTTGCGAGTATTTGCCGACAATGTTGCAAAAAGTTTACACAATCCATTCTACATACATGCTAGCTGCTATATTAACAACCTTCTTTTTAAGTTTCAAAAAATTAACTACTTCAATAACGATAGTATTAATAATAATCGCTCTAAATATCACAAAAAAATGTTTCTGAACTGAAATTAACTGAAATAGTTTCCACCTGTATAGTCCCGCTTGTCTTCACGTCGGTAAAATTAAATTTTCATCAGTAGAAAATTGGAGATTATTGTTGCGCTGCTGAACATCGAAGAACGATAAAATCGATACAAATTAAATTTTAAAATCGCTATTGCCGTACAAATCATTATATGAACTAACTTTTTTGGAACTAGAATAGTTTTCTAAACCGACGACATCAACTACAAGTACATAATATTCGTAGCGTAATGTGGATAATAATTTATCGGAATCTAAATCGGAATTACAATTGAGGGCGGAGCTAGGTACGTAGTGTACGTACGAGTATTACCCAGTGTGACGACGGTACTAAAACCAACATCTACTCGAGTTTTCCAAAACCAGGAGACTTATTACTACCTCTTAAATGTGGAAATGAAACGACACTCAAACACGGCGTAAAGCGGTCTCTTTTCCACAACTAAATTGGTAGTAAAGCCCCAACTTTTTGCTAGGATTCAAGTAGCAGCTGTATGCTACCACTGCTGTGTCTTCTATAAAGTCCGTCTGAAAACTTTCCGTGCCTAAATCGGAACTGAAGTGTGAAAGCAATTAGAAGTTTCAACTTTTCCAAACCGAAACCGAAGTTCAGAGACAGCCCTGATAATTCAATCGCTCAGACCTTATTTCGGCCAAGACGACTAAACTCGAATAAGACTGGCCAACTGTGCAGTTTGCAGTCCAGTAGATGCTTTAGGGAACAAATGTGAGTGAACCTTGAGTGACCAAAGTGGAATAAACCTCTTTACTCTCCAATGCCAATCCGACATACTTAAAAAAGATTCCGTGCCGAACTATTGTTCCACAAGGATCCTTTGGCACAGACAGTTGAGTTAATCCTTGTTGTGAATATGTACACTAACGCCCTTATGTTAATGTCATCCATTTTCAATGAGATCCTTGTTGCTCTACATGTAACTCTTTTTGTACTTTCTAAAATCACGGAAGCGTTTTGCTACAAAAAATCGAAATGGTCACATATCCAAAGACCATTATCCACAATTGCGGCTTAACCTTTGTGATCGATCGGTTTGCACGGCTTTTACTAAGCCACGAGCCCTTCACACATTTATTATATTGTAGCGGAAACATTTCAAGGTTTAACCAACAGTTACAAGCAAAACAGTTGTCTAGCTACTCGAGTTTAAGGTAAAATATCAAATTAAGTGTAGGATTGCAAAGAGATTTAAGTCGGCTTTTAAAAACGGGCAATTATTGAAACTGAAACAACCTGAAACGAATAAATATACCTAGTTTAAATACTTTTTACAAACAATTTGGTAGTATGCTCAAACAAATCTGGTTTCAAATAGTCGTTAATCCATGAAATATGGATTTCGGGATGTACGAATATTAATCCGATTTCGACCCAAAAGAAACAGAGAGAGAAATGAGATTTATCCGTTTCTTTAGGGAAAACGAGAAATAAACACAAAAATAACTGGCTATATCCTTCCGCGTGGCCTACTCGGACTGAATCTAATTTAACCGCTTTCGTAAAGACGAAAAAAAGAATGGTTAGTAAGTTACGTTTGGACACTCAAGGGACAATTTCACTTTAAAATCATTATGCTATGGTGCTAGACTTTATGGTGTTTTATGGTCTGCATGTGTCACGTTTGTCTTTTAGAGCTATAAACGATAGGTTTATGAACTTTGTGTTTACAGCATTCTAAACATGCGCAACCTACATCTTTATATCGAAACATTCCGCTCACAGAAACATTTGAAAACCTTGTGAAAAAAAAAGTGTGAGTGTGACAAAGAAGTACTAAATAATCAGATTTATATGACTACATTCATTTTTTAACTCAATGACTACGTTTGACGATGCTTCCTATGAATATTATATTTACTTTAAACGAATGTCCTAGTACATTAAACTCATTTTGTTGGCTATTTTTCCGATTTTGTGGAATGGACGTTCTCCGCCCAAGGGATGTAGGGGCGTGACGGACTGCTACTGCTACAAACTGGTAGTATTTCTCTGTTTCTTTTTTTCGGAGACCAAACCAAACTATAGTAACGTACGAGTATATTAGTGATGTAATCAAACACAAGTGTAATAGTTACAACTTGTAAACTTAGAGCCAGTTTTATTGAGTCTTTTTCAAGAGAGTTGATTTTATAGGCGCAACCTACGCCAATATAACGAATTTGACAATGAAGCAGTCTATTTTACCAATAAACCACAAAAGTTTTTTAAATGAAATAAAAATTTCACGTTTCGCAATGTTGTCCCGGGAATGCTCACCAAAAATCAAGAGAAATCAAAATCTCTTCTATTCTCTTCTATTCTATTTATTTAAAACTCATTTTCCATACAGTTTATACGGTCTGATTTATGGTCCCGTAACTAAATATTTTACAATTTAAACTTCACAGAAAATCTAATATAATTTATACCTTAGTTACGAGTATTAAACGAACCAAAATCATTGTAGTTATTATCTAATTCTCGTTAAGAAGAAGCGACTTGCTACGTTACATAAACATAATTAGATACCTAATCAAGGAAAAAATCGACGTATATTTACAAAGGACATACATCCGGCACCAGATTGCTTTTTTTGTTAACCAATGTAACATTCCCTTTTCATTAATATTACTTTGATTTATTTGCGATCAGATTTAATTGGGTATTATTATTTGTGGTTGCGGTTGGAGTGTTGCTTGTATAATGCAAACAACCAATATTGCAACCGCAATTCAACAATTTATGATAAAGGAAAAAAGTATTATTTTCAATGTTTCATTGATTTTATAGTGAAATTACTGGGTAGCAGTATACAAAAGTATTAGGTAAGAATGCTTAACTTTCCTAAAGCCTACAAATAGATTTTGTCTTATTTCACTTACAAAATACTAAAAATGCGAGAACAGTGTTAATTATTGTTCACACCTATTGTTAAAATATTCACACACATAAATCACAATTAATATAATTAAACTTACCTTTCATATCTAGAATAAACCAACACAAGTATCGGTGTAAAGTTATTTCACGGAATTAACCGCACTTCAAGTGTCGCGAAAACCTCATCAATCATTTAACCTCGCTTATCGGAATATAAGGAAAACCGAAAGCATCTAATCGTTCTAATATCCAATCACTTATTCATATGTAGGTCAAACAAGGGCCTTAGCACGTCATATTGAAACTTCGGATTGACATTTTATTACATGTGATCATAGAAATATTATGTGATTCCCGAAAGTCGCGTTATTTCTTTCACCTTACCTTCGCAGACAAATACTAACAAATCTATACTTTACTGTTAATGAGAAATCAACCATCTGTTTGTTATACTCGTACTTAAACTGTTATTCAATTAAATCGATATTGTTTTAAACTACATGAAAAATATTAAACAGGTATTTCACTCGAAGAAAATTATTTTTCCTCACAAATGATTTTGTAGGCGTATGCCACTCAATTATAACGAATAAGTGATTAAATATTTATGATAGTATAGCGGTCTACTTCACCAATAAATTTTGAAGTTTTTATAAAACGGTTTTTTTTTGTGCTTGACGAATGTTTGATAATTATGTAGTTCTAGTCACTGTGTAAAATTGACAATGTAAATTACGTATTTAGTTTAATCACTATTAAGATTACAGAATGTTAAAATTCATGATGTAGCGTGTAGCATGCGGCATCTAATATCGTATTGTATAAATAAATGTGTCGTCAGAGTTGTGAGGTTATGAGAATTCGTTTCCTACCATGTAAAAAATGACGCAAACCTCCTTTTACGCTTCCTCTATCCCGGTAAAGTAAAGTAGGCTTATAGTAGCCCGTGTAAAAGTTTGTGACCTCTGCGAGTGTCGTAAAAGGGAACTATGCCAATAACATGCATGGGGGTCGGTAAATATTATCTAACTGAATTTTGATACGAGCTTGAGCCCTCATCCCCATCCCTATCCCTTTTGTGGAAGTTACGTGATTGAGGTTTATGGAATTTTAGGAACCTGTATAAACACATACACGTTTGCTGAAGTATTCGTCGATGACGCTTTGCTTGTGCTTGGTTGGATGAATGTTACTTCGGTACAGTGGTTCCTTCGACGAGTATTAAGTGGAATCGACTAATAACTACCTTGTGTTACATAATACTAATCTTGTTGTATTCTTGTAATTTACATTTCAATCATGACTTTCTCTATTAAGTAATTCACAGAAGAATTTCACAAACGGGCACCCAGTCAAAAACTTGCTAATCAGCCTAAGGACTACAATATTAACAATAATATAATCAACATTCATATCACAAAAATAAAAACAGCTTTGTTTAATCTGTATTATATTTAAAGATGCTTATCTTTCCGCTCTCCCAAGGTAGCGTCGGTTTTCTAGATAATAAGGTCGTCGTTAATAACAGCCTAGTTGCAGGCTATTTTTAGCTTAAACTTAAATGCCACTTACCGATAGATAGCCTTAGCAAGAACTAATAAAATTACTGAGTCTGTAATGATGTCGAAACGAGGATTGAAGGGTCGGTTATAATAGAAACTTTATTCTCCTTAAAAACTGATTGCAGTAGGTACATGGAAAATTACAAAACAGTTTTGTACAGTTATCTCCAATCCTGTGGGTGAAGTGCTGTCCTAGGTTAATGATTAACCTGTTTTAAGGTGTGACAAAAAAGTAATGGAGGTCGGATGTTGTGTAATCTTTCACTTTATTTTTTTTATCTTTAATATTTGTAAGTTGGTATCTTGGCTTTTTATCTGAGCAGAGAAGGACAAACTTTTAATATGCACGTCTCATTATTAGCAGACTGAAAATTATATTGCAAACAATATTGTATCCTATCTATCTAGTCTACGTCCAAAACAAATGAATAGTCAGTCGCCGAAACTGTGAGCTAAATAAAGTGTGAAGGTGAAATTATGCGGTATTTTTCGTCAGCGCTTACGTGTAGTCTAATGACTACGTGTGAAAGTATAGCTGGGTCAAAGTCGACGGCTGATTCAAAGGTTCATTAAACACGGCCTTAAAAATATGTTTTTTAGAACAAGAATAGCATCTTTATATACGATGCATGGCAAACTTTAAAGGGATTGTCTAAGGAAATGTATAAATTCCTGATTATTCATCAATCATCTGTTTATCATTGAAATATCTATTTTATCGTTTAACACGGTGTCTTTTTTTAAATAAGTCTTCATAAGTGAGCTACACCACACTGGCATGTCATAATGTCGGCATTGATTTCAATCAATGTCTCCTCTAACTTATAATAAGCTATTAATTGTTTATATCGTATGGAGTATCATATGACACGATGTTAAGATTACTAACTAATCATGCAAAGATAATCATAATTCCGAATGGTTACAAATCGTTTCGGTAATCTTTTAGAGTGACTAATCACTTTTAACAAGATATCATGGTTTTTCCCCGTCGCGTCGTGAAAATAAAAAGGTCATTTACTTTTTTTAATTGTTTATGTTACGAACAGTAAGGACTATCAAAATATCTTATATTCTGAATTATTTAAATGAATGCCGCCGTAGCAGAGTTTTACATCAATAAAATTTTATTCTTTGCATGTGTAACGGATATCAAGAATAAAAAACATCTTGAACTAAATAATTGATAAGAATTATTGAAAGGACTTTTATCCGCTTCAGGAACTACATATTACTTATAATACCTCTAGACACTCGAAGCTGAATCACGGTAATAAGAAATATCGCAAGTAGTAGCGTCCCGTGCGTCCGACTCCCGAGAGCTGTAACCGCATATATCCCGGTCCCGCAAACTTATCGTGGTCTTACGTATTATCCAGGATATAAACTTCATGTGTGCCCCCATATTTCGTCCAAATCTGTTCGCTAGCCTTTCAGTAAAAGATGAAAATTATGTGTATGTTGTAAGTTTATGTCATCGGCTGTAATACAATATTTTGGTATGTAAGCTACTGTAGATTTGCTAGAGAGTCGGAGTAGTTTAAACTGTTTAAATTTTGTTATTGGCTGTCTGGCTTATTAAAGGCTATTACTTAATTAGCAACTATGATGTCAAGATGATTTACAGATCAGATTTACATTTATCACCCAACTCACAATAAATATGTTCAGATTAAGTACGGAAATGTTCAAATTCTTGCATTATCGCATCTTGTTACCTGTGTGCTACGTTAATGAGATATCACCAAACTATGCAACATTTAGAAATCATATTTTTTATTTATTAGTATTACATTATCGACTTCCTTACTCTCAGCTGGAACTTCAGGAAAGGCCTGGAAAATCAAGATTCAAACGCAAATTACGTTTGTTGACACGGATGTCTGTTTATGAAGCTTATATTAATGTTTACTCCATGTAAGAGCTAGAGAGTAATATCTACCTAATCATGAGGTTATGAGAATTAAGGCTTATAGACTTAAAGATTTAGTAGTTTAAGGTGCACTGGCCAAATGTATTTGTGTATTTTGAAATGCGCTAATTGTTGCTTAATTGATCCTAATAAATACTATCAAAGCATGAAAGTGCTCATTTAAAAAAAACAAAGGTATTATTTTGATAAACCGTGAAATAAGTCTTAGTAGAAAGCAACGGATTATTTTCATTAAAGTAACAAAGTGCGCAAACACTCGAGTCTGAGGGCTCGCAGATTGCGTAACAGAAAAACACAATAATACCTTACCCGCCATGGAATTTTAAACAGTGTTTCGCTCCCGCGGCAGCGCCGACGATCGCCGCACCAATTGGGCCTTGATTAGAACAATCCCAACACCGTGCGCTTTAATTTCATATCTCGTACCCGACTGATACTAAAAATATACAGCTACAAAATGCCTGCAAACAAAAACGACATGATTAAAATATGTCCTGTTTGAATGCTCCGTGCTTTTAAAGTTTAAAAACATTTAAGAGCTTTCTCATTCCATTCCGTTTTAAAATATATTTTCAAGTAACAACTTAATGAGTAATTTGACCATAAAGTTTAATTATACATTGCAGTGATATTATAAGGTGTGGGGGGAGTAAAAACCTGCTAAACTACAGTGTGAAACTGCAGGTCTTTCCTGAAGTTCATTAAACCCTCATAAAGTACATTTTAATTAGTTTATCACGTAGCTCTTCAGAAACGTTACAGAAAAAATAACTTTTATACAATGCAGCAGTACCATGCTAATTAAACCCATTAATTATAACTTTAAAGTCAACAACCGCTAGACAGTTCGCTTTCTTGTTCGTAAATCTGTAAGGTTAGTTGCGCAATAGTGTTAAAGAGTTTATCTATGTGTGCCTATCCGAGGTGTATCGAGTCCTTGAACTATCGCGTGCTAATCGTCGACGTCGAGGTCAGTTCCCAGCACTCACCAATCTAACGCCCATCTTCGCCGTCACGCAGTTACACTACGTACACATAGATTTATTACAACACTTTCACTAAGGAATTTCACTGCACCTCAAGCTTTGCTTTTCAACTCCTATTTGGGATTTTATTTTGTTGCCGAGTGAATCATTAGTATTGATTGAAATCCGTTACGTCAGTATTGTACAACGCTTATGTTACTTTATCAATGACAAGAAATTCTTAACAGAAATAAACAACAAATTGTTTCCTTTCTCTCGCTCCTCGTATCTTAGTTTTGTAGGCATAACTAAGATAAAAAATCGTTAAATTTAAGACGCTTATTATGCAGTGATACCATTTTCTGCTGAGTCAAAGTAATTAAGTAATCAGATTGTATAATCAATAGATAGTTATAGACAGATTAAAAGTTGAACATTGAACAAGTATCACGATCGTAGATAGGACTTCTTCATATCGCAAATAACACGCAATATTAAATTTGTTTTTAGTCTTAGTTTAGTTTCTGACAGGAGTGATAACATGCTTAACAACAATACGCATGTTAGGTAGGTACTTATTCTGATTTAACACGTATATTTGTACAGGATTAGACAGTTGAACACACAAAGAGCGCCATAGGCTATATGTTTTAACCCTTCAGCGCTTTGTGCTTCTATATTCAGTTTATGTCGGCGAAATGCAAATTAAATACAACGTGTAACTGAAATAACGCACATCCACAGACACCCCAAAAAGAATATCCTTTTTTATCCACAATTTATGTATTGAAACATTTTTATCATTTTCTTAGATATTTGTTTTTATTACATATTGTCAGAATAATTTGTACAAATAATTGGCAAACCGCGTGGGCGCCCTATTGCTCAATACGTTACTTATAGCCTATAGCCTTATAGCCTTATTGCATCGACTTAAGGCTCATTTTCGTTTACTTCGAGTGCTTTATGAAAATAGTGTCTACAATTTAATTATTTTTAAATATTTTTTTGGTAAAAAAAATTATTTATTTTTATTAATGAAATGGATTCTGTTATCGATTCTGAACAAAGTAGTTTCAGGATGTGCATTAATTATGTTACACGGTGTATATCTCGACTAATTTATTGCAGATAGTATTGCATACTTACTGTCCGTATAGCAGATAGATAAATGAAAAAAAAAATTAAGAACCCGCACCTTATAAGAAGTGTCTAAGTATGTAATCGTATGTTCAGGTGTGTATCTTAATCTCTATGAACGATATTTTTGTAGTAAGTGTGGTATAAACGTGACAATACAATGAATTTTCTATCTAAGACATTACAGGTAAATTTTTGAACTGAAAAATTTTACAGGAACCTACTACTTTTCTTAAAATCATTAGATGCAAAAAAGCTTTTTCTGTAATATTCAGTAAATAGTAGATAACAACCTTGAATTGATTTAATATAGTATTAGTAAAATCAAATAAAACAAAATTAATAATCTAACTTTACACTCATTAATTTAAATAACCTTTTAATGGCGTAGTGTAATTCCCCGTTTAAAATATTTGAGAGATGAGGTTTCAATGCTTGCGCTTCCAAATGGGTTCAGTGACATTTGCAATAATTCAAAGCTTGTGGGAGAAGCGGATACATTTATGAAATGAGGATTTCTAGTACTTTATATGTAGCACAATTACGTGTAAAGTCATTTTATGCAGAAAATATATTTTGATATTTGTAAGTTGTTTAGTTCATACTTCGATAATATTCCTTTCTCTTTATACTTACATATTTTTATATTTCGCTAGCTTTTGTTCTAAATAAATGAGTATGTAATTTTCCCATCAAAGCTATATCTCGTTTTAAATCTGCCTTGACAAATTATCTTACAAAACATAAAGTCGCTCTCCATTACAACATTACATGAGTTCAGTTCAAGAATAAAACTAGAACCCACATGTACTAGTTGAAAGATTAAAAAGTTAAACTAGTAGGCATTCCGGAAAATTTGTAAATAGACCCGAATTTTACGTAAAATAATTCAAGAAGTTACCAGATTGGATAGTCAAGTGAAATATTACATGAATATCTAAACAATGACAGTACAGAGCAATGACACCTAGCGTGCAGCGCTACGTTACTGTTATTATCTGTACTATCTTTGAATGTGTTGTTCAACAAAATATTCACGTTCAGGCAGGAGTTAGGCCAGTTTACGACATTGTCTCTGACAAATATTGGGTGTATCGGTAGGTTCCGGCAAGTAAACATCAGCTTACGACCCAGCTGCGAAGAGCCAAGCTGTCTGCTACCCATTCAAGTGCCAGTATAGCAATGCAAGAATTTAATATCTGCAGGTACCTATCTTATATGAAAATAGTTTATAATCTTGTTCATAGTATTTGGAACGTACCACTGCAGTAGTAATAAGCGAGCAAACAAAGGTCTTAGCGAACTACTGCAGTACGTTGCCGTTGGAAATTGAAGATTCTGACAGTTGTACAGATTATGATTTTAGATCATTCGCAATTAGGATTTTGACTCTACTTTTTTTTTATCTCTTTTACAAAAATATTAACTACGTGCATACGTACGTAAAATGCATATTCCTAAAAATTTTAGGTTTTTTCTTCATTAGCATAATGTTTTTGGTCTGGTTGACCTTTCTTTATTCATGATTATTGTAACCATTATGCTATGAGGCAACAGCATTTTTTTTAATGAAGTGGGTCTCGCATGTACATGCCATTTTCGTGGAGACAACATAATATTATGTGTTCAGTAAAAATATAATTTATAATCTATAAAGAAAACGCATTACTAGATCATAAAAATAAATTAAATGATTAGGGTATAGTGTGTCGGCTCTAGAGGCCTTAATATTGACATATCACGAGATCGCGCGGCACGGTGGCGCGGTGGCGCGGCGCGCGGCGTGTTGTGTATCCAACACGACATGGCGACACCGTGCGTTTCAGCTGAAATATTCGATGGTAGAAGGGGAGGTTGTGCGAGGTCACGCCTGTGCTCGGCCGTCTCCGGCGGCGTCCGTCGCCGCTCGGCGCGCGCCCGACGCTCGCCGACGCGCGCACAGCGACCTCTTGCGTGCGCCACTACAGTACCCCATCGAGTTTACGTCCAGCGACCACGCTGCGGACTCTGCCGCTTCTCACACTGCCAACGTATTGTTATCTTAATATCGTTCCTAGGCGACTAGCCTTTAGAGAACGACGCCGCGAATCCTAGCTAAAACGTATAATTGTTACACGACACACCGAAACAAACGCATATTTCACAAACGGGCCGTCGTACTGTAAACGAGTCGAGCGCTTAATCGATCGACTGCATTAAAAAGTAAAAAATATTATTATCGTTTCTCAGTCGACCTTTGCGGATTTTGTTGCGCTGCGATAGGTGTTTTATGTTTAATCTTTACACATACATAATATTTATACCTAAAAGTGGTCAAGTATTGCTTAGGCTTACTAAATAGTCAATAATATCGAGTGTGGTGCCGTCCTGTGCTTAGTTCGCTCAGTGAAAAGTGCGTCAATTGTCGAGAGGTGTTATTCTCCCTACGCTTGATTGCGAGCTTAGCGATTTATATTGGTCCGATTGGCTCTTGCGTTGTTGTAATACTCTTGTGGGAAAAACGCGATCCATGCTTGGAGTTATGACTACCATGGTATGGTTTCCTTTGTCTACGTTATTTATCTACTTTTCCTCTTCTTAGTACAAGAAGGTAGTTCACATACATTATCACATTTGAGTCGATGCTTTATAGACTTAACTAACGTTACAACATTTTATGAAAGATTGTCGTGCTATTGTTCTTTCATAATTTCTTGTAGGGTTTGTTTGTACTGACTGAGTAGTTATATCTAGACATTAAGTAGCATTTTGCATTTTATTTAGTCGTTTACATCGTATTCCTATGATACAGCCATGCTTCTCGCTTTGGAAGCTTCATTGTGACTCAGGTTCCTGACGCTATATTGTACCTACATTCACAGTATGGCGACGGTCTATTGTAAAAACTATGCAGAGCATGCAGCCCCTCCCACCACTCTCCATAGGTGTTCGGAAGGAATCCCCGGAGACGGCGGCGTCGTGGCGCTCCGTACAATATCCATCAAAACGCGCATTGTTGGCGTAATGCACAGCTTGCCTTCATCTGTAGCTACATCCGATGCGTTCTGCTGCCCGATACTATTACATAACGTTATGTACAGCAGTTTGTTCTTAACTGCTGTATGCAAGCCTTCCGTATACAAGTTCGTCTTCGAAATACAATTCAGCATTTCCATCACAATCAGATTGGAGACAAAACAATAACCTTGTCATTTTCCTCCGCAGTATTATTGCTGTCAAAATAATTTGTAGTGATGCCAAACCATTCGAACAAAAAGCATTAGGAGAGTAGGCGAGACTGCGGCTAGACGCAATGGAAAATCGTTAGGTTGTCTGCATTATTGTTAACGCAAAATACTTAGTAGGTACTTATTTTTAAAATAAAAATATAATACAGCATTGGCTAGTTTAATATATCAATACATTCTTACAATAAATAATCCTGTATCGTAAAGAGAAATAACGTGTAGGTACGTAATATTAAGTTATAACTGCGGGGCGCCGTGATATGATGTGATAAGCTATGGCAGCAAATAATATATGAGGCAGTCGTGTTCATATTGTCGCGTTTTCTCCGAGAACGTGTGAATAGTTAACATCAATGCTTCAAGTTTTAAACGCATCTCTTGGGCCTCGTAGAACTAGTTTACGTAATATCGCACTCTACGCTAAACACCTACATATGTACTAGCCTTTACTTCAACGCTGTGTAAGGTGCAGCTGCTGCTTCGCTGGAATATACCCCACTCTTGTTATCATACGTCACTTTCAAGGATTTTACATAATATGTTGTTTAATACAGACATGTTTATTGATATTTATGAACTATATTCATTATTAAAACCGACTAAAACGATCGCGTTTTAACACTAATACGTTAAAAAATATAAGCACTAATTATGAGTTCGTAGCACCGGCAAACACGGCTACGACGTTTTCTTCAAAATTATAATATAACCATTGTTCGGATCAAACATATTAAGAATTGAATTAAATTAAATATATTCAAGATTACGTTGAATTTAAACAGATTTAGATTTCATAGTACAACACCAGGGTACTATAATTTATATTGTAAGGTATAAAATTGGCACAGTTTTATTATAATAATATATTCATAATAGAAGCACCGTGTTATAATACTTAGAGACGAGTATTGTAAGTCGTTCAATGTCAGTTTCCTCGCGTCCGTCATTATTCTCGTGCTTCAACAACGGAGAGAAACGTCTTGCGCACATTGAACATGTGCACAAAAAGATGAAAAGAACCGACCACCCATTGACACAGTGTCTTGAATGAGGCCCGGCCTCGTTCTCCGCTTCCAGGCGCTCGTAGCTCTATGCCTATTAGACGTGCTCTATACACTTGAACTACTGTCTCAGCCGACATTTGTGGAAACTTAAGCTGGTGCTTACGAATACTCAAACGACATACTTGCGTTTTTCATAACCTGGTATATATTCTTTATATACTGGGCTATAATATATCTTATTTGTTTACATAACAGTAGTCTACTTACGCATATTGCTGTTAAAATCAATTTCAAAACCATACCATCGTAAACATATCGTCATTTCTCCACTACCACGCAGAGTTCACTGAGCTAATTTACTAATTCGTGCGTACGATTATCGGATCAGAAGAGTTCGAGGAGTCAGAAGTGTACGTGGGAATAAATCGATCATCTATGCAAAACACGGCAATTGCACTGCTGGAGACAGCGACGGCGTTCGAGCGGGCCGTGCTGGAATGTGAGCACCTCGAGGCGTCGGAGCACGGCGGGTTCCGGTGAGGACGTTGGCGCGTGCGCGGCATGGAGGAGCGCGGCCCGCCCGACGCGCCGCTGCTGGTGAGCCCGGCCGGCGCGGGCGCGGGCGCGGCGCTCACCACCTCGCGGCGCGCCGCCTCCGCGCGCGGCTCCCGCGACGACCCGCCGCCCTCCACTTGGCGCTCCTCGGTGCGCGTGCGTGACACCGGTTTCCGCGGCTCGCGCAAGAGTGTCGTACGCCTCGAACCACCCTGTAATGGCCTCAACGGGTTGCCTGCCATCGGCAAGGAGGTAATCCATTTATCTCTTTGCCAGATATTGTGTTACGACGAGGGCTGTCACTTAAATGTTAAGCTAACCGAGATGATCAATTTATTAAAGAAGGTTGCGACGTTCGCGGTTAAGCACACTGTCTTAAAACAATATGTAAATAGAAGGAAAATATTACGTAACCTTAGCAATATCAGAAAGAAAATGTAGTGTAAACAGACACGGAATGGAGCAGTGAATAAATTTAACTTACTTGTTTCACACCCATGCGGCGACAACTGCATTCAGCTCCATTAATATTTACAGATTACTATATTTTAGTACAAAAAATATTAGTAAATTTCAGAAAAAATAATAAAAACTTATTGAATTGTTTTCTTACAGGTTAAGTTTGTTGAATACATGGGCTAGGTACAAAATTTGGCTTCACAACAAAGGTTACGTCATAGTCCACTGCAAAAAAAAATATTAGACGTAATATAACCCCTGGAAATTTACGAATGGGATTTCTCGTTGGCCGGTCGATAAGTAAACTAAATAATGGGTTAAGCTCATCTAGACTAAAATGAACTATTTTCAAAATCATAGAAGACACGTTGACCGAAACGCATTTAGTTTGCATACATACACGAATACTTCATCCATTAAATTGTTAGTTATTACCTAATCCTAGCTTTTGAGAATGAATTTTGTTTCTAAATTATTACTTTTCATTTTTATCGGGAATGCCTTTGCTAATGTAAGAATGCATCCTTATTCTTAAAATAATGAACATGCACGTTTGTATGTACTTACCAATGACTTCAATGTTGCTAATATCACCTACCATCTTCTTATTATTACTTTATCTAGCGGTTCAATAATAACTTTAACGAGCACTCGTAAATTACTGAAAGTATGAGTTAAAAAAAAAACTTAAGTTACTAAACATGAATAAATGAAAATGTGTAATTCATAATTTAATTTAAACAGAACAACCAGATAATGGTCCAAGGTACAGAATCAGAGGTGTACAAACATCAAAGTTTTGCTATCGTTATATTGCACTGTAAGATAAACTGTAACAAAAACGGAAGTAATAACAACCTATACGATAATTATCATCGATAATTTAATTACTTACGCTATTTGGTCAGTTAAAGTCAATTACTCGACGTCATCGATTTTAACCGATACCTGTTAAATTATAGGGGCAATGCTCTACAACATGTATAATGAAAAACACAAAAATGACAAAACAAATGACTGTCTACTTTTGGTTAATAGCTATCTGTTTTCCATGAATTAGTCCTAAAGACGGCTAAAGATCGTATCACGCGGTCTGTCGTGCTGTAGTTTACCCACGACGGCTTTATCCTCCTTTGTTTAAGAGCCTTTAAAAGGACATACACCGCGTTGATGTAACAAGACGTTATCTGTGCTCTTTACTTTTCTGCATTGTGTTTTAAGCGTTTTGAGCATCGATTGATCTCGACATTTGAATTGGCCCTTAGCCGACAGAGAATTGAGTAACAATAGCCTGTATCCACATAAACAGTTTCCTCGTTATTGTTCACAGGTACTGTCTCTGGGCGCGACGGGCGGCCACAAAAGAACCACGACGCCTTCTCATCCCTGCACTATCCTCCACCATTCTCCTTACAAGGTAAGACTCAACACCAGTACCTTACTCATGTTATTACAAACGTCAAAACAAATCATCATAATTATTCCCTTAATTATTATTTAAGTCGCATTATTAATATTTCGTTTCAGTAATGTCGGGTTATACATAAGGAGTATATAAATTACATTCGTCGCAATGGCCTCGCTCTATAACTCGGCATAGCCGGCACGCAACGCGCCAGTTTAAAATGTTTTCGTAGTTAAATATTTAAATGTAACGCTGGGCTCTTTAACATGTGCATGAACTGGTATTTCAGGCCGCTTGGGATTGGTTGATTCTCATGCTGGTGATCTATACGGCGATATTTACACCCTACGTGGCCGCCTTCCAACTGAATGAGCCCGACTTCGACAAACGCTCCCGCAGCTTCGGCGAGGATCCTATCGTTGTCATCGATATGATCGGTAATAACCTTTCCTATATAGTATAAGTCTGTAGATATATGTGCTACCGACAAGTTATAATTTATTCAGTCAGACAGCAATGTACTTGGGCTGCGCTACTTAGGTACAAATCTAGAATATGTTATGGCCTGAAGCCAAAACCTTGAGCTCTGCCTACTTTTTATAGAACATTGCCAACTACCACCATCTTGTATTTAAATTCCTAAAATATTCATAAGAATACAACCAAATAAAATTATTTAGTATACGAACCGGTTGGACAAATTATACGAGGAGATGTTAATGTCATGGTCTTTTTTTATTTCAAAGGAGACATTTGTGGGTTTCATAGTCGCCAGAAAGTATAAAGCATGGAGAGACGACCCAGTAATCCTTTTGTATATTAAAATAATATATGCCAATGGACTTTGCCAAATGTTACAAATTATGGCAGAGTTCCCTAACGACCGCCCGGTCAATGGTTCATGTAATAAACCGGCATGCTATTTCTTTGCACTCGTACAAATGACATTTCAGCTAGAGAAGAAAAAGCGTAATATAACGTTGAGCGTTTTACTTGCAGTGGACGTGACGTTCATAATCGACATCCTGATAAACTTCCGCACGACGTACGTGAACGTGGCGGACGAGGTGGAGTCGGACCCCGCCAAGATCGCCATGCACTACCTGCGCGGCTGGTTCCTTATCGATCTCGTCGCCGCCATCCCCTTTGATCTGCTGCTCTTCGGAACCGACACCGACGATGTGAGCTGCCTTTACCTCCCAACAACATACACCACATTTGATTTCATCTCACATACGATACCTACACAGACTTGAATTTAGAATTAGACAAAAGAAAGGAATGGCTGAATAGAAGACAAAAACACCAGCGGCCTTACCGTGATCCGCAAACTCGTATCGATTGTCGCACTAACGGCTCAATCGCAGCACTGCGAGAATCGATTCTAATCGTATTGAAGCGTGAATAAAGTAAGTTTGCTTTTCACGGTGGATATCCAGACGATCAGTTGTCCGAAACGGTGTCACAACTCTCGGAATACCGAACTTAGTACATTGAAAGTTCACAAAATATCAATGTAGTTAAACTCGTGTATAAATATAACACAGTGGTCACAAGTGGAGGCCATACAGTACAACAAGATTAGGGTGGCGAAGCACGATACATTCCGCATTGTGAAGGGTAAAATAGGTCATAAGAATATGAAAGCGAACTAGGTCAAGTTAGGGTTGGACGATAAACATTTCGAGACAAAACAATAAGTACTTACATGGCATTAGAAACAAGTTGACAATTGTTTCGGGACGAACGGTTCTTTCGGACAAATGAAGATCTGGTTATTTGTAGCGAGTCACGTAGTTGTGGAATGCAGTCAATGCAACTCTCACCATCGAATAGGATACCACAGCCGATCACTTAAAGATCCACTTTATATTCAAATTAATTAGCTATTTGTAAATTATTTTCAAACCTATTAAAATTGGTAAAACCGTCTAAAATCATATCATTCAGTATGTTTTATTTTGTAAGCAAAGTTGATTTGTGATTTTGTTTTGATTTAAGACAAACAATTATTACCTGTTGATTTTGTTGACGAGTAGTATCCAGTCGTGATTTATTTTATCATCTATCAAGTAGTCACGTAATGGAGAATGCCCGAAGGTGGGTGCGTATTGAATTTGTAATACCATTTCTTGTTACAGCAGGGGCTGGAAAGTGATGAGGTATACCATCTTTGTGAACTATTTTTATGTTGCTGCCACTCAATTTTATTATATTTTTAGTTGACATATTTTATTCATTAATTTCCACTAGCCATTTTGATTCCACTAAGTGAATGCGTTTAATGGAAGATAAGGACGCTTCCCATGAGCAAAATGTCAATCATTACAAGTCGTGCATCGTACCCGGCATCTATCGAGGCTCACTAGCTGTATCACGAGCTTGGCCGCCGCCCGCGCCGCCGCGCCTCGCGCCGCGTGCCCTGCGCACGATAGCGTACATACCGTACCGACTAGGCTAGCCCAGTCCGGGACTCCGCTCTACCAAGCGTGCAGTTCCTTTACGTAATCAAAACTCACTAAATTTGTCCCTATTAACCGATTACTAACTTTGAAGGGCAAGTTTGAAGTAGTACTACGGGGTACACCATGCTATGGAGTTAGATATGTCTTGGTAAACAGATAACTGAAGAGCTTTCATCTTTTATTTACATTTGAGCATAATATTTTAGCTTTTTTAGCACTATACAAGTAATAAAGTATAGATTTGTAATTAACTACTTGCATTCAAATATAGTTGAGTACATCATTAATTCGTACGTTTAGTACAAACAACTAGGTACCTAGTTAGAAGTTGAGTATGACTATTTATTTATCTTTTACTTACCTTGCGGATATGATATTTCGGAACAACAGCGGCGGAACATTATTCATTGGCTTTTCTTAGTAAAAGTACCTACAAGAGTCACGAAATGCACAGAGCTTGGTAGCAATTACGCTCACACTTCCCAGACTTTTTGTACCGATCAATAAATCGCATATTTCTCACGACGTAAAGAAGCACCAAGTAATAGTGTCAGTCCCAAACTTACATAACTACTAAAAGCACCCACCTTACATCAAGCAATATATTGATGTACTATACTGTATCCGCCACTGATCTGTACCCACTTTGGTTTATTTACTCATCGTAATTTGTGTTTGTTGGTATTTGCAAATTGGTTTCAATTGACATTTACATTGTTATTTATTTTCATACATACATATTGACTTATTTTATTTTTAAATTAAATAAATTGTTTTGAAACGATTCTATTTATTTTTGTTTTTCCTTTTTTTCCAAATCCAAACCTAATAAACAGTAAAAACTAAAAGTATCCGCAGTGCACGGTTCAAAGTAAGAATCTAAGAGAGAGATGAGCGGTACGTTTCAAAACTAATATCTCCCTCACTCATCGAGAGCAAGTCATCGACAAGCATCAGCTTCACGGCAATGCTTCCCATGATATACAGCACACACTCGTACCACTCACGTGTGAATGTTGGAACTACATAATGTTAACATACGTCAATTACTTTTGTGTGTCCTTTGTTATCTAGCCGCCAATTAAGCTTAAATAAGTATCTACATTTTTAATACTTAAATCTTTAGATTAATAACGCCTAGACAGCCTTCATAAAAACGCGTCGTCAAAAGCGAGGCAAATTTCAGATCGATATCAGCGCAAGGAATACGTAGCTTATACTAATATACTAAGGCTCGTTGACATGCAAACAAACAAAAACTTTCATGTGTTCAGCGAAAGTGCAATTTCCCCGAAAGAGGAAAAGTGTTGCACTTACAATAATAATGTAAAATTGAAAATAAAAATAATGTTTAAAAGTATAAAAAGATGAAACATATTTTTATTTAGAAACGTAATAAATATAAAAACAAGTAAAATTGTGGTACGAAATTGTATGAAGCGTGATTTTGTAAAACTGTATTACCTTTTTTCAATGCTTTGTGACTCTAGTTAACAGCATAAACCGTTGTAATGTATTAAATGACGGAAATGCAAATACTAGCGCTACTACTACAAACTGAGCTAAAACAGCTCAGTATGATTTGCGTCGTTGTTCGCGCGCGAGCCCGGCTTTTAGGCGTTATTATTCTATGCTTAAAACTAAATACACATTTACTCATCTCATAATAATACTATCATTTAAATCCTAATTCTATTTTAGTTTAGAATTATTCTAATTAAAATTAGTTGATCCCATTATTACAAAACCTTAATCTAAATATTTTAGTGATACAAAATATTACAAAAGAATCAATATAATTAATAATTTGTCAAGCGCCTTTAAATTAGCAATAGGTAAGTCACCAGAATTTAAAGAATCGGATTTTTGCAACATGTTTTTGCCAAGCGATGCACCAGGTTTTGCAAAATTTACAAATCTTTGTATATATTTCAAAATTTCTTGTAATCGCTTAAAATTAAACTCACAACGAGCATACATTCACTTATACTATGATTCTAGGCACAATGGTCAGTTAACTGTAGAGGGACTATGTAATTGACATTGAAGTGATAACAGTAATCAAACAGTATTCTGCACCGCATTATGTACGAAGCCAGCTAATTTTATAGTTTTAAAATAATCGCTTTTAATTCTGCAAACTACATATTATATCTAAGTTTGAGCTCAACAGCATTCATAGGCAAGTTTTTGCTTAGTTAGCGTGGTTTTCGCTGCGAGGCCTCGTTGATGCTATTTAGTTTTAAGCGAACGTTTCATATAACGCTTGAGTTGGGTTTGCGGCTAAGTTGCGTTGCACCAGCGCCTGACGGAACGTTCTGAGGTGTCGTTGTGGTGGTTGCAGACAACGACTCTCATCGGTCTGCTGAAGACGGCGCGCCTGCTGCGACTCGTGCGCGTCGCACGCAAAATTGATCGATACTCCGAATATGGAACCGCCGTACTGCTTCTCCTTATGGCCACTTTTGTACTTATTGCTCATTGGTTGGCCTGCTTATGGTGAGTTCCACAAAACAACTCTCAGGTATTTATTAGATTTATTTGATTACCCCATCTGAGCCCTCTCTCCACTTTTTCCATTTTCTATCTGTCTGTTGCAGAAAATTGTAGATTTTTGCTCCTTTCCTTCTTCATATTTAATGTGAGTAGGTACCAAAGCAATCCATTTTTATATCATTATTACAACACAATCGTTATTGCTGTCTTTTTTTGGATTTGGAAATTAACAATTGTCTTGTTTGTTCAGGTATGCTATCGGTAATTGGGAACGGCCAAAGCTTCACGCCCCTATTGGATGGCTGGATGCGCTCGCTAATGATGTCCAAGCTTCTTATGACAACTCCACTGGTCCATCCATGAGGTAATGTATGGTTAATAATTTATGAAAATTACCCTATGTAACCCTAACTAATATTGCCGTTATTTGTGAATTTCAGATCTAGATATATAACAGCTTTGTACTTTACGTGCACCTCACTAACAAGCGTCGGGTTTGGAAATGTTGCGCCCAATACTGACATGGAAAAAGGTTTTACTATATTCGTCATGTTGGTCGGCTGTAAGTACCACTTTTTAAACCACTTATTTTTTTCAAGTATTCTTATTAACCTAACTTGTTTTTCTTATAGCTCTCATGTACGCCAGTATCTTCGGTAATGTATCGGCTATCATACAAAGGCTTTATTCAGGTACCACTCGCTATCATACACAGATGTTAAGAGTTCGAGAATTTATTCGCTTCCATCAGGTACGTGAACTATAATAACTTCCTCCATTATTTGTTCTCCTTTAGTGAATGGTTTTGATGTTGATTTCCGTTTTTAGATAACGAACCCTCTGCGTCAGAGATTAGAGGAGTATTTCCAACACGCGTGGAGCTACACGAACGGCATTGACACGTCCAGCTTACTGAAGGGTTTCCCGGAGTGTCTCCAGGCTGACATCTGTCTCCATCTCAACAGGAACTTGCTTGCGAACTGCTCGGCTTTCGACGGTGCTAGTCCAGGATGTTTAAGGTACTCAAACATAATAATATTTTGACCTAATATAACGTGACACTTTTTTATCATGTAGTTCGCATTGCATATCCAAGGTTGAACAATGAGCAAATGACACAGAGTGAATGTCATGAGTCTTACAGCAATTTCTGTTTCTGTTTCCAGAGCTCTATCGTTGAGGTTTAAAACGACTCACGCGCCACCTGGTGAGACGCTGGTGCATCGCGGGGACGTTCTCACCTCCCTCTACTTCATATCCCGAGGGTCTATTGAAATTTTAAAGGATGACATAGTTATGGCTATTTTAGGTAAGTAAACTGTTGGTGTATGGCGTATAATGCTGTTCCGTGGCATATAATATGAGTGAGTAAATTTTATCATAATTCAAGGGTTAGGTAAACTTACACATTTTAGTATAGGTAGACAAAATATTTTTCCGTATGTATTAGTCATTATTACTGTATAAGTAACTTAGCTACAGACATAGCATGCTCTCGTGGTATTATGCTAATTGACTAGTGCTTAGAACATACTGATACTATTAATTAGTTCTTAGAAGTAACATTGATAAAAACATGTTTGTTAACTTACATGAATAGTGAAAGTATATTTTTCCGTTTAATCTGATAACGTGTTTGATAGCATAATCACCTCCTCCAGTTCCTTAAAAGGCCACTGAAATATCTACACATTTGAATCATTTGTGATCCAACAAAATTTCGGTTTGATGCAAACACAAATCCAGGGGTTTGATCGTTTCAGGGGCTATCAATAGTATGTTTAAGTTTGTATATTTGTTGTTTGTATAGGCAAGGAGGACATATTCGGTGAGAACCCGTGTATCTACAGCACGGTGGGGCGCAGCAACTGCCGCGTGCGCGCGCTCACCTACTGCGACCTGCACCGCGTGCACCGCGACGACCTGCTCGACGTGCTCGACTTCTACCCAGAGTTCCGCTCCTCCTTCGTCAATAACCTCGAAATTACTTACAATATGAGAGATGTTAGTACCGTTACAATTTTCGTATATTCAATATACCTCTGATAAGTGCGATCAAAATTGTCGCTGCGTCAAGTAGTAAAACAAAAATAACTTTTGCGATAACGATATTTTAAATTATATAAAAACAAAAGAACAAACTTAACAAAAATATTTTTGCTCATAAATTATAGCGGCTCGTAGCAAAGCGTAATACATTTACGTGCTACGAGCCTGCACTATGCATAGCGACCCTACGTCGCGTAGACAGTAGTGATTTAATATTATAGTTTTGTAGATTTGTATTGAAACACGTCTAAAACATTCATCGTATTTTATTTTCAATCTGAGTGTTCACATTTATTCAATTTAATTTACATTTACGTCTCAGATTATTAGTGCTTACTAATAATAAGTAAAGTGTAAGATTGATAATCTTATGGAACTTATATCTTAGCACTTCATATACTATAATTGAAATATTTGTACCTAATGTACTCAGGAGGAGCTGAGCGGTATCGAGCCGAAACGTCGCATGCGCTACGAGAACCCGTGCGATGCGAGACTGCTACGAGAGGCCTACGCGCGCACTACGCGCCGCCCGCACACTGAGACTTTTGCCGAGAAAGTGGTACGAACCTTAGAACATCGACAGTCGAGCCAGTAGACACAATAGAAAGCCTATAGATGTACTTACACTTGTTAGCACATGGCGTAGTACATGTGTAGCGTAGTACTAACGTTAGGTAGAGCATGGAAGAAATAGAATACGTAGCATAATACGTAGGTCGATTTTATACGGCAGCTAGTAAAAAAAATAATCGAACGACGTCCATGTATAATGTTATTATTTGTTTCAAGCAGGTAATGTCACGTCCCATGTTTTATATTCTCAAACCTATAATGCGAGCAGTGGGTACGAGGTTGTATATTGGTACCAATGTTTGCAGGACTCGCAGTGCAGCGACGACGACACGGAGTCCCCCGCCAGCCGCGGCATCCTGGAGTTCTCGGCGGACAAGGCAGGCCAGGACGTCACGCCGCTCAACTTCAACTTCAGCAAGCAGCGCTCCACCACCCTCAACTCCATCACCGGTAAGGCAGCCGGCAGAGCGGTGGAATGTTCAGTTTGTTTTCTTTATTATGACCGTACACCACATACGCCCGTGTGCAAAATTTTATTTTAAAGTCACTGAGACACGGGTGGCATGTTGTGGTAGACCTTCCTCTCTATTTACCGTAGATGACTTACACGTAGTAATGGATGGACCGATGCATTCCCCTTTGACATAATTTAAGACTCTTCTTTAATATAATACCCTGAAGATCAAACTCCTATTTAAAGTTGGTAAGAGAAATTATTTCTGTCTTGGGATATTTTAATAACTTAAATCATTTTTTTTTTATATTTTGCAAAAAGTTTAAGTTACAGTACGTAGGTTCTAAAGACGGGTAAGGAGGTATTCGGTTCCCAATTTTAACTTTTTGCAAAATGTGTACAAATGTACAAAAATCATTAATATCAAATTGGACTTAAGCAAAACAAGAATAAAACTAGTAACTAATTAAAATTTTAATTAATTTAGGGCAGCATGAGTTCCGCTTGTTTCCTTATTTATTTATATTCCTATTTACTGGTGACGTGGGAGGGGATGCGGTGTGGCTAACACTTAGTTAAACATGACACTGTCGGCGACGGTCGAGCTCACTAGCCATCGCCAGCAGTGACTGCGCACTGGCTCCGAGCCTCGTGTAGTACACTTAGCGGTCGATCCGAGTCGCGCGCGGCGCCGGTCCCCGCACACCCCGCACCCCCGGTACCGCCCGCCCCGCTCTGAGCGCGGCCCTTGTGTGCAGGCATGCTAGCGCAACTTAAACGGAGCTTCCCAGACCTCTACCATCATAAAACACATCAGCCACTGCACAACAAGTACTGTAAGTATGCATTACTATACTACTTTATAGTGCATGAATCAACGGGTTTAATGAAACCAAATTAGCCACATCGAATTACCGGTTCAATGTAAATTTTTCATCTGTATTATATGGTCTCACATCTGTCAACCGGATTATTTCAAAATTTGTAAAATACATTGAAAACATTGGCAATTTAAAACTATTTATAAATAACGTGCATTTAAACAGAATTTAACGTAATTAAGTAGTAGACTAATATACTTACTCGCATAACTTAAATAATTAAAAAACTTAAATAAGCATACACATCGGTCTTCAGTTTAATCAAAAATGCCGACGTATTCCTCCAAGATAAGAAAACTAGAAGAATAAATGCAATTGTGTATAATTTGCAGCACAATCCACGCCTCAAACGTATAGAAGTCGAGCGGGCGCCGGGGTGAGGCGACAGTCGTCCGTGGGTCCTCTGAACGACACGTCCCCGCTGACGGGGTGCGCGGCGGCGGGCGAGCCGGCCGTGAGCACGCCCGCGCACAGCGCCACGCTGCCCGTGTCCAGCCTCAGCACCAACCCCAGCTCGTACTACACCAACGCCTCGCCGTCGCCGCCGGCCGCGCCGCCCGCGCACCAGCACGTCTCCTGCGACGACATCCTGGCGCCGAGCGCGCCACCGCCCGCGCGCACGCCCTCCTGCCGCTCGGCGCCGCACTCCGCGGTCAACCTGCACCAGACCGGCACCAGCCGCCCCGCCGCACTACCTTTGGCTCATGATAAAGCACAAAATGCTCCAGCCGCACAGGTAAGCAAACGTTTCAACCAAAATGCTTAAAACATAATAACAAGTACTTGTACATTTTGTATTACAATAATAATAAAAATGGTGTCATAATACTTACATTACATTTCTATATAACAGGATAGCATGTCACCACAATATCAAAATGTGGGACAAGCTGCAACCGCTGCGTCTGTAGCGACCGTACTGACTAGACTAGAAGAGTTAAGTCGGCGTGTAGCCGTGCTGGAGACTGGTCTCACCGCGGACGTGAGACGTATTCTGCAGCTGCTACAGGCACGCGAGGGCATAGTGCATCACAACGCGCAGCCAGTCCACACTCCCTCGCAAGTGCTTCCTAAAGCGTCCCTCTCGGTGCCGCAGGCGAATGAGGTAATGTCGTAGTCTATGTCTAGTCAGAATTTACATGTAAAACAAAAATGAACTTCTTTTTGATTTTCCGCCAGTGGGAGTGGAACTGGAACGGTGAGCGGGAGCGCGAGCGCGGCGGAGGGCGGTACGGGCGCGGCGAACGCGGCGAGCGTACGCCGGGCGTGCAGCGCTCGGCGTCGGAGCCGCACGCGCCGCTGCCGCCCGCGCTGCCGCCGCCGCCGCACTCGCACTCGTTCTACAGGTAGTGTGAGGCGGGCGAGACGAGCGCCCCCCGCTCGCGGCCGTCAACGCGCTCGCTCGCCGAGTCGGCGTCGTGCGGCTCGCTGGCGAGCGGTCCGCCGGCGGCGGGAGAGCCGCCCGCGCCCGGCGGCACGCGCCCGTCCCTGCCGCGCGCGCGGTTCCACTTCTGCCGGCGCATAGCGCGCTCCCGGCACGACGACGCCCGGAGCTTCCTCTGACGCGGCCCTCACCCGACGCATGGACCAATTTTGTACTTCCGTTAACGCCTAAATAAACACGTCCTCGCGATCTCGCGAGCGGGCGGCTTCTCCCGCCCGTGCCGAGTCCATTTGTAATAAAATTTCAATAATGTTCGCTTTAGTAAAAACTTTAGGATTGTCGAGCGAGCCGGATTCGGTTTGGTTCGTCGAAGGGATGCGAAGCCGTTTCACATTACTTAGGTAGTGTTTGACGACAAGAGTGGTTATAGAAATGCAATAAGTGGTGGATATATTGGGTGCTTTAATTTTAATTTTATGAATGTAATTTACAGGCTTTTAAGAGAAGTACATTTTTACATGATGTATTACGCATGGGTATGTGTACAATAGCACTATCTGACCGTAGTATTCATCATCCCTTCCGGTTAATGTGTTTAAGTTAACAAACTCAAATATCATCCAAATTGACTTTTTAATGTATCTACGTAATTATTCTATTCTAGACTTCAGCTAATTCAGAATGAGGCTTATAAGACTGAGAGACTACGTAAATACCGTGAACTGTATTTCCAGAAGCGAGTACCTAAACGATAAACGCTTTCTACCCGTCCTTGCTCCTTGCCTTTACTTAGTAGCTAGGTAATGTGTAACACTACGATCGACATTATGAAATGCTCCTTGTGGAAGTGCGGTTATGAAGTTTCACTCGACACACGTATACACCACACACACACTTTAATTAACGCATTGTCTATTATATAATCCATAACTTCATCGATATAAGATTAATATGTTTTTATTTCCTGTGCTCTCATACCATGTTTAAATAAATGTTACTAGGCGCGACTCTGCTGCCTGATGGATGTGTACGAACACTAATTCGATATAAATAATGTTAAAGTCTTTATCTACTTTCTCACGTTAATTTATATAATTACTATAATTGTGGCTCAAAATATTAACTTTATGTTGTAATGTGTATCCTAGTTACGGAGTAAGATTTCGCCAATATATCATAATAAGCAATAATAAAGCCCACCGTATGTTTAGGATCTACATCTCGTTACGTAAGTGGCTGTTGACATCCATTGTAAGCTGTTAATTATGTGGGGATAGTCTGCTGAGTTTCCACAACACTTTAGTTCCAGCTGGGCTAGTTGGCAAGACGTTTCGACTAGCTTCTCTTAATGCTATCAGTGGCGTACGCACGCATTCTCGGCCCGAGCCAGGGCGGCCCAGCTGGAACCCTGTCTCTGTATACTTCACACCGGATTACATTAAAATATCGTACTACGTAATTAACCTTTATGTTACCATAGAGTCTATTAATACATCAATCTACTCTATACAGTATGTATCAAAAATCCCCGTCCGTCCCTTGAAGGACATATTAGTCAAAGGTCATGACGCCTTTAAAATAGTGCAATTTTGCCGATGGTGAGCTTTACTAAAGCATGAATGAGAATGAATAGGCAGCCACAAAAAGAACTTTTAGGAAAAAAATTAGATAGTTAAGTGTTTATTATGATTTATTTGACTTCAGTGCTGCCAATTGTCGGGAAAAAACTTTTTTAATCAATAATGATAAATAGATATTTCATCACTTTACTACTAAACTACTACTTTTAAACACGCCTTAATGGGTCGGACAGTGTTTTTGATACACACTGTACACATTCTCTCCTCTTTTGAAAATAAGAATGCACGACCTTCTTAACTTCTAAGCTATTTTTCTTTCGTTTGGTTTAGTATTATTTGTAAATAAAATCGTTGAACTATTTTTAAAACATTGACCATAATCAATTAAAATGGTATGTGACCTTAGATATACATAATAAAATACTTTACGATATAAACCTACTTCATATCAGATGGCAATAACTTATGAAAAGAGTTTATTTGTTCGAGTAAAGATAGAAGTATACTTACATATAAATTCTTGAATTTCCGATCTACAACTCGACTTCTATAGAACTAATAAAGAGGTTGAAATAATGTGGTAATCAGGGTTGCCCTACGTCCTAGATTGTCAGTCGTTTGCGGATAATACTTTATCATATTATTCTTTTTCGAGTAAGGTACGACTTACGAGTACATGTAGCCATAATCAAGTAACCAAATTTAATGAAAACCGATGTAAAAGAAGTTATTTTATGCAATACAAACAGGCAACCCTCATAGTAATAAAATGCGACATGTGATAGGTACATAATAGTTGTTAAATTAAAACTGCCAAATTGATCTATAAATAACGTCATTATTGACTACAAAATAACACAACAAAGGCTTGTGTCACAAAACCAATAAATTCCCGTTAGTTAAAATTAGACAATAAATATCACAATTACTTATTTTAAGGTTCGTTCTAAATATCGTGAAATGTGCATACCGCTAAAAATTTTCGTTTAATCAAAACGTATCTACACTTTTTTTATTTAAACAGATCAACAAACCACACATTTTACAGAAAAAATCTAGACGTAATTCATAGCTGTTCATTAGACACATAAAGATGCATTAGTTTTAAATAAAAAG